>JARHVA010000187.1:5382500-5737500 GCA_037957365.1 Torreya grandis
TCTAACTTTATTCTCCTCTCTTTTAGTAGATAAAAGTAGCATAAGTGTTGGATCAAATAATACTATCTTTCATATTTTATTTATCAGGTTGTTACTCATACTTAATTTAATTGAAGTTCCCTATACATGTTAGTTTTATTGCTTCTAACCCCCACTTTGTGCCACAAGCTTTGGCGTGTACTAGATTAGATTTTACTTTCTAGCTATTAGAATAAAGTGAAATTTTAAAACTTTAGGACTCTATTAGGGTTGTTGTGAAATTGTGCTAGATTTTAGGATTTTTAACTCTCCTTAACATGATGTGTTATGACAAGTGATATAATTGATCCCCTAATCAGGTCTTGTAGATCCCCATATTGGTCATTTTCTTACTTAACAAGTGTATCCCAATTAGAAGTGTAGGTGTGATCTATCTTATCTGGTCTAAGATTGCTTCATATACATAATGAAATTATGATTGAATATAAGTGGGATTTTTAATGGCTTTAGGTAAGATAAAATTAACCAAAAATATTATGAAGCACCAATGGTCTACCCACCCCTTTCTTGATGTACCCTTTAAGGCATGCACTCAGGGAGATTGAAACTTGATAGGTTCTTGCAAGATAGAAAATGTCATTAAATAATAAGGTTTAAAAATATTATGTGTATACATATTCCCCACTCAAATCTCATCAAATCTCATGTAGGTGGAACATAGGAAGGTGCTTCTAGAAAAATCATAGCAATGCATAACATTAAGCTAACAAATTACATTAGAAAGTAGAAAATGAATGAAAGTAAACTTATAAATGTGTACCTTTACTTACCATGTTGATTTTAAATAAGAGATGCATGAGAAGCATATGAGAATGGCATCTAGCATGTGAAATAAGAGATAAACCTAAAAAATAAGAGAAAATGTGATTTTTTTTCAAAAATATGTGGTTAACATTGAAACATTATCTACATTGTTAAGATCCTAAAAAATATTTTATTTGTCAAAATAACTTATAAAAACAAAGTTATGAGAAAAATATAGGATATCTCAGTAAATAATTGAATATTTAAAAATTTTGAATCTAAAAGGGAGAAAATACTTTTCATTTGTTCATTTGCTATTATTGACTATTAAAACTCTAGGTACCCTAGTTGATCACATAGAGAGAGATAATGGTTTAAGCTCAAGGAGATGGATGTGCTAGATGATGGGTTAGAGGATGGATTGAAGCTACTACTAGAATAGTCAAGGTATGGAGTAGATTTAATATTGTTTTTAGCATTTTGATATTAAAATGAATTAGTTTAGGAAAATTAGCTATTGGGGCAAATCTATTTACTAAATTTTACCCCAAAAAAATTAGTAATAGAGTAAAAATAGTAATAAAAAACATGCAAGAGTCAAAATTTAAAAAATTAAGTCTAAGGCATTAAGTACAAGCTAGTTAAAAATTATCACTAAATTTAAATAGAGTCAACTTAGCTGACTTAGTTTAATAAGGCATATTTGGTTAGATGGTTGACTGCATAGTAGTTGGATGACCTAGTTGGTTGGGATACTAGCTGATGATGTACAAGGTGGAATTTTTTTTTGGAAATAAAAGGTGTTTAATGACATACAATGTGGAAACTATGGGAATTAAAGTTGTATAACTTAACTTTAAAGTTGGCCAACTGCATAGGAAAGTGGCTAATAATGTACCATTTAGCTAACATGGTCAAGGTAAGTGGCCACCTATGTTATACCTAGATAACTTAGTATAAATGAGAACTCATCGATGTAATAGCATACATGGTTGACTTAGTATGAAATAAGACTAGATAACTTATAAAAACAAAGTTATGAGAAAAATATAAGATATCTCAGTAAATAATTGAATATTTAAAATTTTTGAATCTAAAAGGGAGAAAATACTTTTCATTTGTTCATTTGCTATTATTGACTATTAAAACTCTAGGTACCCTAGTTGATCACATAGAGAGAGATAATGGTTTAAGCTCAAGGAGGTGGATGTGCTAGATGATGGGTTAGAGGATGGATTGAAGCAACTACTAGAATAGTCAAGGTATGGAGTAGATTTAATATTGTTTTTAGCATTTTGATATTAAAATGAATCAGTTTAGGAAAATTAGCTATTGGGGCAAATCTATTTACTAAATTTTACCCCAAAAAATTTAGTAATAGAGTAAAAATAGTAATAAACAACATGCAAGAGTCAAAATTTAGAAAATTAAGTCTAAGGCATTAATTACAAGCTAGTTAAAAATTATCACTAAATTTAAATAGAGTCAACCTAGCTGACTTAGTTTAATAAGGCATATTTGGTTAGATGGTTGACTGCATAGTAGTTGGATGACCTAGTTGGTTGGGATACTAGCTGATGATGTACAAGGTGGACAATTTTTTTGGAAATAAAAGGTGTTCAATGACATACAATGTGGCAACTATGGGAATTTAAGTTGTATAACTTAACTTTAAAGTTGGCTAACTGCATAGGAAAGTGGCTAATAATGTACCATTTAGCTAACATGGTCAAGGTAAGCGGCCACCTATGTTATACCTAGATAGCTTATTATAAATGAGAACTCATCGATGTAATAGCATACATGGTTGACTTAGTATGAAATAAGACTAGTTGATATAGTAGGATACATGGCTGACTTAATATGAAAGATCATAATGGGCTGCTATAGTTAGATACATTATCAACTTTATTAGGGATGATGGATAAAAAATAAAATAAGTTGATCAAATAGTTAAGTATATTAATTATTTGTGGTTTTAGTTTTTAAATTATATTTTATTATCATTTAGATAAAAATATCATACTTTGTTTTTTGGTATTTTAAAGAGATGACATAGGCTATGGAGATTAATAGATGTAGTGTGGTTACTAGATTTATTGCATATGTTTCCTATAGGAAATTAGGAATAATTGATGGCCTTGGAGTTTGGTGGAATTATGGAGATGTGATGAATTTTTCTAATTATTAAGTTGGTTTCCATGTTCTTAGGAGCATGTGAATGAATGACTAACACTTTCTAATGGGCGGTGGATGGGGATACCATTGATGTGTGTATCACCATGGAGGATTTTCATGCTTTATTGGGACTTATGATTATGGGAGCAACTATGGCATGTGATACACTAGAGATAGACACTGAGAGGTGAGCCTTAACCTTGTGTGATGATATGTTGAGGTGGGATTATGAATACATTTATTTTATGTGTATGTGTTGGTCATTTAGAATATCTAGAAGGCCATTATTAGACTTGTGATAGTTCATGTTGTCTATCACAATTCAAATGGGAAAGTACCATTATATATTATTATGTTGTACCAATATATGTTGGACCAAGGTATGCTATATGACTTGGGATCTATTATTTGGGTGTATTTTATGCATAGTTTTTATAGTATTTTATTATGGGGACAAATGAACATGGGTCCTATTATATTATTGAGTAACTAGATATATGAGAGATTTCCTTTTTATTGGCCTTCGTGATTACCACATGTAGTAGATGATGTCTTTCCACATGTGATAAGGTGGAGATAAGATCACAAAATACATGTTGAACCAAATTCACTTGCATTCTAGACCATCACACAAGGATAAATTATTTAGTATCCATATCAGGACATGAAAGATGTTTGGCTATCATGGTAGAGTACTTCTCAAGCACAAGGTTAATTGAGGATCACTAGAAATTATGTGTAATGGGTGTAGCCACACCTAATAGTTCATTTTCTAGGGTAGTTTGGATTAACACATCTTATAGCACTAATAGTAGTCTTAACATGTTGGGCATGACATGCAAGAGAATGACATAGAGTAGGAGGTGTAGGGATGCTAACATATGTTCTTGTTATTCATCATTATTGACAAGGATATCAAGATGACAATGCCAACAACATTAAGGAGATATATGAGTAGATATTTGAGTACCATAATAGATACTATAACCATAACCATAACCATAACCACATACACATAAATGAGTGTCATCTCAATCATAGATAGAGCCACAACCACAAGGAGACCTGACTAAGTAGAATGCATTGAGTTGGTTTATTATGAGTTAGATGCATAGTGGAGTGTGTCATGCTCATGTGATTTAGTCTAGTCAATATAGAGGTTTTACACCACCACAGAGCCATGCATCATAAGAGGTGTTTGATAGGCACATAAATGGAGTGACTATTGATGAGTAAGATGTGATTTCTTGTGATTATTTTGATTTGTAATAGAGATACATGTTAGACATATATATGTTTTTTTAATATATATATATATATATATATATATATATGTGATCATTTACTTGATTTTTATAGAGGTTGTAGTGTAGGAGACCAAATGGGTAACCATGGTGGAGAGGGCCCATCATGATATATTGGATGGTACACTACCTTAACATGATATGACATATATGATTAGTCATGTGGTGAATTTAACACCTACTTATGATGGTTGGTTTTGATTAGTTAGTGATGTAAATAGAGAGATATAGGGACTATTAGATACAACTCAAGTAGCTATACCACTAGGATTTGGTGATGGGGAACTATGAGCATCAAAAAAATTGGCTGAGGAGCAAGCCACACACTTAACTATAGATAGACGATTGGCATAAATGTAGGGCCAGGTGGCCCATCTATAGGGACAAGTAGAATATTTAAGATCATTTATGTGATAATTACACCAAACTATCTAAAGAGGGTAATCACAAGCCTCTATTAGCAGTATAACACATCCTCTTGATGGACTTCATATTTAGAGTTGTATTTTTTATTTGATTTTATTGCATCATGTTGTATTATATCAATCATTTTGAGTTTTTTATATAGAGATATTTTATATATGACTCATGGATGTATGAATTTTATTTCTATCACATGTATTGATTGTTATATACTATGGTAAAATGTGTTTTATGAATGTTATAGATGTTATTATTTTCTTTCTAGCACATGTGTATATATGTTATATGCTATAATAAAATGTATAATGCATGTGAGATTATCTTTTAGCAAATTTGAGCAAATGTATGGTTGAACATAATAGTGTAAAGGAAATGCAAATGTGAAACAAAAAATTACTAGTTGATAACACTGTGTAAAATATGTTGAAAGTGAGCAAAATGTAAATGATAATGAAAGAAATATCAAGGCAAGTATAAAAACACAATTATGTAATTGAAATAAAAGATATGAAAAATGGAATAAATATTAATGTAATGACACAAACAAATATATGTAAATAAATATCAATATAAGAGTAAATAAATATATGTAAATGCAAGAAATATAAATTTGAGAATACAATTAAATATATGAAAATGAGATAAATATCAATGTAAGAGCACAAATAAAGATATGAAAATGAAATAAATGTCAATGGAATAACACAAACAAAGACATGCAAATGAAATAAATATAAGAGATGTGAAAAAGATATATGACAACTAACTTAGGGCTTATGCTACTCTATACAAAAATGAGTGTGGCTATTTATAACAACACATGGAATCTATTTATTATAGGATTAAGGGAATTTTGTGAGGAAGGCTTGGTCGTATCTGAGGTCTTATAGTACAAATCGCAAAAGGAAAAACAAAGAGGAGTAAAAATGTAAGGTGTTTTAAAGATAAATAATTATGTTTTGTGAGGAAGGCCTAGTCCTATCTAAGTTCTTACACTACAACTCACAAATGGAAACCAATGAGGTGTGATCAACTATTAAATGATACTAATAAAGGGGAATATTAGGTGTAAGATTATGAATATATGGAATGAAAAAAATTACATAGGTGTTGTATCAACCCTTAATATAAATGAGACACATTTTAAGCAAATGTGACAGTGCTAAGAACTATTTAAATAACAAAGACCTAAGATAATCTAATGAGTAGATACAATAATTGAGATTAATAAATGAATTACATAGATCAAATCATAAAGGATGTATATACATGTAAAATTAAAATGGGCCTACATTTTCATGACATATTTCCCATTCCTTTTGACCCCTTATAGAGTCATCGATCTACTATGAATATTGTGTACTTGCATGAGAAAGTATGTGGCACTACACACACACACACACGCATGCACACGCACACACACATAGACATGTACATGTGCGCATGGACACACACACACACACACACACACACACACACACACACACACACACACACACACACACACACACACACACACACACACACACACCCCAATGGACCTTAGCTCTATCATGAGGTCAATTATGGTGTTTTAGGTTCAACTAGGATAGAATATGTGCCAGACAATAATCATGTCTTTTGGTATGATTCTGACTTTTAAGTATTTATTTTTTCATTTTGATCATTGCCTTTTATTTTAATGATTTGGATTTTAACTTTTAATGGCTTTTTATATTACTCCTTCATATGGGTTTGGAAAACCAATCATGAGTGATACAAGTAACAAACATGTGAAATCTTACACATTTATTAGAAGAGAGAAGTACTTAAAGACTATGTCATCCAAAAGGTTCTTAGACTTACCCATAAGTATATGTGCAATATCAAGAGTAACCTTATGTGTATTTTAAATGAGAGGATGATAGGGGATAAATGAAAATGTAGTAGATGGTATAATGATAAGTATTATTTGTAGCTGATCACAAGGAAAATATGGTATTTTTGGGTGTGGTCTAATAACCATGTCAAATAAATAACCATATTATTTAACAAATATGAGCTAGCAAAATCAAAAATGTAAGGAAACATCATCCCAAAATAGGGGAATATAAGTGTTTGAAAATTATATAATTAAAAGTAATAAAATAACCAAAAATAAATATGTACAAAATGAGGTTTATAAATCAATAACCATGAATGTAAAGGTAAAAGTGAAAATATAGAGAAGATATTCATAATAACAAAAGATAAGCAGTGCATCAAAAATGCTAAAATGAAGTACAAATATCAAAACACACTCAAGTGCAAATATGAGGCATAATATGCCATAGAAAAACAATGTTCTCACAAAAATAGATATAATTTACATCATACATCATCAAAAACATTAGATAAATCCTAATTTAATTATAATCTATCCTTAACTAAAGTCTCATATATCTTTGCCAAAATTTGTGTGAAGACTTCTTTTTGCACTGTCTTTATGGAGAATATAGGTATGCTAGAAGAAGAAGGCTAAACATGTGGTATCTCTTGTAAAGGATAATCAATGCAAGGAAATGGTACTATAATGTCACTAAAATCATTTAATCTCTAGGATGATGAAGGGTGTGGGGAAGGTTATGAATTTACTGGTAAATGACCATAGGCATGCTACTAAGAAAGTGATGGTGTAGGCCATGGGAGGTCACAAAAGTGTTGTTTTAGTACTATACACCTATTTGTGTGATGTGTAGCATACTGATGATAAAAATAATAAAAAATCCCCATGTTTAGGGATATATTTTTAAAGTATATTATGAGGAGGTAGGTTTTTGTCAACATATTATGCCTTCTCTAGACAAAGCACATCAATGTATTGCTGAAGTTGTTGACAATGAGTAGAGGTATGCATGTTTGTGCCATGAAAACAATAAGTGCATCTAGGAGTAGTGGAATATGGAGGTCTACTATCCATAGTATAAATAAACCTTGATTCCTATTATTATACTAAGAACCTCTAATGTGCATTAAAATATTGGGCCTAATGACCTATAACCTTGTGAAATTCATAATATTACTCATCTATCCATTATGTAGGTAGGGGATCAATATTAGGCAAAGGCAATATGCCATCACCATTAATAGGATTAGTTAGAATAGGATCAAGAGTAAGCCCAATAGATTTGATTGAAGATCTCAATGCAGCTAGACATAATATGGCCAACATATCAGGAGGGAGTAATCTCAAAGGATCAAAAACTTGGTAAACTAATATGCTCCCATCATGGAATGATAAAGAAGCATAATATGAAGAGGTTCAATAGTGACTAAATGATAAGTAATGTGTGTTCATTCCATCTCAGACCTATGAACATCAAGTGAAAAAGAGATAATGTTAGGTGTAGTAGAAGGAGAATGAACTATACTATGTAAATGTCAAGAATGTTGTAAATAAGAATAATATCTAAGTATTTATACATATTTATCTCAAGTGAAACTAGTTAAAAGGGATCATATAATGAATATTTTAATCTAAAGCTGTAAAGATCAATATTACAAGAATTAATGATTTTATTAGTTGAAGAAGCATTAGGAATGGATTGTTTAGTCTTTATTATGGTAATAAAAATCTAATCTATTGGTATTTTTATGAGATTAAGGTCATAGAGAAGGTGGTAATTAAGCATTTGTGTGTGAATAAAGATCATAAGTTTTGATATTTAAACTGATCTCATTAGGTTCATCATTGTCAAAATATAATAGGTAGGTGTTATATTACCCACAAGTTTGGGGTGGCCATTATAACACCTGTTAGAGTTAATAGGATAATTAGATAATTGAGATTCACAAAAATAATGTTATGTAAAGGTTCAAGAGTGGGTATTTTGAAAACATCACATTCCTATAATTATTCAAAATTCCAAGGGTACATGTCTCCTTGAATCTTATAGATCACACCATTATGAGGAAATTTGACACATTGGCATGGTGATGAGACTATAAATATCATGTGCCATGTCTAAGGTCAACCAAGTAAAATGTTATATGATAATGGGAAATTAAAAATCATGACCTTGATATGAATAGTGAAAATAGGAACTATGATAGGAATCCAGACACAACCTATAGGAGACATTTGTCTTTGATCATAGCCTTAACATATGCTTTGGGTAGATTTAAGGTTATATTATACCCAAGTGTTTTGATAAAGTCAAAGGAGGAAACATAGGTGTCATAAAATTTTTCAATCAATGCATGCCTAACGTGGATATCACTAACTTGGACACTAATGAATAAAAAAATATCATATGAAAAAAATAATATTTTGTTAGGAATCATTGAAGTGATTATAAATTTGAGTGAGAGAGAAGTATCTACAATTTTTTCAACTTGTATAGATAGATCCTCACATTATTGATTAATATTATCTTTAGATCCAAATAAATTTGATTCTTACCCCACAAGTTAAGGAAAATATATATAGTGGTTTTTATGCCAAATCAAGGATCTCATATAGTCAAACAAAATACACAAGCAAAGGCAAACCTATCACAATAGTTTCATAAATCTAGTACCCATAGGATGCCAACACTCTCCAAGGACACCAAAACACTGGACCCTAATCTAGATCCAATGGCCCAATCCAAAGATTTAACAAAAAAATGTTTTAGATCCATAGTCAGTCAACACAACCATACAATCAATTTTAATCTTAGTCACAATCATGCATTCTAGTTTTCCAACAAAGTTGTATTTCTTTGTTAATTTCCCCTTTTGGAAAATTTATATATTTATATAGTTATAAATCAGTTTGTGCCATTTACTTAATATCTATAAAAACCTAATTTTATGCAATAATTTATCTAATCAGGTAATACATTATCTATTTTTCCAAAAATTAATAAAATATCCAACTAGTGTGGGTCAATTATGACCTAGGAAGGGTAATGTTCTTCTTGAGTATTTAAAATTTCTATACATATGCTTAGAAGGGTTTTTATTAATTAATAATATTTATATAGGTGTAAAAAACAACTTATAAGGGATAGGATTGTAAAAGTACTTAGGATATAATGAGGTGGTGAAATAGGAAAAATTTAAGGGCTCAAGTCAAGTAGGTAAAAGTTGGTCAAAATTGACATTATAAGTATTCATAACCAAATTTGAGTATCTAAAAATATAAGAACATGCTAGCTAAGATGACTAATCTTGTGTAGAATAATGAGTTATAATATTTATTTAATCATAGCTTGATTAAACCTCTTCAAGATTCCATATTATTCAAAACATTCAATTTTTTTGATGAGTTATGCCATACAATGAGAGATCAAGAAGTAAAGCTACTTACACTCAATAATCTTAAGTACACTCCCACTACTAATATTTCAAATTTCAAGTTTCAAATCAAGTCAAATTATAAGGAAAAATCAAATTAGAATAAGAATAAAGTCAATATTACAGTAAACATAGTATCACAACCTACAAATAGACTTCTTTTACTTGCTCCATAAAAGAGGCATTTCACACTTACCTTAACCTCCTCACAAAGTGATAAAAAATTTAATTGAGTTCAAGATTTTATTTATTACTCCACCACTAGTGGTTGATACAAACAAATCTCTACCTAGTAGATATGATCATAAAACTTCTTAAAATTATGACTGATGTGTTGTACATTCTATAAATTGATGCTTCAAGTTAAGGCACAAGATACAAGATATTATTGATAACAACATTATTAAACTAGGCACACCCATATAGGATGTTGGACTAGAAACAAACGGGAACTATAAGTTGAAATATTTAATGACCCATTTCCAAAGTGTGAGAAAATAGAAGATAAGGATAGTTTTGAAGTGCATCATATGTAACATGCATATCCTCCTCCTTAGACATATAATCATTTAATAGATGACATTATTGGCACACTTATGATTAGAGTACCAAAACAACTTATGATTACATTTGATGATAACAAGATTGTTGATATGACTCAGATTTATATGCATTATTTAAATGAGCTAACACTATTGAGTAGCCTATAAATAATGTTATGGTTGATAATGGTTCAAGAAAAAATGTTTTATACTATGACACATGTGAACTCTCTTGGATACCCATAAAAGTATATATAAAATACTTTAAGAGTGTTTAATTAGTTTAATGTATATACAAAAACACCGTCAAACATGTTGTGCTACCTCTTTAGGTAGGGCCCATTGTAGTGGCTACTTCATTATTAATTATACTAAGTCACTAATGGTAAAATTAACTTGAGTATTAAAATTAGAAAAATAGCCATTTAATTCATAGCATGCAAGGGCCCACCATAGTTTGAAAAGTATCCATTTGATTCATATCTTGCAATAAAATTTGATTAATATTAATAGTGGTTTGAATAGTAGAAGCAACTTGAGATGCACTTGTGGTAGCATTGACTTGAGTATTAACATAGGCACTTTGAATAAGCCCACTAGAGGAAAGACCTGCCATAGTAATTACTATAGTAGGCAAGGTAAAAGAAGAAGTAGTAAATAAAGTTGAAGGAATCAAATAATAATAATAAATGGAAGATATTAAAGGAATGGAAGAAGTCATAAGGTGACTTGCCCCAAGATTTGTAGAAAAACTATGTGTGGGTGAAGGGGACACTCAAGGTAAGGTCCCATCATGAGATTATAGATTATCGTGGGATCCTTATCCTAATGTTGAGGTTTTTAATTGATGAAAAAGATAATTTAAGATAACTTTAAACCTTGATAATAGGCATTTTTAGAGGATAGTTAAGTGGATCAAAGATTTTTAGAAAGAGGTGACCCATAGTTTTTATTTCTAGTGGCCACATAAAAATTGCTTACATTGGGATTTTATAGTATAAGGAAAATGAGAATGACGATCTTTAGTGGGTTTATTGAAATCCATCATATCATATTGATTTTATAGTTTAGCTTCATCAAAAATGTACTGCATGGTGAAAGATGAAGATATGAATAGGAATTAAAAAGTTGATAAAAAGGAGGCTGATAATATAAAATTGTGTCAGCCACATATTAAAATAGAAAGCATAAATAATAATTTGGAAAGATAAAAGGTTAAATTGGATGACTTAGTTGGACATATAGGTAAAAATAATAGTTTGAAAACCTAATGGGTCAAGTTGGTTAGCTTAGTTAGATAGGTAGGAGAAAACAATAATCTAAAAACCTATCAAGTCAAGTTGGCTAACTTAGTCAGACACATATGTAAAAGTAAGTCTTAAAACCTATTGAGTCAAGCTAGTTGATTTAGTTGGATAGACATGTAATTTGTTTTTGAAACCTACCAAGTTGAGTTAGTTGATTTAGTTGGATAGACAAAAATAGGTGGCTGGAAACCTACAAGATTGACTTAGTTGACTTACTTTGATAGAAAGGAAGAACAAGTAGGCTCAAAACCTATAGGATTGACCTAGTTAACTTATTTAGATAGACATTAAGAAAGAATAGGCTAGAAACCTATAGGATCAACCTAGTCAACTTAGTTATATAGATAGGAAGAAATAACAAGATGAAAACCTAGACTTGGTCAACTTAGTTATACATATAGGAAGAAAAAATAGGATGAAAACCTAAAAGATTGACCTAATTGACTTAGTTGGAAAAATAATAAAAAACAATAGTCTAGAAACGTACTAAGTCTAACTAGTTGACTTAGTTAAACAAACACAAAGAAATAATATGTTTGAAACCTACAAGATTGACTTGGTTGACTTAGTTATATATGGAAACAATATTATTATAGACTGGATGATGCTATCGAAAAAAAATGTAAATGAGAATAATATAAAAGATTGAGTCAGTCCTAGTTGACTTAGTATGTTAAAACACATTCAATTAGGTTGACATTGGTTGATCTAGTTGAGTCACACAACACAAAACTCTATCAACACTAGTCCACACAGTCTATCATACAAAAGAGAGAAGTATGCAACAAGTAAAAATGAAAATATACAACTAACTAATTATTTAACTAGCTATCTAAAAATAAGATTAGGAATATGTACTAAAAGGATTTGATTTATTTGTAGGGTCCCTAAGATAATTTCTTGTCAATTAGATTGTGACATCCCAATGTTTTAGAGCATCAACTATAGATGATTATACCTTACCCATAAACCATTCATCTTGGTTTAAAGGGTAACTTGGAAGTAACTTCTCAATTCTAAATAGTAATTGATGCACCATAATATCAAAATGATGGCTGGATTCCTAAGCTTTAATAAAATAGGAAATCCTAGGTGTTTCCAAAATATCATGATGTATGTGGAAACTAAAGACCATATTTAGATTTGTATTATGGATATGAGTATCAGAGAAAGCCCTTCACACCATGATATTTGTAAATGATAGATAAGGACCATAAATAGAGCATCATGTAGGCCTTCATGATAGTAACTAAGTAGTTTTATAATTTTTGGTATATAGTTTCTAAGTAAATCAAGACAAAGTGAAATAAAGGTAAAAATCAAGTGGTAAAAACCAATTTATAATTTCTAAATTAAAGAAAGAGGAAGCAAACTATTTTTAAATCAAAAGTGAGACTATTTACTAAAAAATTAAATTAAATTGCCTTAATTAAGTTAAAATCAAAACACATAAAACAAGGTTGGCCAAATCGATCTTGTTAGGCAAATAGAATAGAACAAGGTCAACACTAGTCAACATAATCTATTATAAAAATATGGCAAAATAAACTAGGTTAACCAGGTCAACTTAGATTGTTGGCAAGACAAGCAAACACATAACTAAGTCATCGAGGTTGACTTAATTGACTATGTTTTATAATTTTAATAAAACTAAAAAATTGGTAAGAACAGTTATAAATCTAAAGTACTGAGTAATTTTACTAAAAAATAAAAATAAAAAATTAGGGAAATTGACAAATTTGAAGTACTAAGCTAGTTATAAAGAACTTGATAATAGAATAAGGTTAACTAGGTCAACTTAGTTATATGAAGTTGAAAAGTGAAAATTAATGAAAATGAATAGGGTCAACCAAAATGACCTCATTTACTAAAGTCAAGAACTAAAAATTATATAAAATAAATTGGGTTGACTAGCATGAATTAGTTTGGTGAGACTAGTTATTGAAATTTATAGGAAATGAATTGGGTCGACCAACATGACCTAGTTGACTCTAAATGAAAACATGTAGATATAGAAAAAAATTGGGTTAAATAGCATGATTGTGTTAATTATAGATCCAAAATATATAAAAAATTTAATAAGACTAGGTCAGCCAACATGAACTAGTTGATTATAAATGAAAAAAATTAAAATTCAAGGGTTAAATTCACCTCGAGTTCACTAGAATGTATGCAATAGATTAAAATAGATCTACAACTTACCTTAGTAAATCCAAACTCAGATAAGGTAATCTACTAATATATATTGAGATACTTTATATATTGGGAGCATTACCAAATTATATTTGCTAAACCTAACAAAGGGATAAATTATCACATAATACTCAAGGAGAGGGCTCTAAAGCCTACAAGTAAATAATATCCTAAAATAACCCTAGATAGGTCTTCCAATGCATAAAATGAAATATAATATATTAGTATCAAATCTTATAACATAAAAAGGGGACAATTTAAAATAAACAAGAGTTTATGGTAGGTAAATGGGGGCATATAGTGTTGTTGCTTTCACAACACACCCTCATTTCTTCTCAAATTAGGGAGCCTATTTTTGATTTTGTTGCTACTCTCACTTGCACTCATAATTCATTGGTATCAATGCTCTCAAATTAATTTGGTGTTTAAAATTAGTTTATGTGTGAAACTGGGACCCATAACCATATCCATTAGAAAGACCATGTCCATGCGATAAAAATTCATGTTTTATACTTAGCATACAAATGGAGTCTTGACCCTCAAATTTATGTTCAAATGGTAGATATACACACCCACATACATAAATTTACTAATGTATTTTGGTTTGTGTGTATTATATGTCCTTAAAATTAATGTTGTTGGAAATCTCACATCTTTGTGAAGAACTTTTGTGTTTACCACTTTGCCTGAAAATACCATTTTGACCCTCTATTTTTCCAACAAAGTAACATGCCCTAGAATCTCAGAACTTGGGTCAAAAAATCAAAGTATATAAAAATCATTCATTTAAAAAAATATTAAAATATAAAATATTTTTTGGTAATGATAATAACCTCAAAAATGTCTTAGTTGTATATGGACAAAACAAAAAAGTTTAGTGGTTTTATAAAACCATGGTTTTGTCTAAACCTCTCTTCATGACACCTCCCCTCCTATGAGGGGTTAATATTTAAAACCACTTGGTATAAAATGAAAATATTTTTCACATGTGATGGTTTTAGAATTGAGGTTAGCTAACTGACTACCTCTAACATGTGGATTTAATGGCCTCAGCCATGTGATTATGTATAAAAATGCTGGCCATCCTAGCCTTCCTAGGTACATGGATACAACATCTAGTCTTTCACATCTACTCTGAAGGCTATCTATCTAGTCCCTCATATTCATGTGGATGTAGTAGGGAGAACTTGATGCCTATGTAGACACACTAGTAGAAGCCAACTATTTAGGACCTCAAAGGCATGTGAATGCATCTCACATTTTATCATGTGGTTATGTGGACTGGGGCTATCCAACATTCTTTGTGGCACACAAAAATGTGAATGTGCATGTATTTTTTAAAAAATCATTTTTTATTAATTTTTTGAGAAAATTCATGTGATTTAAAATATAATTTTGATTTTTTTCCCTATTTCCTTGAGTGATCATAGTGAACATTTTTATCCATATCTTTCAAACCAGGTGTCTATTTTTACAACCATTTATGGCATTGGAAAGTTAGTTCTAACATGGTCCACATGGAAAAATAAATTTAAGGAATAAAATACCCCAATAAAAATATATTCATATTTTTGTGACTAATAATATTAAAATTTGACATTTTAAAAATGTTGCCCACATTGGAGAGTTGTAAACATTAAAATGGAAAACTAAAAAATCATCACCAAATCAAAGTCTATTGGGGATGAATTTGAATTTTTAAAACTTGATGAATATAGAAGACCTAAATTAGAAATAGGAAAATAAAAAACAAGACTTATTTAGTCAACCATTAGTTCACCTATAACTATTATAGTTTCTTTTGGTAATCCATTTGCTACCCCTCAAAACCCACCAATGACCTATGCTTGGATTAGTGGAGGAAACTGCCCTGTCAACATTATCAGGGGTTACCCATGACTTACCAAAAATCCCTAAATTTTTTTTGCCCTAGGTATGTACATAGGTGAATCTGCATTACCAAAGAACATATTCAAGCATTTAAAGATTCTATTATTTAAACACATATTAATCATGAGGATGTGTCTTACCACCCATTCCCATACACTTTGGATGAAATGGCCTATGGTTGGTATCTAATATTTATAAATGGTTATATCACTTCTAAAAATGATTTAGAAAGTATGTTTATCAATCATTTCTAGTTACACATTGACCCAACTATCTTATATCATCATTTTGATGTTGATCATAGAGAGCCAAATGAACCTATGAGTGTCTTCAATGAACTCTTCCATAAACTTTAGTAAATGTTGAAATATCTATACACTCAAATAGAATTTAATGCGATACAAAATTACCCTAGGGATCTAGATTTAATGACTTCCATGTTCCTCAGGAGAACTTTGGTAACCCTCTTATCCTTATCCTTGAGTTATATTGAGGCTGTCAACATTTAGAAATAAATGGTGCCACAAGGTTATGGATTTGGATTTTTACCTTCACTTGGATAATGGGGTGCTTAAAATCATATTCTAATGATTAACCATACTCTTCAACATAACATTCCATTGATAAATCCAATCTTGGTTGCCCTATATGTGAGCCCAAATCCAGTCTACAATCCACCACCTATGAATTATATGCCTAATGGTTAAGATTATACACCTCCTAATCATGTTGTGCTATAATAAAATAACCAATAATTATTCCTCTTTGCATACAAAAACATAGCTATCGTGCTTAACACTAGTGGGTATGTTGTCTCTACTAACAACCAATTGGCCATCCCATCATTTCCCATCATTTTTAAACAACTATATGCCTTCTAACAATGCTCATAACTAAGCACATCATGTATCCCATGTATTTATAAATGATAATGAAACTATGGCTAGCCCACAACTTCAGGTGGGAAATTAAAAGAATGTAGAAGTGAACCCTGAAGTAGCTAATTTATAGAAAATGGTTAAGAAGTTGACAAATGATATGGTTAATTTTTATAGGTAAGTGACTCTAAACACTAAAAAACTTAAAATAACCCACCATAGAATAGAATTTTAAACTTTTAGATAACCAACAAACAATGGAACACAAGACCAAATAACAAAGGTGTACCTAGCCCACTGGATAATAACAACCATAATAATAACAACAATGCTTTTAATGCAAAAAACTTAGCTAATTTAGCATTTCCCACCTAGTTTAGGATAAACAATACAATTTACCACATTAAAATTAATTGTGTAGAGTTTATATGTGCCTCAAACATCTTCCATAATGAGATGTGTAATTTATAACTAGTTTTTACACATGATAACAATTCTAATCAAGGAAGAGGAAACCTTAGTACGATTCTAGTATTAAAGACATATGAGTTTATATTTGAAAGTGATATTGAACCTAAAGACAACCTAGATGAATTCCATGCTTTTAAATAATTCTAAATGGGAAACAACTACTAGTTGAAGAGTAAATTACAAAACCTATTAACCATTGCTACTCCTCCAAACAACACAAAAGTTTCACCTGATAAGAACTCAAGTAATAACCCATTACTACCTAAACAACCTACCACATATTATAAACCAAAGAATAATTATACTCCACCACAAACTAATAAACTAATAGAGTCAAGCAAAAATGGATATAACATTGTAGCTGACTTGAAGAAAACTAAGGCTAATATAATTATGTTTGATTTGCTCTAAATTTATAATCAAAATGATGTGTTATTAAAAGAATGGTCTTCTCCTAAAGGGAAATGAGACAATATAATAATGGATGCTCATGTTGTAATTTATAAATAAAAATTGAAACTCCTCCTTTTATCCTAAAAATACATATTTTTGGTAATAAGTTACATAATTATTTGGTGGATTATGGTGGAATATGATGCCCTATGCCATTTTTTAGAGATTGGGTCTTACTCCCATGAAGTAAAATATAAAAGTTTTTTAATTAGACAAGTCATAAGTCTAAGTGGTTGATGAACTTAACAACATTTAGATGCAGTTGGCCTCTAATCCAAGAGTGCAATATTTTATTGATATTTAGGTAGTGGATATACCTGATGTATAAAGGATGCTCTTGAGTAGAGATTAGTTGAGAACATTAAATGGATAAAAATTTATCTCATATGTGGTTCCTAAATCATGATATACCTAACCAAATTGAAATCAAAATAGATCCCAATATTACTCACATGATAATATAATATAATAAAATAAATGAAATATTATTCAAAGAGTCAGAGCTCGGGGTGTATATGCTTAAGAAAGAGGTAGGAGATTATGAGAACTTCTCCATTAATATTATAACCATACAATAAAATTAGAATTTCAAGAGTTAAATTAGGTTTATGAGGTGGATATCCTCTATGCACCTAAGATAAATTCATTCTCTAGTGTTATCATAGCATATGAGGGTGTGAAACAAGCTAATCTAAGTGAAAATAAAGGACTTAGAAAATCTTTAGATGATAAAATGAATATTATGGACAATCCTATGCCTAATTTTCCACTAAAGACCTAACTATAAGATACTTACCAATTGAAAAATAATGTATATTCCCAATTGGTATTGAAGAAACAAGTAAAGAGATCAATATTGCTATCGTACCTGCATTTTAGATCCCATAGTACATAATTAAAAACCAATTATGGACTCTAAAATTTGATATCTGTAAGTCAAGAGTGGGTTTGGAACTAGAATAGAACTCATCAACCCATGAGGGAAGTCATACCTAGCTAAATTTCACTTGAAATTTACTTGCATGAATAATGTGGCTGAATATGAGGTGTTACTTCATGGTCTCTAGTTTGCTCTTAGGAAGAAAGTCAAGAACCTCAAAGTGCTTGGTGATTTAGAACTGGTGGTTAAATAGGTAAGGATCCAATATGATTATAATGACAATCATTTTTATAGGTACCACAATTGAGTGTGGAACTTGGTGGAGTATTTTTATGCATTCAAAATTTAGACCTACCCCATAGAAAGAATTACATGGTAGATGCATTAGCTATAGTTAATAGTACTCTAGAACTGATTTTTGACTCCAAGTTAAGAAGGTTTTTAATAGATTTAGTATCTACTCCATATATTCTTGGTAATACATAAAACTTAAAGGTATTTTATGATGATCAAATATCATTGACTTTATTACAAATACTAATATATTTGAGTTTCAAATTATTGATGAAGATGACATAGAAGAATTTAAACTAGACAAAGAAAGGGTGATAAATTTTGAAAACAAATAGTATAACAAAGGGCATGGACTCATTATAAATATTATTTTACATGGATTACCAAGGTGAAAAGGAGAACACAATCTATACAAATATATGCTATACCAACATTGTAATCTATGAAATGCCAATGAATCAAAAATTGTGCTTCTAGGCACAATGTGTACCCAAAAGGGGAAACAAGAATTCATTCAAGTCCTATAAAAATTCAAGGATGTTATAGCATGGATCTATGAATAATTTAAAGTTTTTAACACTTCCATTATCATCCATATTTTCCCTCTCGAGTTGGGATTCAAACCATTTCATCATAGACAAAGATTGGTAAATATGTTGCTCTAGCCTTTGATATTCATGGAAGTGCAGAAATTGATTTCAAAAAAGATAAACTTTCCCATTAGAAATTCCACATAGGTGGCTAATACATTACTATTTTAGAATAAAAATGGGGAGAGACAACTCTATGTGAATTTTCATAACCTGAATAAAGCCTCAAAAAAAGATAATTACCCATTGCCTTCACTAGATGAAGTCTTACAGATAGTGAATGGTTATCAATGATGCCATTTCTTGATAGGTATTCAAGTTACAATCAGATAATGGTAAACTATGAGGATTGAATCAAGACAACATTTGAAACCAAATGGGGTACATTCACATATAAAAAGATGTCATTCATCTTAATCAATGTGGGTTCCACCTTTCAACATGCCATGGATATTATATTTAAATATCTTATCGACAAATCCATAGTTATATACATGGACAACTTTATTATCTTTTCCAAGAATTAGCAATACCACGTCGAAGATATGAGGGTAGTATTGTAGAGGTGTTGAGATCATGTAATCTCCCTAAACCCACATAATTTTATATTTTGGGTCATAAAGGTTAAGTTTTTGGGTCACATCATTTCAAAATAAGACATTTTAATAGATACAAAAAGGGCAAAGGCAATCCTAAAAATCCCATTACCTAGTATCAAAAAAGAACTGAAGTCATTCTTTGACAAGATCAACTTTTTGAGGAAGTTCATCTTGAGATTCTTAGAGAGTTCAACCACTAAACAACATGCTCTAAAAGGATGAAAAAATTGAATGGATGATTGAGGTACAAAAATATTTTACTTTAATCAAGACATCGATTATAAATACACTAGAGCTAATCAATTTTGACTATACTCAACCCTTCTACATTTATTCATTCACTTTTGAAAACTTGAGTATTATAGTTCTAACATAGACTAAATAAGCTAGAAAAAAGAGACCTATCTCATTCATGAGTTTTCCACTCTGAAATGATAAACTAAGGTATTCAATAATATAAAAACAAGCCTTCACCTGAATCAAAGCAACTAAAAAGTTCCAGCACTACATTAGTTACAACAAGGTGTTTGTAGTGGTGCTTAACCCATCAGTGAAGGCTATGTTAATACAAAATGAGTTAGGTTAGTGAAGGGGTAAGTGGATGACTATTCTCCAAGAGATTTAACCTATAATTACAACAAATGAAAATTTTAAGAGGTCAAGGACTCATTAAGGCCATGGCTGAAGTGGACCCCCAAATAGTCTGCTAGCAATACACAATATGAGATATAATTAATGATGACTGGTACCAAGACATGGTCTACTATTTATTAGATAATGAGTGCCCATGCCACTTAAAATCTACTCATAGAATATATATAAAATTAAAAGTGGTAATTTCATGATCAAATTAGGTGTATTGTATATAAGGAACTATGAAGGCATATATCTAAGATGCCTAAACAATGAGGAAATAATTGGAGTACTTAGTAATTTCCATAAGAAATATAGATCTAGTCATGGATCAGGGAAAGTTATAGCTCAATAGATACTTAGGGTAGGATATTATTGGTTGTATGTTTTTAAATATGCTCATGCTCACATCCAAAGCTATCATACTTGCCAAGTTGTTATGCATATAAAACGTACCCTTGCCATGCCATTGCAACTAGTTATTGAATTATAACCATTCATAAAATGTGGATTAGACTTAATTATTTTTATCAAAGATAACCAATATGTGGGACATGTCATGATTTTAAAAATTTTAAAATTAGTGAAAAGTTTAATATTTTTGGCTAATTTTTTTGGTTTGGTCTCAAAATTGCTAAATTTTGAAAAATTTAAAATTATAATTAATTAATTAATTTTAAAAATCAAAGGTAATTTTTTTTTATTAACTATGAAAATACCCTTTCAAGCATCCCCATGTAAAAATACATTGGCCTTTTTACAATTTGTAAAAGTTCATTAAACCCTTTTCAAGATGTGCAAATGCTTTTTGCTTTTCCCCAAATGGTGTAAAATTTTCTTGACACTTTTTCAAGTCATGTAATTTACATTTTTAATTTTTCACATGATGCAATTGTAATTTACTTTCTGAAATCCCTCTACCATGTAATTTCTTTGATCACTTTCCCAAGTCATGAAAATTCATTTGATCACTTCCCTCGACTGTGCAATTTACAAACTATTTTTCCCACTCTGTGTAAATGTCATTACCAATTTAAAGCTTGTTCTTTAATTTTCATGAAAATGCCATTATTTATTCTCAAAATTATGAAAAAATTAAAACTTCTTCTCTTCTAAATTTTTTTAAAGTTGTATACAAAGATCTACATTTTTTTTTGTAAATATAAGCAAAATGAGATTCAAAAGGGAAGAATAAAATTATAATTGTTATGGCTATCAAAGAGAAGCTGTATAATTTGAAGAAGGTAGAGAAGGTTTTAAATTTATTTTATCTTTTTTCTCCTTCTAAGACTAGGTCGTATGATGCCATAACGAGTAGAATAGAAGTGAAACAAAAAAAGACAATTTCAATTTATTTATGCCCCCGAATTGAGAGGTCGTATGATAATGCCTAAGAGAGTAAGAAGTGAAAAATTTAAAAAGAAAGAAGAAATTTGAATTTTTTGTTGTTATCATTATGAACCATATGATGGTCTATCATATAGAGGTTTTTATTAGAAAAAATAATAAATTAATGTTTTTCTTGTTTTCCCAACTATTCTGAACCATGTAAAATTAGCAAAAGATGAAGTAGAATCTGGCATGAAAACAAAGTCAAGGAGGCCTTAATATATCATTTTATGTCCTACTCAGGAGATTTCTGATTATAATTTTCATGTAGCTAAGTTTATATCTCATCACACACAATTCTAATTAATAATGATTAGTGGTAGAGAAGCCTTCTAAATATGAATATAATTGGTAGGAGTATGGGAAAAAGTATGTCAAAGGTAGTGAATGTCCTCAGATTTATTGTAAGTGCACTCATATAAATTGTCGAATGAGAAATAAGTTGGAACAATCTCATTATGGAAAAATAATAGATATTATCTATAAAGGTGTTTATGATCATCCTAAACCTCAAACCAACCATATATTGATAATTAGTACTACTCATGTAAGTCATGAAAGAAGATATAAATGAAGGATTTGGTTTTATTATGAATATTGAAGATCCATCATCTAGAAAAGTTGAGATAAGTTGCGAGGTGTGGAAGAGGGAAGCCTTTGGTGACGTAGTAGAAGTTTGCTACGTTGAAATACAATGAGCCAAGTCAGATGTAGCCGTGGTGAGAGGGTGAGTTTTTGTGTGGAGGTACGAGGTGAAGATGGCTAGAGAAGAGGTAGTTTTGAGATGGTACAATGATAGTGTGGATCCAAGGTTAGAAGTTTGAGTAGATAACCATCTGAATTGATGCTCTACAGAGCTCAATTCAAATATAAGTCTGAATATGGATTTGACTGTTAAAAAATCTAAATGCTAAGGAAAAATACAACTAGTTAGCATTGAAGCCAAGTAACAAGTAGCTTGAATGGAGCATGATGATGATCAAAACCTAGAGTAGTCAAGGCAAATGTAATTTCACCATGACCCAGAGTAATGGTTGTAGGGATTAATGTCATCGAGCCAAATACAATATGTACCAAAAAATAATGCAAACCAGATCCAATACAGATATGAGCTAGGTGAGGTAGATGTTGGGGCATGAGAGGATGATGAAAAGCTATGAAGGAGGATTGGCAATAGAAAAGCATTATAGAGGTAGATTAACATCAATAGTGCATTCAGTAATAAAAGAGAAGGTAATAATATATCAAACTGTATCATATGTAGGCCTATAATGTTATTTGAAAAAAATAGTGAGCAATATCTAAACCATATATCATCAACTTACACTAAACTTCTCTATATAATAATAAAACTTCCAACCATCTAGATTTAATAGGTACCCCAAAACCTTTATTAATTTTATTAAGCGATGATTATAGGGAAAGAGAGGAAATATACTGGCTTACCAAATTACAAGATGATAAAATATCTTGTAATAATTGTTGTAACAAAGGAGTCAATGCCACAAGATGGTACACTAGTTCCTTTGGTGAGCTCTACCCCAATAAATGCTCTAAGCCTCTTTCAAAGGTAGAGAAATAAGGAACAATTTACAACTTACAACATCTATAATACTACCTATAAATGTTGATACCAAAAATATTGATAATAATTGAGTTCATAAAAAACTTTAATTTTAGAGATATTTTAAACTCAAAATGTGTATTTTTAAAAGGATGCTCATGCTACATTTGCTAACAATTTGATGCAATAAATATCCTAGTGTTTATCTAGTTTATTATTCAGAGCCCCTCAATGAAGATATTTTAATGTGTCTTGTCTTGTCACATTAAGTGTGCCATTAAACATAAAAATTTAGTATTTAAGGTTGGGAAGCACATACAATTGTATGGAAGGTACTCTATGTATCTTGCGGAAGAGTTAGTGGACTGATTGGATTCTATAAATATAGTTAACTTTTACAAAAGATACCTAAAGAGTGGATATTATTTTATACCATCTCTCTCTAAGCCAGAGGCTTCTCAATGGAACCAATCAATTTTAAAGAGTTCCATGACATTATGTTTAAGGTAGTGAGAAAAATTGAAAAGGAGGTGGGACCTATAAATGGGGTATTTTCAAAGATGGCTCAAGGCATTGTTAGCAGGCTTTCTATAGGCCTTGAAGTGTAAAAACTTTGTACTATGGATATTGAGAAAGCACAAGATTTGATTTTGAACTTGTCTTGGTTAGATTATAGAGTAGATAATCCATTATCCTTTGCTTATAGACTACACCTTGAAGATGTTTCACCAACATCTCTTATTTTTTCATTGAATGAAATTGATCTAAAATCATAAAAAGATGATGGTTATAAAATATGGCACCATAAGAGCAAAGAACTAAACAAATAATTATATATAATGTGGTAAAAATTTGTACCTCTTTCAATATTGGTAGAGAGTGAAAATTTGAAGTGGTCTTTTCATTTTATTATTGAATCTTGGTTTTCAAATTCCATTTACAAATTTTATGTAAATATAAACTCATAAATGAAACTCATGCAAATGCACTATGTCAATTTTGTAAATCTCAAATCATACAATTTTGATTTGCACATTTCAAGTGGTGTAAAAATACCAAATATTTTTTTCACCACTTAAGTGGTGCAATTTTTTAATTTCACTTTGCATGCAGTGCAATTTCACCAACATACTTTTGCACTACTTAAGTGGTGCATTTTTATAAACTCAATTTTACACCAATTAAAATGTAAAAAAGGTGGTTACACATGATAACCACCTTCCCATGTTATAAATATTAGTGTTAGGATCATTATGAAAGGACTTTTTGGTAGTGAGACTCTGTAGATATTTTTTTTGAGGAGCTAGACTTTATTTTCAACTCAATAAAGATCGAGACTGGGAGATTTTACAAACTTTATATTTGATGTTTCTTCATGACTTGTATATTTGTATATGATTATCCTTTTTTTATATCTTTAATTTCAATTTATCTTCGTAATCACCACAAAATTTTAATAAAATGGGAATTTTGCATTAAGTATTTATTTTAGGAATATTTTTTGTTATTTCTACAAATGTGAAATTTTGATGGGGTTTAAGCAAAATTTTAATTGTGTTTTATGGGTAAATATGAGATAGTTGTATTTTATTATATTACTAGTATTATTTAATTATCTCAATGTATTTTTTGTACTCCTAAAAGTGTATTATGTGTTTACCACCTATTGAATCAGAGAGGTTTCCATGAATACAATGTTTTCCCCTTCTTGGTCTATTGTGGTAAGTTTTAGTATTTAGCTACCTATAGTTGTCTTTCATTTTTCTTGATATTATCATGGTATCTTTTATGTTTAACTAGATATAATAATATTGATCTCCCTTCCTCATTTTATTTATCATTTTCTCCCTCTTTTCTATCATTCATCTCATTTTCATTTCTAACTCCTTTTTGCACTTTTTGGTTAAAAGTACAAAACCCCCAATAGAATTTTTTTTTGCTATGAATAGATTTTCTCCTATTTCCCCCTTTTTAGATTTCAATAAAGGTAGATCCAACTTATAATAGGAGAGGGACTATGTCCCTATATTTATGACTAATATAAGGAATTAGTTCCCATATTATGACCCAATGTCATCAATTTATTCCCCTGATAATTGTTTGAGCCAATAATTTTTGGCAACTCCACTAGGGATCAAGGTGCTTTATACATAGAATTTTTAGACATTTCAAGGAACCTCCTATAGAATGGAGGTTGGTGACTCCATTGAGAAAAGTACCTAGTGCCTGCATCTCCCTGATTGAATAAATGACATTGGTTAACCCTAACCCTAATGTTCCTTATGTCCCATGGAGAAAAAAATTTAAACCATTGGATTTAGCCCAATATAATGAGTTACCATGAGGGTCAAGGAATAATTTTTTAAAGATTTTTGGAGAAAATGGTAAATATGAAAATAACCATATCCTAGCCTTGATAATGTCATGTATCATCTTAAGAGTTATGCATGAAGATGCCACTATCAAGATTTTTGTTGAAACTCTTATTGGAATAGTTACTAAGTGGTTTTGGCATCTAGAAGATTGATGCATTGTGAAACTAGAAATATTTGAAGAAAAGGGTCCTAGATAAATTCAAATAATCTACAAACATATGTACTATTTTTTTTAGAATTCTTCTTAATTAAAAAGAGAGATGATGAGTAGATGAAAGAGCTCATAACATGTTTCAAAATTTTTTTGAGACCGGTCCCTCAGATAAATCAACCAAGTCTCAATAATTAAATATACATCTTCATTTGGTCCCTTCACCTAGAGATCAAGTTCATCTTGATAGATAAGGTAAATGACTTAGAGGTTGCACAATAATAAACCATTGAGATTGAATATGATTTGATCATGTATGGAATGTTTAATAAAGATGTTTCAAAATGGTCCTATAACTATTGCAAATGGTGATGAAGAAATAGTGAAACTTGATACAGTCAAGAGTTTACAAAATTCAAAAAAGAGACTTTGGAGTTAAGTTCCTAGTTAAACATGTTGAAAGTCTAGAATGGAAAAATAGAAAGTGATTCCTATCACATATGATTGTTTCAATTTCATAATTGTGGAATAAGATGAATATTTGGAAGAACTAATTATTGATTAGAGAACAAACAAAGAATTTTGCTTCCCCCTTAGCAAATACGAGAAAAAATTGCATGTTTCACATGATTTCTCAAATCTTGCAATCCTAGGATAAAATGAGTTATTTTAAGAAAAATTGATTGAATAAAAAACATAAAGGAAGCAATAGTAAAAAATATGATATTTTACCTTCTAAAGATGAAGATAGATATTTAACCAATTTTTAGTAAATCAAAATATCTCTCTTGTATCAGAATGGAATAATCAATAGTTAAAAATGAAAATTCCTCAGGTATTTCATTTTTAGGTTATACCAAAGAAGAGTTATCCATAGAATATGAATATAGAGAAATCAATCCCACATAGATTAAAAATAATATGTATGCCAAAGATAATGTCAAGGAAGACATCAAGATAAAACAAAATGAATGGTGCCTAATTTTTTTTCAAGTGAAATGGAAACTATCAAGGCAAAAGAAATTGATGAAGATGATGGCTCTTTCAGTGATGAATTCATTTCCAATGTGGGAAGTCATTCAAAAAATAATGTCAACACTCAATTCATTACATAATATAATTATATTGTGATTCTAGCTCTAAAATAGATATGTGACACACTTATCTCTAATTTATATACTATCTTTAGCATAGGTGTATTTGAAACCAACCAAGAAGTGATATGAAATTGATATTCAATATATGTAGAAATACCATTAAGGTAGGGAAACACCATATACTAATCCTTTAAGAAGGAATAACTCCACAATGTCTCTTCAAGGGGACAACCTCCAATATCCTCTTACAATAGAAGACTCAATGCTTACTTTATATCTTTACCATGATAATCATATCCTATATATATACATCTATCTAACCCATGGATGGGTAACCTCCTAATCCCAATGTAGGCTAACCATTACCCAATGTACTACTTCCACAAGTTACTCTATTATCCTAATATATTGTACCCATATAACTAACTAAGGGGATGTGTGTCACATGTCAGCATCTCCATCAACCCATATACAATAATATATCATATCCCTAGGTACATATCATTACTTCCCTCCTTGACATGTTTCATCCCCAAAACATAGGAAGAAACCAAATAATGAGTGTGCTTCAAATCATTGCACACTTTTCTCCAATCTCGATCATCTAACCATCCATATGTGATCTTGGCAGGTGATATCTCTCCAAGCTTGTGTCCAAAATCCATTGTGCTCCTCTAATTTCATTCATGATCATAATTAGATTGATTTGGTGTTCAAGCATAATTATTCCTCTTTTTATTCCATGTACCATATTCTGCTGCACTTCTCTGATTCTAACCATGACCATAGTAGGTATTCTTCCATGCATATTCATAGTGATTTCCCCATTCATTCCATGTGCCATAGCATTTTTTCTTTGGATTCCATGCATATCCATAATGATTGGAAATTTTATTTCCTATACATACAAAATGATTATTGTTATGACACTTCCTCACCTAGTTCCATTATTTTTTCCTCTCATGATGATGTGGGTGTCTATATACCTCAACTTTTTCCAATACCTTAACCTTATCCACCTTTGCTTCTACCTCTTCCACCTTTTCCTTCTTTGTCTCTTGAGTATATGAAGTGTTCATTTGTAGTGTGTATTTGTCTATATCATTTGAATCTTCATCACCTGTTTCAATCTCATCCTTATGATCTACTTGGATTGTTATTGGTGCCTTTTTCACTATGATATCTTTTAAAGTGATCTTTTTCTTATACCAAAACTTCATGAAATTTTTCTAAACATTAATATTCATTGTTCTCAAAGTCTCTAACCATGGATATCTAAGAACTATATCCATATCATCCATATCCAAAGCATAAAAATCTTAATGCAAAACATATTTTTCCATAATGAGCTTCAAATCTTTAAACATTGAAATATTATTACCATCTACTTGAACCTCCTTAATATTATTTTCTTGAACATGTAGATGCTTGGCCACATTCATGTTAATGAAGTTATACTTGTTGGTAGGGTTTATGGACACAACCATCTTCTTCTTTTGAATGCATCCATGAAATTGAAAAATTGACTCAGATTTCTTTGGAGCCAAATTATTTGAACCCTTATCATCAAATTCTTCTTCTTCTTCATCTGCTTCTTATTTATTGCTTCTTCTACTTCTACTTCATCTTCTTCTATTGATTCTTCTATTTCTTCTTCTTCTTTTTTTACTTCTTCTTCTACTGCTTTTTCTTTTTCTGCTTCTTGTTTTATAGCCCATCGATCTAAAAAGATCTATTCCATTTCTTTCCATGAAGAAAACCTTTCTATACAACTCAACTGATCAAACCAATGTAGTGCAGGCCCAGACAAAAAAGGAAGTAATCATCTTTGCCCAATTTTTTTTAAAAATGATTCTCCAAAAGGATCCACCATTCTCTAGCATCAATATCATCTTCCCCTAGCCATTTTTGCAATTCCATGATCCACAAAAAAATTAAGGTTCATGAAACCCTAAAATATCAATAACTCATACAAAACTGATCCAAAAAGTCCCAAATATTTACTATATATTCCTCTTATGATATTGGAACCTCAGTCAAAATTTTGTGAAACAATATCTAAAATTTTGACCTATAGATTGAATATACGAAAAACCATAAAATCACAACAATTCACTCAAAGCAACTCAAAAAATTCTGAAATTTTTATTGTGATTCTCTTATATCTTCTTACATCTCTAATAAAAATTTAGAATAAAAATTCCCTATATTTCTAAAGATATAGCAAAATTAAGGTTTCACTCCACACAAATTACCCAAATCAAAGCTCTGATACCACTTGATATGATCTTGATATTTAATATATGCAGAAATACCATTAAGGTAGGGAAACACCATATAATAATACTTTAGGAAGGAATAAGTTCAAAATGTCTCTTTGAGGGGAGAACCTCCAATATCCTCTTACAATAGAAGACTCAATGCTTACTTTATATCTTTACCATGATAATCATCTCCTATACATATACATCTATCTAACCCATGGATGGGTAACCTCCTAATCCCAATGTAGGCCAACCATTACCCAATGTACTACTTCCACAAGTTACTCTATTATCCTTATATATTGTACCCATATAACTAACTAAGGGGATGTGTGCCACATGTCGACATCTCCATCAACCCATATACAATAATATATCATATCCCTAGGTACATAACAAGAAGACATTGAACAAGTTAAATATTAATTAAGAGTGCTTAAAAGATTAGAGAGTTCATAATGATTTCATTTCAAAATAGGAACACATTGCTAATTTGTTCATTCATGATCATTTCTATGTGAATGATAATTATAAGTTCTTCTTCCCACTTGCTTGTTCATTATTTGTAAATGTGTTTAGAGCTCATAAATCAAATATATTATTATGAAATGATAGGTACTTATTCCAACCAGTGAATGGTTTTGTATAGTATTTTCATTTTCCTCTGCTCCATGTAAATAGTTCTACTTTCCCAATTTTGGCTTATTTCTTTTTCCCATTTCTATTTTGGTGTGTGTGGGTGGTTTTTCAATAAATGCAATAGTCTATTTATTTCTTCTCCTTCTCTATGTTTTGGTATTTCTACCACACATATTTATAATTTTGATCTCTATCTAGGAAATATCATGGGCAATCACATGATTTAAAAGAATGATAGAATGGATAGGTTTTTCATGGATCTCTTCAAGTGAATATGTGATAAATGTGTAAAATTTTAGAATAAGGGATTTGGATTGGTATCTCATGTTAATTTCTCATACAATAAAGATAGGTGAACTAGCTATTAGTGGGATGGATCAGGATGTGCATATGTGAGATATAGAAATTTTCAAGGATCTTTATTAATGATAGGGATAGTAAAATTTTAATATAATGGGACATAAACTCCATATCCTAATGGACAAAGCTCTAGTCACATATTGAGATCTACTTATTTTTATAACTTCTAATGATGAACCATTGATTGGTTTATGGAGTAGCATTATGGATTGGTATGTATTCAAAGAGAATATTTTGATTAATCCTAATTTGGAAGTTTTGAGTTATAAATTTGAATTTATTGATGATCTCTCAACTATACCTCTCTTAGAAATAGAAGGTTTAAATAAAAAGGATGATCCCTCAAGATTGGAGCTAATATTTTAGATTAGAATAAAGAAAATATTTGTTGGTTGTGTTGTATTGACTGTCATGGAGAATAAATTTAGGGAATATTTTAAGAACTTGGCACTATTATATATGCTATGGTGATGTATGTACAAACAACTCAAAGGCCTTTAGGATTTGGTTTTGTCACTTATACATTATAACATGCAATAAAAGCATAATTATGAGTAGAAGAGGCAATTTTAGTTGTGGATTTGGTCACGAATGCATTTTTCATTCTTGAAGATAATATTTATGGAGGCTCCATCAATGTGGTAAAATCATGGGTTTAACTGAATAGAAATGATAGTCTTTCCAAAATTGCATTCCATTAATTATGTTCTTAACAAGATTTTATAAAATGAAGTATACCTAGAATTGAATGATCTAAAAAAATATATCAATACACTCAATATTGAAAGAGTACAATATATAAAAAGTTACTTTATGGCCACTTATGTTCATGTGTAAGTGTTAATTATTAGTACCTTTGGGTGTTTGGGAATCTCTCATAATGCATTCTACCTGGTGTTCCAAATGTCATTGATTTAGATTGCCTTTCATATCAGTTCAATTTCAATTCCAAGCATCTTGTGAGGGATGAGTGTATGGGTTATGAAGGATACTATGAAAATATTTATTCAAATTAGTCACTCAAAGTGAAAAATCATGCCATTACCAATTCTAAAAATGCAATAGAAACTCCATCACTTGATGTATTTGTAGGTAAATAAGTTTCATGTGATTGTTGATAAACTAGAAGATATGAGACTTTGAATGTTGCATTGATGGTGGCTCTCAAAATAAAGGAGATTAAGAAGATTAAAATGTGGGGTGTTGTCACTATAGTAAACTCTATATGTCTTGAGGATTGCACTCAGAATAGGTGAGAAATTGATGTAATTGGCAAGGCTAATTTTTTTTTAGTTCTATGCATCCCTATACTAGGATTCTAATACCAAAATGGATATTATGAATTTAATTATATTAAATTACAAGATGAAATGGATGTTCTCAAGGATAAAGATTTAAAATTATTGGTCCCTCTCTAAGTAGCACTGTAATTAATCTTTTCAAGGCTACATGGTTTAAGTTAGGTTTGACTAGTGATCATTGAAATATAAATGTAGCCCAAATTATTTCCCTTTGTCATACTTATTTTAGGAGTATCATGCATTTAAAAGATTCTAATTTTCCATAAAGTGTTAATGATGAAACATATTTTCTATAGGCCCTTATCAAAAATCTTACAATGACTAATTTTCTAAGTCATGCATAAGTTATTTCTAACCCTAATATAAGAGGTTGTCAACAAATTTAACTAAGAAAAGTTAGGTATTCTCAACTACTGAAAATGGTCAAACATAGGATGGGGTGAGAGTATTTTGTGGTGTCATGGACTTTAATGATTTCAAGATATATAGAGCAGAAGTAAAGCGACAAGATGAATCAATATTGATAGTGGAAAATGTGTGTATATAAATTAAACATGAAAGATATTCCTAGAAGTAAGCATATATAATAGTATTTTGTCAAATGATTTAGATGGAAACATTTAATAAGGTATTTTATCAAGAAATTCATGTTTCATGTCATGTTATTGACAAATGAATGGAAGAAAGTAAAGCTGAAATTGTACCAGGGGTTTTTTTTTATTGATGAAGTCCATATGCTTGACATTGAATGCTTTTCATTCATGAATCATGATTTGGATAATGATATGGCACCAATATTGGTTTTTGTAACAAATCACAGTATTACAAAAATCCATAGGACAAATTATAAGTCCTGATATGGTATGGCCATTGATTTGTTGGATCACTTTCTAATGATTGCAACACAAACATATGAAGAAAATGAGATGCATAAAATTCTATATATAAGGTGTGAAGAGGAAAATGTTGAAATATGATGCCAAGGAAATCCTAATGAAGATATCAGTCAAGATATCTCTACATTATACTAAAGGAAAACATGTGGATCTTGATGATGTTAGCCATGTATACTTATTATTTATGGATGATAAGAGGTCAACACAACTTCAAATGGAATATCAAGAGTAGTTCATGTTTAATGAGGTCCCAAGTGAGTTTTGGGAACAAAATGCAATGTATAGATAATTGTTTTCTTGTAAAGTTGACATTGAAAATCTAAGGAATAATTTTGTAGTGGCAAGGAAGAAATTTGTAAATTTTTTTAAGGCAAGCCACAATGTTTAGTATGAAGGAGAGGTTTATTTATTTGAATTTTAGTTTGTGTGAAAACACATAATGACAAATTCCCTCACATATACTATCCTTTAGGATAAGTGATATAATCTATCAGGCTAAGTACCTGGTGTACTCACATACACTATCCTTATGGGATATGTGATAACATATATCATATTGAGTACTTGATACCTTTGCATATACTATCCACTAACATGTGATATCATTATGATGGTTTGAGGACCCATGATTTATTCAATGATCAATTACTTCTCATTTGATCAAGTTGTATTCAAATTTAAGACTCTGTTACCTAATGGATAAAATGTTTGCCTAAAAATACAGAGAGTAAGTTCTTTCTATCCCTTACATTTCAAAATCCTTGTCAGAGTACGACGATGTCTAATAGAGTAATAAGTGAAAAATTAAAAATAAATAATCAATTTAAATTGGTTACTACTATCATTATGAATCGTATGAAACTCCATCATAGAGAGGTTTTTATTAAAAAAAGAATAAATTAAATTATTATTTTTTCTTATTTTTCCAGCCAAGGCTAAATCATGTGGAATAAATAGAAGATGAAGTATAATTTGGTATGAAAACAAATCCAATGAGGCCTTGAGTTATCATTTTATGTCCTACTCAGTAGTTTTCTGATCATGTTTTTCATGTAGCAAAGTCTATATCTCATCACACATGATTCTAGTTAACAATGATTAGTGATAGAAAAGACAATTGGTAGAAGTATGGGCAAAAGCATGTCAAAGGAAGTGAATACCCTTAATGATATTGTAAGTGCACTCATCCAAATTTCAAATGAGAAATAAGTTAGAATACTCTCATGATTGATAAATAACATAGATTATCTATAAAGGTATTCATGGTCATCCTAAACTTTAGCCAACCATAGATCGATAGTTAGTGTTACTAAAAAAGAAGATATAAATGAAGGCTTTGGTTCTATTATGAAAATTTAAGATCCATCATCAACTATGAAATGATAAAATTCTAATAACATAGAGTCAACTTTCATCAATTTTAGCAAGCAATGATGATAGGGAAAGATAGGAAATATATTGGATTGCCAAAGTATAAGATGATAGAATATCTTTTAAGAATTATTTCAACAAAGGAGTTAATTACATAGAGGGTACACTAGTTCCTTTTGTGAGCTTGAGTGTATTTTAGAGGCAGAGAAAGAAGGAATGTTCTTTAAGACTTACAACATCTATAACATGACTTGTAAATGTTAAGGCTAAAAATATTGATAATAACTGGGTATGCAAAAAAAATGACTTGTAAAGCTATTTTAAAGTCATAATATGTGTTTTGTAAATGATGTTCATGCTACATATGCTACTCATTTGATGAAAATAAAGATCCCAGTGTTTGGCTAGTTTTTTCTTAGAGCCGCTCAATGAAGATATTTCATGTGGCTTGTCTTGTCACATTGAGTGTGCCCCAAACATAAAAATGTGAGAGTAGTTAAGTTTGGGAAGCACATACATCTAGATGGAATTTACTTCTGTGTATATTTTGGAAGAGTCATTGGGCTGATTGGATTCTAGAAAAATAGTTAACTATTACAAAAGATACATGAAGAGTGGATATTATTTGCTACCATCGCTCTTTGAGCTAGAGGCTTCTTAATGGAACTGATTAGTTCAAAGAGTTCCATGACATCATGTCAAAGGTGGTGAGAAAAAATGAAGAGGAGATGGGACCTATAAGGTATCTTCAAAGATGCCTCAAGGCATTACCAACATGATTTACACAAGCTTTGAAGTGTAAAAACTTTGTATGATGGCTATTGAGAAAGTATAAGCCTTGATTTTGAACTTGTTTTGGTCAAAATCTAGAGTAGAGAATTCATTACCCATTGTTCACAAACTATACCTTGAAGCTATTTCACCAACATATTTTGTTGTTTCATTGGAGGAAATTGATCTCAAATCATCAAAAGCTGATGGTTATAAAATGTGTCATCGTAATAGTAGAGAATTAAAGAAATCATTATAGAGAATGTGGTGAAATATTGTATCTCTTTCAATCCTGATAGAGAGTGCAAAGTCAAAGTGGTATTTTCATGTAATTTTTGAATCTTGTTTTACAAATTCTAGTGGCAAATTTTATTTAAATTCAACCTCACAAATTCAATTCATGCAAATTCACTTTGTCAATTTTGTAAATTTCAAATCACGCAATTTTGATTTGCACATTTCAAATGGTGTAAAAACACCAAAACATTTTTTCACCACTTAAGTCATGCAATTTTGTAATTTCACTTTTTCATGCATTACAATTGCACTAACACTCTTTTATACCACTTAAGTGGTGCATTCTTATAAACTCAATTTTACACCTTATAAAATATTAAAAGGTGGTTATACACTGTAACCACCTTCTCACATTATAAATATGAGTGTTAGGCTCATCATGAAAGGAATTTTTGGTAGTGAGACTTTGAAAAGATTTGTCTTAAGAGCTAAACTTTATTTTCAACTCAATAAAGATTGAGATTGGGAGATTTTGTAAGCTTTGTATTCAATGTTTCTTTATAAATTATATATTTGTTTATGATTCACCTATTTTTATATCTTTAATTTTAATTTATCTTCATAATCACTACCAAATTGTCATAAAATGGGAAATCTTGGTGGGTTTTAAGCAATATTTTAGTTGTCTTTTATGGATAAATATGTGATAGTTGTCTTTCATTCTATTAACAATAGTAGAAAATTATCTAAATTTATGTTTTTTACTCCTAAGAATGTATTTTGTCTTTACCACCTATTGGATCAGAGAGGTTTCCATGAATACATTATTTTCCCCTTCTTGGACTATTATGGTAAGTTTTAGTATTTATCTACCTAGAGTTGTCTTTCATTTTCCCTGAGATTATCATGATAGATACTATGTTTAACTAGTTATAATAATCTCATTCTCTCTTCCTCTTTTTATTTCTCATTTCCCTCCTCTTTTCTATAATTCCTCTCGTTATCCTTTCTAACTCCTTTTCGTGCTTTTTGGTTAGAAGTATGAAACCCCCAATAAAAAATATTTTTGATGTAAATACATGTGAATAGTTTTCCCCCTATTTTTCCCTTTTCAACTTTCAATAAAGGTAGATCCACATATTAATAGGAGATGCAATTTGTACCTATATTTATAATTAATGTAAGGACTTAGTTCCCACATTATTAACCCAAATTCACCAATTTTCCCCCCTGACATTTTTTGAGCCAACATAACATAAGTTCAACTTTACAACAACTGACTATTGTACCTATGCATCGAAGCTCAAGTATTCAATAACTAAATAATCAACATGGTAATCAATTTCCTAGAGAAGCGCAGTGTCACCAGGTTTGGGATACCTACTACTCTAGTATGTGATAAGGGCCCCACTTTTTCCTCATTGTGATTCATTGAATGGGATTATAATAGCCAAGCAATTCTAAACTATTCATCTAATTATTACCCTTAATGTAATAGGGTTGTTGAGTTGGCAATTTTTTTTAGATGTCATTAAGAAAATATTGGAAAAGAACCCTAGAAATTGGCATAAAGTTTTGAATTTTGCATTATAGATTAAAAACTAGAATTAAATATTATTTGGGTATTTACCTATATCATATAGTATATAGACAAGATCCTATCTTTTCTATGAATTTAAGAATTACAATCTTGTAATTCATGAGGGATTACCTGGAAACTAATGACTAAATTGAAGCTCTACTCCTAAATCTAATATAAGTAGAAGAAAAATGTGATGTGACCTTACTACATTTTAGAAAAAACTAAGGAGTTACCAAATGTTCATTTGAAAAATGAGATAAAGTGAAAGATTTATGAATCTAAGATTTATTCCTTCTCTAGGACAAGATTCATGAGAAAAAAGGGACAACACAAAAAATTTGATGACTTATGGTTAGGTCCCTACCAAATATCTAAAATATTTGATGAGAATGCAATCTACTTAATGTGTCTAACTAGTGAGGATGTTCCATTATTTGTGAATGAATAATTACTCAAACATTAATTCCAAGTTTGAATGATCCTGGTAAATTCTTATACATACTTTCTCTCTCTTTATTATTTTTTTGCTTCTCATTCTTTCTTTCATTATTACTTGAGTTACTTTTATTACTTTTCATTATTAGTTTAGCCTCATTATTTAGTTTTTTTTTGCTTGAACAATCCATTTTGCCTATGGGTTCCCCTATTGGTCAAATAATGAGGAATATAGGGCTTTTAGGTAAGCAATTGAATGACATTTTAGTACGTAAGCACTCTGAGTAATTTGTAGTGTTAGATTATGTTTTTGAATTGGTTTGAAAGTCATAGGCTACTGTATGTGTTTTAGATTTTTTCATGTTGGATTTAGTTTGGGTAATCTATTTAGTAAATGAAGACATTCTCTCAAAATAAAACATAAAAATCACATCTTAATGGTTTCTATACTTTCATGGATGAACCTATTATAGTGAGGATCTATGGTGACAAATCTATAATTATACCTCTCATTTGCCACCATGGTCCCCAACCTAGAGTTTAGATGCTAAGAGAAAAAAGGGAAAAGAGAAAATAAGAAAAGAAAAGAATATCAATTTCTAAAAAATTCAATTCTTGGGTGATTCAGGTAACCTCTATGGGGGATATAGATGCATGGATGGTAGTAGAGCATGGCCTTGAGTGGAATCAGAGATAACTCCATTGAGGATATGAACACCTAGCTAGTAGTGGATCAATATCCAAATAAGCATTCTCAAGGTAGGATTAATTATCTTGATGGATCTATGGTAAATAATTATTCCAAGTTATAAAAAGTGGTAATGAACTCATTTAAACACACTAAGTCAATGAGAATGTTGGATTTAGTTTTTTAATTGTTATCATCTTCTCCTCTCTCAAATTTGTTCATGTTCCATATGTAGTCTCGATCAAAGATTATGGGTTTGTAGACATAATTATATCATTTCAAAATACTCAAGAGTGTTTTCAAATAGATTTTCCATTTTTTGTTTTTTACACAACATACCCTCATTTATTCTAAAATTAGGGAACCTCCTTTTGCTTTTGTGACTACTACCACTTGTGCTCATGGTTCATTGGTCTCAGTGCTCCCAAGTTGATTTGGTGTTTCATCTTAATTTATGTGTTTAATTTGGATATAGAACCATATCCATTGGGAAGACCACATCCATACTATAAAATTACATGTTTTACACTTAGCATAAAAATAGAGTCTTGCCCCTCGAATATGCATTCAAACATCTCACTTGCTTAGATATGCACACTCACATCCCCAAATTTTCTAATGTTTCTTGGTTTTAATGAATCATAGGTACTTAAAATTACTATCATTATAAATCTTAGGCCTTTTTGAATAAATTTTATTTTTACCACTTTGCCCAAAAACACCATCTTGACCCTTAATTTTTCCAACAAAGTATATGCCCTAAAAATCTTAGAACTTGGATAAAAAAATCAAATTATATAAAAATAATTAATTTTTCCAAAATTTAAGATCCTAAAATTATTTTTTAATAATAATAATAACCCAAAAAATGGCTTGGTTGTATATGGACAAAATAAAAAAGTTTAATGGTTTGGCAAAGCCATGGTTTTGGCCAAACCACTCTTTATGCCAGGTCCCATCCCTCATGGGGAAAAAATTTAAAACCACTTGATGTAAAAAGGAAAAACAATTTAAATTTTTATTTTTTATGTGTAATGTGGAACCCTATTAGTTAGTCACCTTTGATGCATAGATCTAATGGCCCTAGTCATACAGAAGGAGGTCAGCCATTTGGGCATTCCCAACTATAAGAACATGATAGGTAATCCTTTATAACTGCATGAATGCATTGATGGAGGCCAACCATATAGGCCCTCATAATCACATTTATGTGGTAGGTATTCCCTCATGCCTATGCAAACAAATTATTAGAGGTAAACCATCTAGGACCTCAAAGGCACATAGATGCAACTCACATTCTATCACTGGCCACACAAATTGGGGCCATCTAACCATTCTTATGGTGCATAAAAACATGAATGTGGACATATTTTTAAAAACATATCATTTGTATTAATTTTAAAATAAAATTAATGCAATTTCAAATCTAATTTTTATTTTTTTCTCCTAGTTCCTTGAATGACCCTAGTGGACATTTTTGTCCATATCTTTCAAACTAGGTGTTCATTTTTTGAACCATTTATGAAATTGGAAACCTAGTTCCAACATGGTATGCATGACATAATAAATTTCATGAAAAATACCCCAATAAAAAGTTGTTCATGTTTTAGTGATTAATTTTATAAATTATAGTTTAAAAAAATCTATTTTATTTACATATGCCAAAAAGTAATTGGTTTTATTTTTTTTGTAGGTGTGAACGGAGCTAATGTGCAAGGAGATTACTTTAAGGGGGAAAAGTGAAATATAAGTTTAAATTAGTGTTTTTTAGTTTTGGGGGGAATACTTTCCCTCCATTGGCCAAAATTATTATAAATAGATAGCACTTGGTCATTTCAAAGTGTTGGCTCTTTTTGATTCTAAGTGAGGAGACTTTAGACTAGAGATTTTTATTGCTTTGTAGTGTAATTATTTTATCACTATTGTTATGTTACCAAATTTTACATTTGACTGGTGAATGTATCCCCAAATATTGTGCTATTGAAACAAATATCATTATTGATCAAATCTATAAAAGTTTATTTTTATTTTCCTACATGTGCAAATAGTGGATGTGTTATTTATCTTATCAACTTCTTTTTCCTTTAGACTCTTGCATCGTTCCTTATTAGTGGTTGTGCATTCACTGGCTAAGCAACAAATCAATTTTGTGGGTTTAATTTATTTAAATGGATAAGATTTAGTTGTATTCTAATAACATTTTTCTTTATTTCCACTTTCTTTTGCTTTTTTTATGAATCTAATTAGGCTTAGGTTTCATTTAAATGCAATATGTTTCTCTTATTTTATCTTGATTTCTAAATTAATTTATTATCATTAATGCATTGTTGAGGGAAAATGTATGTATTAAATGTTTAAAAATCAATCATATTTATTTTATTTAAATTAAAAATGTTTATTTATTTAGGAAAATATGTATGCAACACATTATTCACCAAAACAAGATTAAAACCTACAAGAGTGAGGCAATGAAACTTGCATATCTCTCTTATTTATAAAAGGCTAAAATAAAGTTTACATTTATAAAAACAACAACAAAGGCCCCTTGTATATAATGGTTGTATTGAGACATTAAGTAAATAATATTACACCTTGAATACGTAGATAAAAACTTTAGAGAGATTTCCCAAAATCTCCTTTCAAGAGAGGTTGGATGGTCCTTGTCCCTCCTAAAGTTGGTGTGCTAAACCACCCATCAACATAGATCACCTAAGGTGGAAGATGAAAAGATTATAAAAATATATATTTAAACTAAGTTTAAGTGTAAAGGTAATTTAAACAAGGAGTTATACACTTAAAACTTATTATTTTGTGTAATATCTATATATCAAATGAAATAAAAAAGTTAGAGATACTTACATTTGAGTGAACCTATTGAGTCTCAATCTCCCCCTTAGCCAATGGTGCTTTGAAAGATATTGTTATGGATTTATAATGTGTTGACATTGGAAAGTGCACCCAGTGGTAGGAGAACAGATTCTTGCCCTCTCCCCACAACATGGAAACTCTTCTCTCGCCTGTGGGACGTCGAGTAGGAGAGGAGAGTCTCTAGGTATGGGCTAGTTCCCTCTGATGTATCTTGTTTGTTTCAGGGAGTGCGAAAATATAGGTATATAGATATATTGGGGGGATGAAAAGGGAAGAAAGTGTAAGGAAGCAAACATCTTACTCTAAAAGAGGTGATACACCAAAATGGGTTGACCTTCCAAATCCACTCTCAGAATCAAGAGAAATGCAGATATACTCTACACATATGGCAGAGGAACCAGGCTGCTAAGACTAACAGGGAGGCTATAATGGGAAATACATAACATAGTTTTACCAAGATGCTATGGAATACACACTTATAAGCAATTTACTCTATTCTGCCCTTCTCAAATATTGCCCTTCTCCTTTCAGCTACAGAACTGACACCTTGTAGATAGCTGGTTTGTTGGCATTACCTGTGAAAGCATGGAAGATAATGACTAAACACAAACAATACTCATGACATACACAATAAATCTATCCAAAATGGAGGCAAAAACTATATTTTATTGATTCAGGTGGGAAATTTGGAGAGCAGTGCTCATTACAAAAGTGTCAAAAGATCCTTTAAAATGACCAAGTCTGCATATTTATATCAGAAGAGACAAGAGAAGTTTCATTAGGAAGAGGGAAAACACTGTTGATGATGTCATAAGTCTACCAAGACCATGCTTATTGCCTCATTTTGTGTGCCAGTTGCTCTCCTCATTTTGCATGTCGGTCTACTTTAGTAGCTGGGCGGGTCTTTTCCTATGTTTTGCGGCCCTTTTTTGCTGCTGCCTGTTATGGGCAGCAAATTTGCCACCTACTGCATGTGAGCGGCCCTTTCTCCTTCCCCACCATGGGTGGGGGTTTTCATTTTACCGCCTGTGGGCAGGCTTTTCCTTTTCCCCCACCGCGGGCGGGCGCTGCTCATTCGCCGCCTTCGGGCGGCATTTTTTACTTTCCCGCCTTCGGGCAGGCTTTTCTGCTTTGCCACCTGTGGTAGGTGCTGGGCGTTTACCACCCTTGAGTGGCATTTGGCCATTCACCACCCTAAGGTGGCATTCAGTCGTCTACCTGTGGCTTTGGCCGGTCAAAAAATTGGTGACTCATAGGGGAAGCGTGCCTGCTATGCTTAGAACCCAGTTGCCTCTAAATATCCATTGGGTGCGGAGTCGGATGGTGACTTTGAAGAGAGTTCACAACAACCTTCAAGATCCTAGAATAAAATACATAGAATTTACCCCCAAACAAAGGGAAACACACAAAGCTAAAAAAAGAAAAACAACTAACTGTGCAAACTGCACTTTTAGGGAAAACAAGGAAAATTATGTACAACCGAACTAAAATTTAGTGGTAATGATTCAGATGTATCCCATTGACTGGGATACGCAATTCTTCGTCATCCAACCTAGAGAGATAAAATGTGTTATGCTACTTGCACTGAGTAATCATGTAAGGACCGCTCCAGAGGGCATCAAATTTTGCATGTTTTCTGGGCTTAGCTCTATCTTCGTCCCATTTTAGGACAATGTCTCCTTTGATGAAACTTTTTGACGAAGATCTCTTGTCGAAATGTCTTTTCACCTACTATTGGCGACTGATCATAGAGACCATGGCCCGATTCCTTACCTCCTAGAGCTCCATTAGTTCACACAATCTGACATCTATGCTGCATCCTTCTTCTAGCTGTAGCTGATGAGCGAGGACCAGTGCTGGCAATTTGAGTGAGATAGGAAGCCTTGCTTCCCTTCCATACACAAGCGTATATGGATAATTTCCGATTGATCTTTTCAGAGTGATTTGATCGGCCCATAGAGCTATTTTCAACTTGGCATGCCAAGTTTTTTGATTTTCTTCCATGGTCCTTTTTATAATCTTGATCAAATTTTTGTTAGTCGACTCAGCCAGCCCATTCCCCTGTGGGTAGTAATTTGATGAAGTGCTAAGGTATATACCATACCTTAGCACCCATTCACTAGTTTTGGTTCCCAAAAAAGCCAAGGTGTTATCTGAGATTATGGTGGCTGGGACCCCAAACCTTGTCACTAAATCCTCATAGAAATCCAAGACTGCGCTCTCGTTCACTTCTTTCAAAGCAATGGCTTCCACTCACCTGGTGAAATAATCTATAGCAGTCAAGACCCATTTGTGTCTGGCACTAGAGGGAGGATTGATCATCCCTATGAAATCCAGGCCCCACTGCATGAATGGTTGTTCAACTTGAATGGGCCGTAGGGGCATGCTAGCCAATCGCTGCTTTCTATCAAAGAGTGCACACTTCTGGCACTTCCTTACCTAGGCATGGGTATCCTTGAAGAGAGTGGGCCAGAAATAACCAGCTCTCATTATTTTTGCTACTGTGGTCTTAGGGGTGAAATGGCCACCTGCTGGCCCATCGTGAAACTCAGCCAATACCTTGTTAGCCTAACTGGAGTCAATGCATCTCAAGACAACCCCAGAGAGATCCTTCCTAACTAATACTCCATCAATCAAAACATAGGGAAGGGACTGAAGTTTAAAATACCTTCTTTTGACCTTACCGAGACCCTATGGACATTTGCCCGTAAGAAGGAAATGCCTCATGTCCAATGTCCAATCTCTTACGATAGCTGGTTTTTCTACAGTGGATGCGTCATGGATCAGCAAGTTGTGTTCACCCTTTTGCCTCAAATTTGCTGCTAGTTGTTCACATAGGCCCCTTCCTCTCACCAACTTGGTGATTTTGATGTCTATATCATACTCCATCACTTTGGTGATCCATCCCACTCTTTTCTCATTTAAGTCTCGATTGGTCAAGAAATCCTTGACGCCAGGATGTGGAACCATGAGATGGATCCTACTGTTTGATAACATATATCTGAATTTCTTCAAGCTGTGCACCACTGCTAGGACTTGCTTCTCCATGTAGGTGTACCTAATTTTGAAGTCCTCTAACCCTTGGCTGAAGAAGGCGAGTGGTTGCTCGAGTTCATTACTGTTTGCTTGGGTAAGCATAGCAGATATTACTTCTCCATTGCTGAAGGTATAGAGATTGAGGTCCTTATTGAAGTTAGGGATGATTAGAGCGGGAGCCTAGGTCAAAGCCTGTTTGATAACTTCAAAGCTATCTTTTCTTGTCATTGTCCATTTGAATTCTTCACCTTCCTTAGCAAGGAGGTTAGGGGTTTAACTATTTTAGCAAAATTCGAAATGAACCTCTGAATGAAATTTATCTGGCCAAAGAAACGTAGGCCTTTCTTGTGCTTTGGTAGGGACATCTCCAGGATGGAGCGGACTCTTTCAGGGTCAATAGACAAACCTTCCTTGGACACAATGTGGCGAAGAAGTTTCCCCTCATGAACCGCAAATACACATTTCTTTGGATTTAGGGAGATGCCAAATTCCCTGCACCTCTCAAAAATCTGCCTGAGGTGCTTCATATGCTGTCTCGCCTCCTTGGAGAAAACTATTATATCATCCAAGTACACCAGTACATTCTTATTTATCAAACCACTGAAAGCCATGTCCATGGCTCGCTGGAAAGTAGCACCAGCATTGGATAGCCTGAAAGGCATTTTCTTGTAGGTGAATGTTCCCCATTTAGTGGTGAAGGCTGTTTTGTATTGTTCGTAGCCCCACACCAGAATCTGATTATATCCTGAATAACCATCTAGGAGGGAGAAATGTTTAGAACTAGTTACCTTTTGGAGGATCTGCTCCATGTTTAGAAGGGGATAATGATCTTTTAAAGAGACTTTATTAAGGTCTCTGAAGTCGATGCACAACCTGATCTCCCCATTTTTCTTTCTAACTGGAACCAAATTTGCCAACCATGAGGAATGTTTGATCAGAAATATAATGCCAAACTCAATCAACTTGACCAATTCATTATGCATAAGGAGCTCGATCATCAGATTAACAGGTCTCTATTTTTGTGTGACTGCTTTTGTGCCTTCCTCTAATTCAATGGTGTGCTAGGTGAGTCTTGGATCAAAACCTTTCAAGTTGCTATAGTTCCAGGCAAAGACGTCAGTGAACTCCTGACACAGCAGAATGAAAGCTTGCCTTTCTTGAAACGTGCAGACCTTACCGAGCGCCATTAACTTGTCTTTGAAGATTTCAACTTTTTCATAATTCTCCTCTTTGGTAGTGATGCATGCTTTATCATCTCTTAGTTGGTCCTCTCCATTGAAAATACTTTCAAGTGTGACCAGACCCTTAGGGAGTTTATTGTTTTTCAATTGAAAAATCTAATTTCCATATTGCTACTGCAATTTTGCTTGATTGTGGACCGCAAACTCAGTTTCCTCTTGCAGGAATAGAGCTATCTGCTGGTCATTTTTGAAGACCTACCAATTTATAACATTGTCTGGAATTGAAAGCCAAACCACCACTTTTAAATGGCATGAACCACAACCCCTACTTATTTCTTTTGAAACATCAAATTGGGCACCAACAGCTGCCAACCTGTCAGCCTGCTTATTCTATTCTCTGGGGATCAATGTAATGTTAAGAGCAAGGAAATCTTCCATAAAATCCCAGACTTTGTGCTTGTAAGACTTCAGTAAGGAGTTATTGGTCAAGTTTAGGCCTCTTATTTGGTTCATAATTAAGTCACTGTCCCCTAGAATTTGCAACTTCCTGATCCCCTTCTTTCTTGCCCACTCAAGTCCATGAATCAAAGACTCATATTCTACAATATTACATGTGCAAGAGAACTGGAAAAAGAATGCTGAAAAGTACCTTTCTTTAGAAGGGGAGATTAACATTGCCCCACCACCAGCGCCTAGTTTGCTTCTGGAACCGTCGAAGTATAGCTGCCACAGGCCAAGGTCTTCTTTGTTCTCCTTCATTATATTGGGCATGATGGCACTTTCTTCATGCAAGCAATAGACGCCAAGGTCTACCTCCTCAATAAAATTATAAGGATCGTGCTTGAAGTTATCACTTCCCCACTCATCCAAGAGTAGATCTGCGACTCCTTCAAGAGCAGAAGATGAGGACTTGTCCATTTGAGAGTCTTCTAGATCAATGATAGTGTAACTGACATTCGCTACCTTGGGTGAATAGGGCTCTAGGTGGTCCTTGTAGAGTGGCTCGGATTCGATTTTCACTTTGGTCCCATATTTGGTTCTGAAAACTAGATATGACCAATTCACTGCTAGATAACCACCTATTTTGGACGTAAAGTCCCTAGACAAACAGATTGCAAAATATGGAGGAACGTCCACTACCACTATATCTTGGGGGATTGAGAATGTCAGGCAGGCATGCAATGTTAAACTCAATCCTTTCAAGATCTCAACTGTCTTTGCAGGTGTCCCATCTAGTTGCAAGATGCCCTTGTTCATGGCTTTGTACTTTAACCCCATCTTATCAACAATGCACTTGGGCATTACTGAAGTGCTGGCCCCGCTATCAATTATGCAATTATGTACTAAGAAATCCCCTATGATCAAAGATACATAAAAAGGGGGAGTCTTTTCTTCTTTCTTTACCTGAGTTGAAGCAGAAGGCTGCCCATTCGTCATTAGGACATTATTAGTGTCTATTGGGATGGCCTGGTGATCTAGCTCATGCAATTCTTTCTTCAATACCTCCTTTTGTCCCGGAAGAGACAATGAATCCCATAGAGAAATGCTCACATGCAATTTCTTCATTTGATCAATTATATTAACTTGGGGGCTGATCCCCTTCATACTTTCCTTTGGGCTGATCCCAGCTAGAGCTATAGACTGGGGAGTTAGAGGTGCAAATGATTGTCTGGGAATTGGGGCCTTTTGAAAAGGGTGTGATGGAGGATTCATTGCTGCCTGAGGGAAGCTTGCACTTCTCCAACTGATCTTCTTTTAAATCTCATATTGGTCACAACGTAATCAACCTGATTGTCTGTAGCGCCCCCATGATTAATTGCATAGAGTTCCCCTTCTTCGTGATTTATCAGGGTAGAATCTGGCTGAGTTTGATTGTTACTTGTGCTGGATTGGGCTGGAAACTCAAAAAATTGAGTAAAATTAGTAGCCTAATTTTCTAAATTCTGAAAGAAATTCATCATGTCATTCATATGGGTAGCTTGCTCTTGACCTTGTCCCATGGTTGAACAACCTGGCTGCTCCTGCACTAGATTGTTTTGAGTAGGCACCATGGCTTTAGATGACGAAAAGGGGCCTAAGTTATAATTTTGATAAGGCCTGGTTATAGTAAGCTGCCCTTGGCCTTGGTTATAGTTTTGAAAGGGGGGTCTAGGGGCATGGCCATAATTTTGATAACCCTGGTTTGGCTTGTTGCTTTGAGCTTGCTGCCTTTTAAGGGCAACAAGTTCATTTGACATGCTCTACAACAGGCCCTTAACTTCATTTAATTCATTAGATGGAAAAGTAGCTGGCTTCTCAATGACAGGCAGGGGAGCAATTATGGGAGCAATAGCCTAAATTAGGGGCAGTGGTTCTGGGAAAAGTGGCATATGAGGCCTAGGGGTGATTTTTCCAACTTGAATCAAGCAATTTTCGGCCGTAATGGCAATGTCATACGCAGCCGGCAGTATATGTCCTCCCATAGATTGGATCATCATAGCAATGTCACTATTTAATGCTTTTAAATAGTACAAGAAAGCGTAGCTGGGGGTCAGCCTTACCAGGATGGGAATTCTATCCCAAGTCTTTTGAAAATGCGTATTAAAGTCCTGTATGTACTCGTGCGGACCTCTTTTTATAGTTGTTAGCTGCTCAGCAAGAGAGAGACCGTCACTTTTCTCCCCAAAATGACTAGTTAAATGGGTGCCCAATTCGTTCCAAGAATGTATGGAATTCACAGGCAAGGTGCCGTACCAATCGAGAGCTTTCCCTTTCAGAGACAAGGCTAATAGTCTGATGGCAATATTTTCTTCTATTATATTGTGAATATTGCAAAGGTTGGCAATATTCTTGATATGCTCAATGACTGTAATAGGGCCCACTCCATCAAAAGAGGGCACATTTTTTAGAGTTGTTCCTGGAATTGGGTCATAGCATGGGAGGTTTAAGGGGCTCTCACCATGAAAAGCTGCAAAAGGCAATGCCATGGCTAGAACACCCTGCAACTGTGGCTGAGCTGGATTGATGTTCCTAGCAACAAGTCTAGGAGGATTTACTAGTGGATAACGGTGAGTTCTTCCAAATCTAAGCCTTTTAGTAGAGTTTAAAGGCAGCTCAATGAAAACAAAAGGGACCCCTCTTGAAGCTGACCTTTTGGTAACCTTTGGCATAGAAGTTTAAGTGACTGGTCTTAAAAATAAAGAACTGAGCTCTTACCAGTGGAGTCACCAGATGTTAGAAAATCTTTGAAATGATTGTAGCAGGACCAACATCAATCCTAAAATACTATTGCATTGAAAAATATAGTCCCACCAGGCGTGCCAAAATTGTTGACACTGGAAAGTGCACCCAGTGGTAGGAGAACGGATTCCTGCCCTCTCCCCACAACATGGAAACTCCTCTCTCGCCTGTGGGACGGCGAAGCAAGAGAGGAGAGTCTCTAGGTATGGGCTAGTTCCCTCTGATGCATCTTGTTTGTTTCAGGGAGTGTGAAAATATAGGTATATAGATATATTGGGGGGATGAAAAGGGAAGAAAGTGCAAGGAAGCAAACATCTTATTCTAAAAGAGGTGATACACCAAAATGGGTTGACCTTCCACATCCACTCTCAGAATCAAGAGAAATGCAGATATACTCTACACATCTGGCAGAGGAACCAGGCTACTAAGACTAACAGGGAGGCTATAATGGGAAATACATAACATAGTTTTACCAAGATGCTGTGGAATGCACACTTATAAGCAATTTACTCTGTTCAACCCTTCTCAAATATTGCCCTTCTCCTTTCAGCTGCAGAACTGGCACCTTGTAGATAGCTGGTCTATTGGCATTACCTATGAAATCATGGAAGATAATGACTAAACACAAATAATACTCATGACATACACAACAAATCTATCCAAAATGGAGGCAAAAACTATATTTTATTGATTCAGGTGGGAAATTTGGAGAGCAGTGCTCTTTACAAAAGTGTCAAAAGATCCTTTAAAATGACCAAGTCTGCATATTTATATCAGAAGAGACAAGAGAAGTTTCATTGGGAAGAGGGAAAACACTATTGATGATGTCATAAGTCTACCAAGACCATGCTTGTTGCCTCATTTTGCGTGCCAATTGCTCTCCTCATTTTTTGTGCCGGTCTACTTTAGCAGCTGGGCGGGTCTTTTCTTATGTTTTACGGCCCTTTTTTACTGTTGCCTATTATGGGTGGCAAATTTGCCACCTGCTGCATGTGGGCAGCCCTTTCTCCTTCCCCACCATGGGTGGGGGTTTTCATTTTGCCACCTGTGGGTGGGCTTTTCCTTTTCCCCCGCCGTGGGTGGGCGCTGCTCATTCGCCACCTTCGGGTGAGGGTTTCATTTTCACTACCTTTGGGTGGTGTTTTTTAATTTCCCACATTCGGGTGGGCTTTTCTGCTTTGCCACCTATGGCAGGTGCTAGGCGTTCGCCACCCTCAGGTGGCGTTCAGCCATTCACCGCCCTCGGGTGGCGTTCAGTCGTTCACCGCTTGAGGGCGGCGTTTGGCTGTCTGCCTGTGGCTTCGGCTAGTCAACATAAGGATAACACTATATAAATTAGATATAATATAAAATACTTCTACTTTTTATCCAATACTTTTCACAAAAAAATTAATTTTCCCTCCAAGGCAAAGCCTAAGAAATGATTCCTTAACAAGTAGATGTAGCAAAATTTTGATCTATAATAATGTAAAAATTAATGTTCCTCTTTATTGGATTGAAGTGAAGGATATGTTTATAGTAATGGATAGGTCCTAACCCTTTTGGATTTTTAGATGATAAGGTCATCCCACTTGATCCTATTTAGAAAAAATTATTATTAGGCATCGAGCTGCATTGACTAGGTTAACTTAGTTAAGTAATGTGTGTCATAACTTTCACAACTAGGTTGACAAGAATGACATAAAAGGAAAAATGGGTATTTCTTAGTTAGGGGAAATTTGAAAGGATAATTTATTATGGAGTTGGATAAACAAGGTTTATTTACTTAGGGAGTTGGATAAGCAAGATTTGTAATGAGTTTAGGTATGATAAAATTAACCAACAATCTTGTAGATCACCAATGGTCTACCCAACCCTTTTTAAGTTCACCCTTTAAGGTATGAATCAAGCAAATTGAAACATGATAGGTTTTTGAAATAGAGAAGGTGTCAGTAGATGATAAAGTTTAAAAATACTATGTATACATATTATGCCTAAGTGATTATCTTATAGTTTGACCATTATCATTATAATGACCAAGACAACCTGTACACTATAGAAAGCTCAAAAATTGATATATATCATTTATTTTTTGTCATATATCCATACTTTTTTCTATCCTATTGTACACTACCAGCCACAAAGGGACACTAACATTGATGTTAGTGTCTAGATCCTTATTTAGTGTCTAGTACTCAACATTCATCCAAATTGTAAACTATTTTAAACCTATGGGTTGGATTATATTTTATTGAACCTTACCATGAGATATTTTAAAAATGTGTGGTATAAATAAAATTCTAAGACTTATAATTTTTCATCTAAAAAATACTAAGCAAACACATACTGATGCTCATCCAATCAATCACACAATTGAGTTATTCTGCCATATTCATCCCTATTTATTTATTAGTCATAAGAGTAGTCATACAAAAGGTCAGAAGCATCCAAAAAATAACCCATGAGTTTTTTAACCCTAAAATATAGATTATAGAATCTAGGGTTAAAGGGGATATAGATAGCCTAAGGCATAAGGGTAATAAACTATCTATATAGCAGAACAATTAATTTTTAAAATTTAGATAAACAATATTCTAAATTTATATACTAAGATATGATAAAAATAGAAGGTAAAATTTTGACATATATTAAAATTAAAGTTAAAACAAGATACTTAGTTGGTTTTGATGCTAATACGTATTTAATTTTAAGTATTTATTGTGCATTGTATGCTATTTGTACTTTTGGTTCTTTTTTAGAATGGTCTTGCAAATAATTGCTAAATATTTTTTACTTTTCATGATCACTACGTTGTGAAATTGATTCCTTTAGAAGATCATCAAATTTAATATTTTTGTCATTGATAAGGTCTAAATATTATGATTAAAGGTAAAAAATCTATTCATAGAATGCCCAAGGCCCTAGTGATAGCCACAATAAGCATCACATCATAACCTTTGGGTAGAGGTCTTATCATATCAACCTCTATAAGATGAGGGAGAGATATGAGGTGAAATTCTACAAGACATGGGAGTAATGAAGTATGATACTCATACAAGCATATAAATTATCTCCTTGGTGATTAGATAAGACAAGTTAATTAGGTTTTTGTAGTGGTGTATCAACCAGTGTTGTGGGTTCCATTGTAACCTTGACATACATATCTGAATGAATAGGTGTAGGGGAACTACCTCCATTATTATGTGGGTGTGGTAAATATTTATTGTTATTAGAGAAATTATTATTAGTTTATTTGATAGAGTTTAATGCAATAACCACATGTGATGGATTTACATATGTAATGTTCTGACACAAATACCCTTGTACAATGGTGATGTGTGTAATAAATATAAGAGTGAAATTTTATTCATCACATAATTATATGTCTTTGATATTTATTGTATATTATCATGTTGGTTTTTATGATAGAGATGGGGTATTTGTATTAAAAAAGCAAGTCTTGATAAATGATATTATTTGAGAACACATCCTTATAACTAAGGGTAATAATGTTTGCATTGTGTGTTATATCATGTATAATATATACAAAAGTGGATAATTTTATATCACTTAGTACATGGGAATCACAAAATTCTTCATATAAGATATACCTAGATGATGGATTGCTTCAAAAGTTCAAATATTTAAATTTTAGGATGCATGTTGCTTGATTTATCAATAAGGCCACTTACGATGAGTTTAAGTGTAAAAGGCACTTGCTATATTGTATTACAAAAAGAATTATGAAGGGATACTAAGTGTTGATTTTATTTGAAAACCCTCTCATTATATTGATAGATTTGTCTATTTCATTGAAGGATAGGCATGATTAAGAAATTATAGTAACAAACAACAATTTTAATCACAAATAAGAGCCATAAATGGGCTATAGATGCATCCACATTTCACATATTTGTAATAAAATGAAATCTAACTTTTAACTTGTTGATTTCTTTTAAATAATAAATATAGAATAAATAAATGCTATCTAGCATTTTGGGAACCAAAGGTTGGTTTCACCAAATGCTTAACTCTAAAATCTAGATTAGGGAATCTAGGTTAAAGGGGATAGAGATATCCTAGGGCGCAAGAGTAATAAACTATCTCTATAGTAGGCCAATTAATTTTCAAAACTTAGATAAATAATATTTTAAATTTAAATACTAATATATCCTAAAAATAGAAAGTATGACTATGATAGATATTGCAATCATAATGAAAATAAGATACTTTTTTGATGTTTACACACACACACATCTGCATATGTATGTATGTATGTACACACACACACACACATGTATGTATGTGTGTATGTATATGTATATGTATGTATGTATACACACACACACACACATATACATACATACATGTATGCATATACACACACACACATACATACATGTATGTATGTATGTGTGTGTGTGTGTATACACATATATATACATACATATACACACACACACATATATATATATGTATGTATATATGTGTGTATATATATACACACACATACATACATACATGTATGTATGTATATATATATATATATACACATACATGTATGTGTATATATATATATATACATACATACATACATGTATATATATATATATATATATATATATACATACATACATACATGTATGTGTGTATATATATGTGTATATATGTATATATATATATATATATAAATATATACACACATATATACACACATACATGTATGTATGTATATATGTGTGTATATATATGTGTATGTGTGTGTACACACACACACACACACACACACACACACACACACACACACACACACACACACACACACACACACACACACACACACACACACGTGTGTGTGTGTGTGTGTGTGTGTAAGCATAAAAAAAGTATCTTATTTTCATTATGATTGCAATATCTATCATAATCATACTTTCTATTTTTAGCATATCTTAGTATTTAAATTTAGAATATTATTTATCTAAGTTTTTAAAATTAATTGGCCTACTATAGAGATAGTTTATTACTCTTGTGCCTAGGATATCTCTGTCCCCTTTAACCTAGATTTTCTAATCTAGATTTTAGAGTTAAGCATTTGGTGAAACTAACCTTTGGTTCCCAAAATGATAGATATTTATGTACCGTTTAAGAAATTATAGTAACAAACAACAATTTTAATCACAAATAAGAGCCATAAATGGGCTATAGATGAATCCACATTTCACATAGTTGTAATAAAATGAAATCTAACTTTTAACTTGTTGATTTTTGTTAACTAATAAATAGAAAATCAATAAATGCTAGATAAATATCTAGCATTTTGGGAACCAAAGGTTGGTTTCACCAAATGCTTAACTCTAAAATCTAGATTAGGGAATCTAGGTTAAAGGGGATAGAGATATCTTAGGGCACAAGAGTAATAAACTATATCTATATTAGGCCAATTAATTTTCAAAACTTAGATAAATAATATTCTAAATTTAAATACTAAGATATGCTAAAAATAGAAAGTATGACTATGATAGTTATTGTAATCATAACGAAAATAAAATACTTTTTTGATGCTTACACACACACACACACACACACACATGGAATAGTTTGTAAATGGACTAGATTAGTATGTTAGATCAATCATCTATTTCTAGAAATGACACATCTATGGCCTTAAACACTTGTGTAGATATGGGATGGGTATGTCAATGCTTATATTTAACCTAGACATAGATGTTCGGTACACAATACTTGTTGGATATAGATATGATCAATTGGGATATTTTGGGCTCTATCACCTTTGATTTGGTGTGCTCAGATCTAGCTTATGGACTATAACTCTTGTCAAATAGTAAAACCTTAGTTCTTCATCTTCATAATGGTTGTGGGATAAATTAGTTAATGGTATCATGTTTTAAAGATAACCATAAAGACCCCTCTATTAGTGGGTATTGACTACATAACCACTAATATAAAGAGGGTCTCAGACTCATGTAGTTCTCTCCTATGTGTGGGCTTGTGTGTGCATAAGGATGTAATGTGTGATAAATAGTAAATAGAGTGACCTAGCTTATACATTGGAAAATGATCTCATGGGATTCTCCTTTAGTACGTTATACCTATAGATGTGTTGTATTTATGACTAGTATGGAAAGAGGATAAAATAGGGAAGCTTTGCTCACTGAAATGTTTAATTGAATGCTTTTGGTATTTTACCTTGTGAGTTGTTAGGTTTGTATTAGGTGAGGAAAGAATGAGGGTTGATATATATATATATATATATATATATATATATATATATATATATATATATATATATATATATATATATATATATATATATATATATATATATATATATATATCCCTTTAGATAATATCTTGCATTAAATTACTTAGATTGACCATAGGTATATGTTACATTTATAAATTGGATGACTTTAGGACACTAGACACTTGTGTTGGGATAGGAAATTTGTGTTGATGTATGCATTTGACTAAGATACAAGTATCTAGGAAACAAGAAAATAGGCACAAGTCCAAAACTTATAGAAATAGAAGATAAACATGTTTATAAAATTCTAAGCATGATATAAGGTCTGGGTCATCAGAATAACATTGGTCAGACTAAGAGATAAGTAATTTGGCATATAGAGATAGTGTATGCAAGCCTTTCAACAACATGAAGGGTCTATAAGCTAAAGGTACATAAATGATATGCATTTTCTAAGTGTACAAGACTGAGGTTCTATAAAATTCAAAAATAGTGTCTACATTCCCCCCTCTAATCTAGTAATGAAATTATTAGTTTAAAGGAAAAATAAATGTGTATCTAGGTGTTTATAAAACACATTGACTTTGTATGAGTCCAACTTGAGTGATTTTTTGGTGACTTGATCTACAACTAAGTTAATTTTACAGTAGATAATCAATGCATATAATCTAAAATCAAAAGAATTGAAATGATTGAAATTGAAAGAGAGAAAGGTTTGAGAGTACATTTATGTATCGATGCAACCACCTTGCTTTTTGGTAATTTGATTTGAAAAGATGTATCAATATGAACCATTAAAGTTGAGATTAAAATATGAAAAGTGCATAAATATAGAAATATTGGAGGACACATGCCACTAATCATAGAGAGATTGTGAGTTTCTACCTAGTAGTTGAGATTAGCTCAATTATGCAACCTGATCATACTTGTAACCTGGTGAGAGTGAGTAAACCAAGTTATCTCACACTATAAATATAGTGATGTTGGATAATGTAATCAATTTATAAATTAGTTTATGTCATTTATTACATATCTATAGCATTCTATTTTTATTCAATAATTTATCTAATTAGGTAATAAATTCTCTATATTTTCAAAATTTTATCAAATATATTGGTGAAACCACTTATTGTTAAACATTACCCAAAACCCTAGCTTTACATTAGGGTTTTAATTATATTTTAGCACTTCCATTAGGGTTTTAGATTCCTAATTTTAAGTTTCCATACTAAGCAGGATCCTAATGAATGAATATATCTCTTATTTCTTAGTTCAAAATTTCTTTGTGCTATTTACATATTCCTTACCCATAACTTGTAAAAACTTTAACATGTTTTTTATTTCATGGATACATAATGTCAAGGCAAATATACCATCCTATATTAGTTAATAATTTAGAATGAGAATTTTTATGGTGATCATTATTGCATGGCTTAGTTTGAGTTGCCACTTATTATTACTATACATCAAATTGATTATATGGTTCCTTTTTTTCCTCCTACCCTTCTACCTCATAATTATATTACCTCATATCCTACCTTTACTATTTTAACTAGGCTTATAATAGACCCCACATTCTGAGAAGTTGTCACTAGATGAGGATGGGTACCTCATTAAGTAAGGCATGATGAACCAATTTAGGAAACTCCTCATCCCCAACCTAACCCAATGGGACAAGTTAATCAACCTAAAGGATATGATATTGTTCAATAGTTAAGGAATAAACCAATTAATATTTCTATGTTAAAAAATCTTTAGAAAGCTACTATTTTCAAGTATATCTTGTACCAAGCATTAAATCAAACATTTATGCCTCATGAGATAGATCCATCTTACTTTGAATCTATTTTAAACACTTTGAGGGATATTGAGTATGTTATATCTTTTGGCAATGAGTAATTACCATAACAATCAGCTATTGATCATAATTTACATTTGTTCATGCAATTTTAGGTCAAAAATACAACAATAAAAAGGGTTCTAATTTATAATGGTTCAAGGTTGAATATTTACAATCTTACATTATTAAAAAAACTAGGTATTAACATGGTTACTCTTTAAAATAATTATAATAATATCAAAGGATTTGATGATACACCTTGTCAAACTTTGGGTTCTATCACTTTCAATATTATAGTAGGGAAAAAACTCTAACTATTCAGTTCTAAGTAATGCCTAATGATTTATACTACAATTTACTCTTAAGTAGGCCATGGATACATACAATGGAGGTTGTAACTTATTCTTTACAAAAGTGTGTCAAATTTATACATGATTTATATTTATATAAATTCCCAATGAATAATCAACCATTCAAATATTATATGATTACAATGCCTGCTAATAAGAGTCTATCATAGTTGGGGACATCTAAACCTACTATAGTGCCACCACTATAGATCATTATTATAGAATAAATGCACATATATGAGATTGGTTAGTCTAGTACAAATGATCAAAAACCACAATATACATATATCTTAGAACCATAACTTTCACCTCAAAAGGTGGACCATGAGGAACATGTACAATAATTACCTTTATCAATCAAATCAAAATATCTAATTTTCATATAAATCAAGGATATAAATGATGATTCTAATGCTAGGTATGATGATGATATTGATGAAATACCAATGAACATTGATGATTATTTATGTGGGTTGAATTTCATACTAGTTGGTCTAGGAGAATACATAGAGGATTCTAGGGCAATCATACTAGTGCATAAAAATACCAGAAAAAAATCACTTCAGATGCTGATAAAGGAGATAATTTTTATTTCCACATAGTTATTACATAGCATATAGTTCTATCAAGTTTCCCATGGACTAAAATTTTTGTCATACCCAAATTTTTTAGAGCACATAAGGCACAATACATTGATAAATGCATTACAACTATCGATAGGTTACCATTCAAAATTTTTGTAAATAATGTGGAATTCATGGATATAGAGCTAGTTATTAGGATACAAGATAACAATACACATAATAAACCATATCTGATGTTATAGATTTTAATTTGTAAGGAATTTATTTAATTTCCAATAATACAACATAGATCTACTTGCAAGTTGTCAAATCAAGAGGGAAAACCCTCTTCTCATTTTCACATACTAACATAGCATGTCACATATACTTATTCAACATTAAAATATAAAATTTATAAATATAAGGATAAAGGCACTATTTATATTATACAATCCATACCAAAACCTCATAGGGATAAAAAACATGGTCACACATGCATAAGATACAAGCATTCCATAACTAATCCTTTGACTATTCAGGTTTTCACTGAGAAGGAATATAGACAACATGTGGAAAGATATGATCACATAGAGCCAAATATATGTAGACTTGCATTCATTCATCACATAAGGAATGATCAAAATGAATTTTAGAAATTTATATATTTCCCAAATTCAATAGGACATATTATAGTACTAGTTGCATGTGCTCCCAAAGTGGTGGATATGCTACTCTTTGTTATGAACAAGAAATCAAATGAGTGCCACATTGGGTCAACAATTGTTACATGAAATGGAAGCTATAGTTGATAAGTTCAAAAAATGTCTTACATTCAAATTTGAGGATATTACAATTTTCATTCTTCATGATGGCATATATGACAATCATAGATTAAAAAAAGGAGAGATTGGGATCAACACTGGTCTATTCTAAAACTACATAGGAGGAATCTTACACAATATAAAAACACACCATAATAATGTATATGATTGAAAATAATGCTAAAGATAAGGCTAAAACTATAGATCATGAATGGTGTGATGACCATAATGATGATTATCTATAGGAGTTTGATAAGATTTAGTAACCGTTACTTGATGATCTTCCACAAGATCCACCTCTTGATTATCCAAATCCCATGGATGTGTTGTTTGATTTATATATTAACATATTATTCATATATGACAAAATATAAAAAATAAAATATTCTATAAAATTCAAAAATCATGCCTATACATAATTTGTGTAGTTTATTTACATCAATTAATTTGTGTACATTTATTCAATATCTAGTTATATTTACTTTCATATCATATATGTTTCATAAGTGGACATGAGTGAGTGTAGAGCATGTAGTTTTCCATCTAAATACATAATTCTAGGAGATTATACTATCACATACTCATAAAATTTTAAATAGACAAAATTCCCTATTCTGTTAGTAGCCGATTATGCCCTTGTCCTATTTCATTGGCCCTATCCTAGTGAGAATAGGATATTAATTATAATATCCAAATAAGACACATGCCTCTTAAAACTTGTCTATACATCAACAAGCTCACTAAGGGTATCTCAACTATGGAAAATATATCAATATTACTCACTTAATGACACATTGATATCTTAATAATTACCTAAGTTTATGAATATACTAGTGTTACATATTCCTTATTTTGATCAATTACATTCACACATTCATGCTTTGTATGTTTTATTCTATGCTTCATGTCTTGTGTATATTCTTTACTTAGATCATGTACATTTGAACATGTCCTTATTTGTGGCTCAAATAATTAATTGTATTCTTTTATACATGTGAGTGAAATTTGAACATGTTCCTTGTATGTGGGTTTGTCTCCTTCTCTTGCATGGTTTGTGTGTTTTGCATGTACTCTTTGTATGTGTGCATCATGGCCTTGACACTTGTTTTCTCAAATTTCTTAATTTTCAATGCCATGATGGATATCATGCATCTTTATAGCCTTTTGATTCCATGATGGATATCATGAATCCATCCTCATTTAGTTATTCCAGCTTTCAGTACTCAATTTTGATCACTTAGTTGTGTTATTCATTGCTAACATCTATCTTGATAATGTCACTACATATGATTTTTTATACATACAACCCACATTAATATTTTTATATACATCCATATTATAATTACTAGTTAGATTTACATATGTTTCATAACATCGCTCTTATAACTTTTTTCTTTTGTGTTAAGTTGTACATGATTCACAACTCACCTCAAAATATGGGGCATACATAGTGTATTATATTAGAGACCAAGATACAATAATATATTGTAAAGATAAGAAAAAATATTTTATATACAATTGAGCATGATCCAAACCCATAAATAACCTATAAATCATTATTAGACATGATCTGTCTATTTGGACAAAAGTGTAGGCTCACCATGTCAAAAATAATGTACGCTTATCGTAGTAGGTAGAAAATAGTCATTTTTTGAAATGCTCATAACCGAGTTAGTTTAAAATAGTTATTGAATGGTACCTAATCATAGTTTCATAAAAATACTTAGGTTTGTATTAAATTTTCTCAAAATGGGGGAAACATACATGGCATATGTTCTATAGTTTGCATATAAATTTTTCTAAAAATATCACATGATATTACTCAGATCTAGAATTTATATACATGAGTTTTTGAATTGGGGGAATGTGTGGGGAACATGATCACCTCCTTAATCATTTTTAAATTATTTTCATAGATAGAGTGTCAATCCATGTAATTTTCCATGTTATATACACCATACTTAGATTATGCTATTTTTGTACCAAAAATGAGCATTATTTTATTTGTAGTTGTTGGTTCACATTTTCGACCTAGATTTTACACTAGAAATTATCCTTTAGAATGGAATGATAGAGTCAAGAACACCTTGATTTTTTAAGAAAACTCTCCTATAAATTAGGATTTCTGCATGTAGAGTCCAATCCAAGCTATTCAATGAAGAAGAAATCTCCAATGGGTCCTACCCTCTCAAGTCACTAGTTTTTACACTAGAAAATATAATAGTTCATGTACCCAATCAGGTTTATTCATTAATTATTACTATATATATATATATATATATATATAAGTTTTATTATCTTTAATTATTTATTTCTATCTTAATTAATGACTAATTTTATACATGTTTCATTACAATTTCTACATAAAGTACAATTTAGTATTCTAGCCTAATTCAATATTTTTCTTCATAAGTACGATTATGCATACATTTTATTTTTACTTAGTACTCTTGATTTTTTTGAATTAATAGAATAAAATGGGAGAGGGGAATGTAGACAAATAAATTAACATTTAATATAAAATAATGTATTTTTGACCACCCTTTTTATGTACTTAGTTCATGCCTCATTCCACAATCATTTTACCATATTCATTTATTTCTATGACTTAATCCCATAGGTAACTAGTGATCTCAAAATAGCCATATAAAACATTATAATAAACCTAAACCTTTTAATATTTATCCCCACTTTTAGTTTAGTTTTATTTTCCATATAGCCAAGGTTGCTCTATTTAGACAGTCCCACTCCCTAACAGTGTTCAGTTTCATCAACAATATCCTCCCACCAAATAAGGGCTAGTTGATCAGATTTAAATTCATGTAATAGGTAATCCCATAATTTTAGAGATCCCCAACCAAAGGAATCCCAAAAAATATCACTATAAATCCACATTTCAAACCATTTTTCACACAAGAAGCTCCCATATTAAAAACCACCAAATTCTAACTACACTTTGAGAGTAAATTCCCTATTACTCCTAATTATGAATACATACATCCCTTGTATCCATGAAATAAATTTTAAGTACATATCCAAGGTCATAAGTCATATTTTAAGCACTTAATCACACTAGGATTGCACTAAAATTTATCAATTTACATTAGTCTTATCACACACACCACCATAACATGTGAGAACTACAAGGAGTTTGATCCCTCTTTATAATATTTCTATATAGGCAAAACTCAACATAGGGGGTGTTAAGGTCAAGAAAAACCTCAATTTCTAACCTCTTTTTACTCCATTATTACATTTGCACAATTGGTCTCTTGAGCTAGGGTTATAAGTGAAAGAAAAGATATACAATGATTTTAACATCATATAAAGGCTCCCATATGTCAAACATAATACAAAATAAAATTTGAACTTGTTGTGACCAACACCCCCATTTTTTGTAATTTCAAATGAGGACCCTCTTTTAGCTTAAAATTCTAATGTTCAAGTCTTGTTGTGAAATGAATTAGTCCAAGTCTAAGCTAGAAATCATTGTCTTAAGTCTGAGTTTTTTAATTTAGATTGAAGTCTTGATATGATTATAAGTTGGTTGAATGTTCCCATAGATTCTCTATTAATTTTATTTATAACTAAATATAAAGTTTTAAATGACCATGTCTATTAAAGTAATTATATACATCCATGTGGTTTTTAGTGTTATGACATTCATTTTATTTAGATTTTGAATTTATGGACTAAGCTAACCTATTTTTTCAAAATGATGTTTATTTATTACAAGAGTTTTCTAATCCCATAAGGCCACCTTACCAAATCTTACTTAGTCTAGCTCAAAAGATCCCCTTATATTATGAATGAATTTTCATACTTATTTTTTTTACTAAAAGTTTCCTCACTTAGATTGTTTCCACATGTATCTCTTACACCTAGATCAATCATCAAATTTAAGAGAATAAACAAGTTTAAATTCCAATGAATAACTTCTTGAGCTCTAGGATCATTCAACATGTCAGCACCTAGCTTCTCTGTGAAGGATTTTCAAAGCAACTAAGAATTTTCCTTAAATGAGCCCCTAGATTCATAGGATTAAGACATGTGTCTTCATCTTGACTAATTAGTTATATCAAATCAAAATAGCTAAGGTAAATAATATAAAAATCCTAAATCTCTAAGATCATTCCATGTGTCTCCATCTCATTCCTACTAAGAAAAATAGGCGCATTCCTAAGTTTTGAGGTTCAAAATCATTTGGATAAGTGAGATCATGCCATGTGAAATGATCCCACTCATCCATGGCTAATAGGTAGAGGCACATACTATGAAGGAAAGTGACCCTCCAAATAAGTGAGATCATGCCACATGGTGGGATCCTACTCATTCAAAAAAAAAGGATCAAGAACAAATCTCAAAGATTGAAGACCCTCTAAAAAAGGGAGGGTTTTCCACATGGTATCATATTGTTCATCCAAATCCTATAGGTAGAGGCATATACTTTGAATATATGTGATCATCCAAAAGAGTGAGGGTCATCCATGTGGAAACATCCTGCTCATTTAGAGCCTGTAAACAAATATACACATTACAAGGTTAGGTGACCCTCTAAATAAGTGAGATCATGCAATGTGGTAACATCCTACTCATCCATAGCTTGAAGACTTAATAAAAGATAATATGAAACATAAGAGTACCTATATTAACAAGATTGATCCACATGTTGACATCTCATTCTTTTAGGGCAAAACAATGATTTAACCTAAGTCTTGAGGTCTCTAATCACTTGGATGAATGAGATTAGTTCATGTGGCATAATCTTGCTCACTTATGACTAACATAAGGAGGTCAAAGTCTATAGGTTCCCTGAGCACATAAACAAGTGAGGGACATCCATGTGGTAGTGTCCCACCAACTCATGGCATACAAATAGAGTAAAGGACTATACATATCCTATAAGCCCCCAGAGTAACATTATCATTCCATATGTTGACATCTCACTAAACCATAGCCAAAATCCCAAGGGCACATGCATCAAATCCCAAAAACCAAGTAGACTATAAAGATTAGGCCATGTGTCTATATTTTACTAAATCATGGTAAAAAACCAATGAAAAATAAAGAAATACAAAAATTCACAAAAATAGACATGTGGCAAAGCATATGGCTCAACAAAGAGACTAAGAGGCTAAAATCAACAACATTGTGACATGTGTTAGGTTATTCGATTCCTTTCACTCTATTTAAAGTCTATAAGGATCTATGTGTAATTAACTATAGTCCTATTTACAATTCATTCATTAAAGGAGTCTTAGAGTCAAACATTTTCCACCTCTCCTTAAAATTAGCATACAATGGTGAAATGATAGCTAGGCATGTTTTTGTCCTGAAAGTATTTGCATTTCCCTTTTAATTATAAGTCTTTATTTTTACCTTACCCTCCCTCTCTTTTAATGTTTATTTGTGAATAAGTGATCTTTCCATTCCTTTAGAAATGGTAAAGTGAAGAAAAATAGTACTATATTATTCAATATGTTGAAAGTGGTCTATATATAAGCATAGAAGTTCTACAAGTTAGTGAGAAAATTAGTATTGGCCCTTTGGTGGTAGTGTTTCATCTCTTGGAGATTTATTCCAAGTAGGCTATCTAATAAATCAACATACTTACAAATCATGCCTTAGATTTTCTCAAAAATAATCCTAAAATGAGAGGATGGAACTCCCCTAATTTTTATCTAAGCTCACTCAGTACATCTAACCTCATAAGTACAACTAAGATGAATATTTTAGATCAAACAATAGTTGATGCTAGAAGGACGGCTACTAATTTGGATAATGATGCCCATACTTTATGCTTTTTTAACCTATTGTATGCTTAAACACAAAATAATAGTTGGTACTTGAATGAGGGAACCCCTTCTCACTATCTAACAAAGCTTTAAGTTACTAGCCTACCTCAGAGAAACCTATAGCCTATTATGTAGATCACTAGATCTCGAGTTGGTCTAGGATGGCTAATAATATCCCCAATGTAACTCCATAGGGGAACTAGAAATTCTATAGGAATACCAAGACTTATGGTTATGATTACTGTCTCATCCTATTAGTTTTTACCTAATAGGCCTCTACCTATAAATGTACCTATGGCATGGTTAGTTGGGTCTAATATTTACATTCCTGGAGTTGTCCATGATTTACCCAAGAACCTAGAAATGTACCCCCCAAGATTTATGTCAAGTGTGAGGTGTACCACTGAGGAAAATTTAACCTCATATAAAACTAATATTAGGCTTATGAATTTTGAACATGAATATATTTCCTCTAGGGTTTTCCTATTCAATCTAATGGACATGAAATATGATTGGTTTCTAAACTTGCCTAAAGGATTTATCACAAGTTGAGATCAATTTAGTAACACGTTCCTTGCCCAATTTGGGAAAGTCATCGATATAAGTGTGTTATAATAAAAATTTACCCACATAAAAATTAAACCCAATGAGCACATAATAAATTTCAATTTTATATTTTATAATACATATAGCTAAATCATTGTGTTGTATAGACCAGATGCCCAACTAGCACTTGAAATGCACAAGACGACACTAGATCCTTGTATTACTAGGTTCTTACACAAAAACTTATTAGTGGTATAATTACCTCTAGCTTATGATGAGGACATAAAAATATATAGACAACTAAATTTTCAAGGTTTGTTGGCACCAACCATCTTGAATCTATTGGAAAGTATGTCTATTTTGATCTCCCTATTTGCCACTAGCTAGAATATACACAAGCCACAACTGGTGCGAGTGATAAACCAATTTAATTTGAGACTTTTTGCTCCTAATTATCTCTTAGGCTTCCTCATCCCAATAAAAAATGAAGTAACACCTCAATATCACAATCAAATGCTAGTACCCATTTGAATAACATACAAAGTGTGCCCCAAGAGTGTACCAAGAATGCATTAGATGTTGTGAAAAATCTCAATAATGACTTCTTGGTCCTCCAAAGATAGGTTGAAAAAATGGTGGTGAAATTTGAAACATGAAATTCACTTACCAAAGATAAAATCATCCCTATAACTACTCTAGTAACCAACTAAAGCCCTCATCTAATAAGCTCCCTAAGATCAACATCTATGAGTTGGCCTTGCCTCATTGGTGTCATGTGTATAATACAACCCAACATGGTAAAATAATTTGCATTGAATTATATAGTGAAATCAACATCTTCTAAAAATAGATGAAAGAGTATGAATTAGTCTAAAATCAACACAAGGATACCAATCAGGCAGAGACCTCTAATGATCCAAGATCCCCAAGTACTATCCTAGTATTAGAAATATTGGACTTTCCTAACCATGAAGACAATGAGACAAAAGATTCCACCAATGATGCACAGGATTTATAGTGCTCTTAGGAACCAAATGTAATAGGATCCCCTTACCATGTCAACCCCTCCTAAAAATGGTGCCACTCCTCTTGATCTAAGAGCAATTAATGACCCTCTACCACTAAAAGTAAATAATCCTAAGCCAACTAAAGGTTCCTAGCCCATCACTAAAAATAATGGGTATAACATATTGGAGGACATAAAGAAGATAAAATTAAATATTACTTTACATGAGCTTTCTTAGATCATTGAGCATAGGGATCTCTTCCTAAATTCCCTTGTAGATAAGATAGTTTATCCCAAAGCCAAACTTGTGCACACTAATGTGCTAATACACAAGAATAAGGTTGAGGTCCCACCTTTCTTCCTTATGGTTAGGATATATGAAAAGAATATTCATAACTATATAGTAGAAAAAGGAGCCTCTGTGAATGTCATGCCTATAATAATTTATCAAAAATTGGTACTAACACCTATTAAATCAAATAAAATCATGGTATAGTTGGATAAGTCTAAATTTAAGGTAGCAAGTAAGCTTGTGAATGTCCATACGTAACTAGAATCTAAGCCTAGGGTCCAACAATTTATGGATATTCAAGTAGTGGAGATCTTAGAGGCTTATGGGATATTTCTTAGTAGAGACTGGTCTAAAACCTTATTTGGGCATATGGATACAAATTTATCCCATATGTGGTTGCCTTAGGGAGGTTTAGCCAACTAGATCCATGTTGATAGAGAACCCATAATGAAACACATGATCACATGATACAACATAACCAATGAAAGAGTAAATTTAGTATCTTATGACATAAATGTTTATACTTTGTCTACAAAATGTATTATAACCAAGTTGATAAAGCTCCCAAATTTCCAAGTCTATGGTCCTTGTATTTTGATGGATCCCATTCTAAATAAAGTTATGGAGACAAAATTCTTCTCATTAATCCATTAGGGAAACAACACCTAACTACCTATAAATGCCAGTTCCCTTATAATAATAACCTAACATAATATGAATCCTTGATCTTATGACTATAATTTGTGTTAAATCAATGGACCAAAAAACTAAGAGTGTCTGGAGATTCTGAACTAGAAGTGAACCAAGTTAGGAGAAAATTATAATGAAAGCTATAGTATTTTATGAAGTATAAACATAGGGCATGGTATTTGGTATAAATGCTCAATACTTTCAATGTCATCTTCATTCCTAGAGAAAAAAATAAGGTGGTTGATTCATTAGCAACCACTATTGTAAACCTAACACCCCTAGATGAGTCAGTGATTTAAAACTTTTTAGTAAAACTCATCTCATGTCCTTCAATACTAGACAATGTGAAGAAGTTCTATGGATTTGAATATGACTACACATTTTATAATTCCTTAATAACTCAGGGGTGTTTGAGACCCAATCTATTTATGAGGAAAAAAGAGATGACCCTAAAAATGAAGGATGTGACTAGGATAACATCAAGAACTTGAATAAAAATCAAGTTTCAAAAGGGATGATCTCCTAGAGAGAGTGTTAAACCTTGACAAGCGCATACATAGACCTAAGAGGCCAATGCACTCAGACCAAAAGTAGATAATGATTGATATAGGATCATCAAACCAACCCCATGATGTCCATATTGGTCTAAATTATACTCTTTTTGAATTTGAACAACTTAGAAAACTACTATTGTAGTATAAAGACATTATTACTTGGGCCTATGGAGACCTTAAGGTCTATGACCCAAAGGTAATAACCCAAAGTATTCCACTCAAGTAGAACTAGAAGCTATTTAAATAGAGGAAATAACCTATGAACCCAATCCTAAAACCACTAATACATAAAAGGGTCCAAAAACTCCTCTTGATTGGGATCATCTTCCCAATTTGTCACTCTACCTAGGTAGCTAACTTAGTTTTAGTTTGTAAAAATGATGGAGAAATCTGACTGTGTGAACCAAGCATCTAACATAGATAACTATCCTTTACATTCCTTGGGTGAGGTGATATAGATGGTAAGTGGATCCTAGATGATTTATTTCTTGGATAAATTCTTAGGATATAATGAAGTTCTGGTAAACCTATAAGACCAAGCCATGACAACATTTACAACCAAGTGGGCACCTTCACTTACAAATGAATGCCATTTGGCCAGATTAACACATGAGCCATCTTTTAAAGAGCTATGAAATCTGATTTTAAAGGTTTGACAGGTAAATGAATTATTATTTACACGGATGACTTGACTATTTTTTCAAAATATAGGTTTGATCAGATTCACCAACTTTAAAAGATATTCAAAAGGTGTAGAAGGTATGGTATCTCACTTAAGCCAAATAAAAGTGTATTTGGTATTACCAAAGGTAATCTTATCAGTCACATCATCACAAATTCAAGTATTTATATTTATCCTAAGCATGCCAATGTGATTTCTAAGATATATTTTTCTAACAATAAAAAGGAATTAAAGTCATTTTTTGGTAAGATTAACTTTTTACATAAATTCATATCTGGTTTTGTCAAAAATGTTAAACCTTTGAATGAAATGTCGAAATATGAAGAAAAGGTGGAATGGAATCCTATAACTAGGGTATCCTTCCAATAAATTATTGAATCCATCATGTATGCATCAATATTAATCAACCTAGACTATATGAAGTACTTATACCTCTATTCCTTCACATCAGAACACACCATAGCTATAGTGTTCACCTAAAATATAGATGAAGATGAGAACCTAATCACTTTCATGAGTACTAAATTTAAGGATGTATATCTAAAGTATTCCACCTTGGACAAGCATGCCTATGCCCTAGTTAAAGATGTGAGTAAATTTTGACACTACATTCTCATAAACAAGGTACATGCCATCATCCTAGACCAACTGTAAAACTAATGCTAGTGTAAAATGAGATAGGGGAATGCAAAGTTAGATGAATGACCAAGTTGTAAAAGTATAGACTCAAAATAAAACTTATCAATTTAATTTAAGGTTAAGGTCTCACTTATTTGATCACTGAAATTTACCCAAGGATCATGGTGGTTTAATTAGACTAGTTAGAAATGGTCTATCAAGAATGGTATGATCTAATTGTCAACTACCACCTGTATGGAACTCCTCTTTTAGGACTCAATTATACACATAAAATATCTTAGGATGAATGTATCTAACCACATGTTAAGCAAGGGAGTGATTTACATAAATAAATATGAAGGTAGATATCTCAGATGTCTATCCAAAGAATAGACTAAGGAAGTCATGACTAGCTTCTATGAGAAGTTGGGTAGTGGCCATCCTTTAGGGACTAAAACTAAACATAGAATTATATAATTTGGGTAATATTTTCCCACTATTTTTAGATATGTCCATGCCCATGTGTGTTTGTGCCATAAATGTTAGACCTTTGTTAAGAAGTAATTTCACACTACAATGCCTTTATAACCTGAGATAAAAGAGCATCCTTTCATTTAATGGGGATTTGGATTCATTATAGTGATCAGCCTAAACTCATCAGTTGGCCATAAATTTATATTTATAGCCATTTATTATTGAAAAATATGGGTAAAGGTAGTGGAAGCCAAGAACAAAATATTTAAAGAAGTTATCAAGTTCATCGAGGAAAACATAATGAAATGATTTGACACCCTAGCCTTGCTAGTTTGAGATAATGGACCTAAATTTCAATTAGCCAAGATCACTAAAATGGCTTATGAAAATTGGATTACCTTGAGGTTCTCATCAAACTATTACCCATAAGGTAACAACATGTTTGAGTCAAAAAATAAGAACTTAATTGATGCCATCAAGAAGTCTACACAAAAAATTCCTAAAGAGTGTTATTAACTATTAAAATATGATCTTGGGGTTGGTCACCCCAGATATAAGAAAGCCCTAAAAATATCTCCTTTTATGATGGTAGATGGGTTGGATCCCATACTCCCAATGACCCTTAATTTACCAACTTAAAATTTTATGAAAGATTACATGGAAGATATTGAAAAGACAAAATCAAGGATGTTGTATATTGTCCAATTGGAGAATGCTTGAGAAGAGGCTCTCCAAAACTTTAGTACACATCAAGCGATAGTCAAAATATGGTTTGATAAGAGGTAAAACATCAAGTAATTTTAAATATCATACTTAGTCCTATTATGGGACCAATCACATGAGAAGAAAGGGCAACACTCTAAACTTGACACACTTTGGATTGGCCCATACCAAATCTTTGAGTTACTGGGGTAGAATGCATTTTGTTTGAAAGACCTTGAAGGTAATGACTTCCCACTCCCTGTGAATGGATAATTCTTGAATAATTACTTATTGGTTGTCCCTTCCAATGCAATTTCAAAATAACAACCTAGGTCAAAGGTTAATGATGTAAATATTATATTAGAGTTAACTAATTTTATTTAGTTATATGTTTGCTTCTATTGTGTCATGATTTTTCTTTCTTGTTCTTTATATGTGTTGTTTTAACATGTTTTTATTTGATTTTAAGCTTCCTCTTATTTTACTATTGTTTTCCATTTCTAATATTACAATGGTTCTACCTTGTTCCCATGATTCATATTAAGAAGTAGCTAAGATAGTTCTAGTAAGATAGAGTCCAATCTAAATTTTGGTCCTCATACTACTGAGTTTGATCACCTCAAAGTTGACAAGGCACTAAAAACATAGTCCCAAAATTAGAAGGTAGAAGGTGAGCCCCCATTATTAAATAATGTGATAAGAAAATGAACTTCTCTTAAGACACTAAAGGATTAGTGGTCACTGATTTAGAACTGAGCAAGTGAATTGATAAAATCCTTATTTTTTTATAAAGGTCATCATTGTTGGAGTAAAGTGTATAATCTTGATTTGAGAGTTATTTGTTTATTGTTGGAGATGATATTATATTTTGTGAATGTATTTGTTGAGTGAATAATAATAATAAATACTCATATTATATAGGTTATTCATGAAACAATAATTTATTGCATGAAACAACCTACCTTGCTTATTTAATAAGCACTCTCATGTTTTTTGACTAGGTCAATTATGAAGACCTATACAAAGATTGTGAATATATTTGAGAGACTATTGTGAAAATTACTTATTGTGTATTCTATATAAAATGTCTCAAACATTATGTTAATGGTGTACAAGAGTGATCCTATAGATGTATGAAATCATATAACACTTTGACATGGTATCAGAGATGCCTCTAGATGCCATTACTTTGTAAAAAAATGTAGGTTATGTGGAGATGCTACCTACATTAGATATTTTCATGGTTAGGCATTTTTGATGCATTTTCCCTGCATCACCATTGGATTGGTATTTACTTAAATAAAATTATCTACTTTTATTCATAAATAATCCTCCTTAACTAGCCATTTCATTCATACTATTTGGCCTCAACTCTCATCAATATTATAGAGTATGATCACAGCCTTATTTTTAAACCTTTGAACCTTTTAAATTATACCCATCATTGTGTTAATTATTTAAGCATTGAGCTATGAGATACATGGTGTATATGGTGTCTTATTGCCTTAGACGTTGGAATTTTTAAACTTTCTATATCTATATTAAAGTCTATAACCGATTGACAAATACTACTTATGATTAAGTGTATTCTTGTTCTACTAGTTCTAATATTTACAGTGCTATTATAGTATTTAGAAAGATGCATAGTTATCCATTCAATAATAACAAAACTATTTTAGAATTCTCATGATGGATTTGTGCTCACCATTTAGCTACAGCTTCACCCTCAACATTCAATTATTTTTTTATGCATTATATTCTTTAACATATTTAATTAAATTGGTGTGAATCCCATAGTGTTTTAAAGTTTTTTTTGAATATTTTTTTGGGCTGCTACTAATAAGCCTCCTCAATGAATTAATTCCTCCATCAACATAATTTTGGTTTCATATATTTTTTGGATCAATGGAATTCCCATCTCTATGTCAATATCCTTGAATTGTTTGATGATCCTATATTAGACTCACCATTGAATACTTAGACTATACTCATTGAATACAACCATCTATACCTTGGCCATTATCTATTCCCCTCTATTCATCAATATCTACTCCCATCGTTTGATGTCCACTTTTCACCAGTTGATCAATTTACTTTGAGTCTCCCTCTAACTACCTCATCATGGACTATGTTGGAATAAATTTGGATAGTATAAATCATGAAGGATAGTCTCCCATTCATTTCTAGTTATCTATAGCCAAGAAGGGATACCACATTGCTAAACTACCTCTAATAGTCTCTCTTGTTAGCCACCTAGTCACTTGTTGAAACAATGACTTTATCCTAAAGGTTGGTTCATATTTTTTTAATTTAAAATCCCCAGATTAAAACTTTGAAATATATTACCAAAAGTGTTAAGTGGTGTAAAGCTAAGCTAGTCTTAAAATTTAATTAAAAAATTCTTTGAGCTAGGGGTTATAGGTTCAAGCCTATCCACTATATAGTGGTGAAATTTGTTTAAGGGGAGTATTTTAACAGTTGGAGATTAATTTTAAAAAAATTCAAATAACATTTTTAAAAGGGGGACCATTATAAAGCGAGAAGACTTTAAAAGAGGTGGGATCTTAAAAAGTAGGGGTGAGCCAGTATTAAATGCCATATTTATTATTTTGACACACACTTTCTATATTGATTATCAAAGATGGAGAGTGAGTTCTGGTCTAGAACGGGGTCAGACCCCCTAAAAAAACACTTCATTTTTTATGTGATTTGTACATAGAACATATTTTTGGCAGAGTCTAATGTCCCATTTTTGAGTGTGTATTGTATTTTTATACCACTTTTTATACTCACATACGCATTTTTGATAGATCTTAATGTCCTAAATTATTAATTACTTGTTGTGCCACTTATGTTTTTTAGCTACACATTACTCTTACTATTGTAGTTGATGCTTCAGGGCCTACTATTGTTACAAACTTTGAATATCCCACTCTAGTTCCACCTACATATATGCCTACTTATTTTGAGAAACATACCACTATTTTTTTATCTCAAATGCTTCATTCCATAGGTCACAATACTAGAATTATGGGCATTGATAAGCATTAGTTATAGGGAATTTTTACCCCTATCTAGCCTATTACATGGAATACTCGACATGGCATTGGTATTCAGTAGGTGTTTCATCTTTGATGGGATCATTTGATGACATAAATATTATTTTTGTATGATCCCCTCTTCATGAGGATAATGAACAACATGAGTTCTATTGCACCTTTCTCTCAGGTTTAAGTAACTTAAGATTATAGTTGTTAGATGAGATCACCATGACACACATATTTCTCCATCCATATTCATTTTGGATGGATTTTAGATCATTTGTGGTGGCATTAAAATTGTTTGAAAGGATTTTACCAATGTGGTTCTTCCATTTTTTATCTTCCTTGCCTACATATTGCTCCCTTATTTTAGGAGCAACTCTCTTATTCTTAATGACATCTTCTACAAACTCACACATTCTAGAGTTTCTTATATCATCTAGTGTTTTTGTGTTTTGGGATTATTTTTATACTAAAATTGAGTTATAAAGTGCCATGGGGGTTTACTAATTTAGCCTTGTCTACCTTCATGTATTTTTGTGATCTATTCTAGGCATCTTTTCACTCTTTTAGTTGCTTCACTTTCCCATCACCACTAGGGTTATCTTCTTGAGATATGTTTGATCTGTATCTTTAACACTTTTTTGATATTTGATAGTGTCATTCAATTTTATTATGGATATTGATCTCCTTCTAAAGAGTAACTATTTTGGTGAATATAATGTCAATGTGTTAGTGTTTGAGTAGTGGATTTAACCCACTCATATAGACTTTTTTTACATCACTCTACCTAGTTAGTAGTATGGGGGGGGTATAGTGTAGATCCTAATTATTTGATTATTGTATTCCTTACTAACCCTTTACACATCACATATTATATTAGTAGATCAAATTTTACTAGTAAACCTTTTTTACACTATTGACACCTTTGATAGTCTTTTTTTGTAAGAACTATTCTAGTGAATTATAGTGTCAATTATTTTTTTGTGGTTGAGTAGTCAATCCAAACCACTCATGTAGATTTAAGTTCTATTGAGACTTTCAAGCCCACTAAGTGTATATGTATTTGATGGCCTTCATTCCATCTAGTGCACTTTTTAATCATTATGTTTGAGTATTGAACCATTTGCTTTCTTGGGATACCTTACAACATATATTTTTCTCTCTTGACTTTATCTATTGTTAATAATTTTTAGTTACCTTGTGGTGATACATTTCATCCTTGGTGACTCTTTTTATAGTATTATGTCATCATTTTTTATATATTGAGCCTCGTATAGAGTACCAATTCCTATTTGGCTTAGTAGTTAGAGTGACTTGACATCCATGTATTCGATACGATGGATTGGTTACCAGAAGGAAAATTTATATTTCACTATGATTTTATACATGGGTACATGTTCAAGCCTAGTTTCTAGGACCCATTTAGTCTCTTTTCTTTCTTTGTTTTCACACCTTATTCTATACTTAAGGGATGGTGTTGGAGTAAAGTGTATAAGCTTGACTTGGGAGTTGTTTATTTATTATTGGAGATGCTATTATATTTTGTACATGTATTTTTGAGTGAAAAATAATAATAAATATCCCTATTTTATAATTTATTCATGTCATAATAATTTGTTTCATGAAAATACCTACCTTGCCTATTTAATAGGCACTCCCATGTTTTTGACTTGGTCAGTTATGGAGACCCATACAAAGATTGTGAGTACATTTGAGAGAATATTGTACAAATTATTTATTTTGTATTTTGTTTACAATGTATCAAACATTATGTTAATGGTGTGAAAGAGTGATCATGAAAATGTATGAGTTCATATAACATCTTACAATCACAACACTAGAAATAATATATCAATCATAGCCAAATCACTGAGCAAACAAATGACCTTCTTGGTGAGAATAATTCATTGAACTATCCTTACACCTTGTCTATATTGGTCCCCAACCCTCCTAGATTATGAAAAATAAACTTAAAAATGAAAGGAAGTATGAATCTTATGAAAATGCATGTTTCTTCCTAAGAATGGATGATTTGGTCAACCTCCATCATAAGATTTCCAACTTGGTTAGAAATGGAATAAGGCCTTGAGTGGGGATACAAACATATCTATTAGGGGTATAGATGCCTCATTGGTGGTAGAAAAATTCCCAAGCCTTCCTTTCCTTAGCCAAAATTCTACAAATAAATTACTTCTCAATAAGCTCTAAGTACCTAAAATATGTCTGAGCTTGCCCAGTGGATTCAAAATAATAGAAGAATCACTCTTTGCATAAAATTACCCTTAAAAGGAATCAAGGTCTGCTATTTTATTTGTTGAATAAATATTGAGCACTCTATGTCCCTATAAGTTAATCTAAAGGGAACTTTAGTTGTTTATCTCATAGTTCAAGTAATGGAGGTCCATAGTCTAGATTCTAAATGTCAAGGCAACATTTTCCCCACATTATTCACCATTTATTTTGACCAACACACCCCATTTTTCATAATTTTAAATGAGGACCCTCTTTTAGCTTAAAATTTCTATGTTCAAATCTTGTTGTGAAATGAATCAATACAAGTCTAAGCTAGAAGTCATTGTCTTAGGTCTAAGTTTTTTTATTTAGAATGAACTCTTGATCTGATTCTAAGTTGGCTAAATGTTCCCACAACTATTCTAGTAATTTAATTGATACCTGAGTCTAAAGGTCTAAATGAACATGTATATTGAATTTATTCTATACATCTATTTAAATTTTACTTCTATGAAATTCATCATATTCATATTCTAACTTTATGAAATAACCAAGCTAACTTATTTATTGTCAAAGGTTAATTTTTCCTTGTAGGAGTGTTTTGACCCCATAGGGCCACCTTTCCAAATATTAATTGGTCAAGATAAAAAATACACTCCTATAGTATGAATAATTTTTCATACTTAATCATTTTGCTAAAAGTTTACTCACACAGACATCAAATTTAAGAGTGATAATGAGTTTAAATTCTAATGGGTAAGTTATTAAGTTCAAATTCAAATGGATAACTCCCTGAGCTCTAGATCATTCCATGTGTTATTAACCAAATTCCCCATAAAGTATTTCTAAAGCAACAAAGTATTTTCCTTCTATGAGCCCACAAATTCACATGATTGAGATGCATGTCTTCATCTTGATTATTCACTTCTATTGAATCAAAATACTAAGGCAAAGAATTTGTGAGGAATCAAGATTTGATATCATTTGATGTGTCTCTGACTCATTCCTCCATAGAAAAATATGATCATTCCCAAGTCTAAAGGTTATAAATCATCTAGATAAGTGATATCATACCACATGGCACCATCTCATTCATCTATGGCTGATAGGTAGAGGTATAACTCTGAAGGTAGGTGACCCTCTACATAAATAATATTGTGCCACATGACACAATATTAATCACACAATAAATATGAGTAATCCCAAGTACCAAAGATTGAAGACCATTCAGATGAGTGAGGGACCTCTATGTGGATACATGATGCTCATTTGGAGCTTGTAGGTAGAGGCACATACTCTAAAGATAGGTCATCATCTAAAAGAGTGAGGGATATCCACATGGCATCATCCCACTCATTTATATTTTTTAGAAAAATATGCACATTTCAAGGCTGGGTAACCCTCTAAATAAGTGAGATCATGTCACCTTGTAAGATCCTACTCATTTAAAGCTTATAGATATAACAAAAGATAATATTAATCCCATAAGATCATAGGTTAGTGATATTGAGCCACACATTTACATCTCTTTCCTCTAGGTAAAAATATTGAAGCAGCCCAAGTCATAAGGTCCTTGATCACTTAATGAATGAGATCATGCCAAGTGGCATGATTATGTTCTTCTACAACTAATATAAGTAGGCCAAAGTCCTAAGGTTCCCTAAATGCCCAGATAAGTGAGGGATATTCATGTGGTAGAATTATGCTAACTCATAGATTACAAACATAGTAAAGGACTATATGGAGCCTATGAACCCCCAAAGTAACATGATCATTCTGTGTTGACATATCAATAAAAAATAGCCAAAATCCCAAGGTCACATGCATCAAATCTCAACAACCAAGTAGAATATAAGGATTAGGCTATGTGTTTGTATTTCACTAACTTATAACCTATTGAGAGAGCTAAGAACTATATGAAGCCTATGAGCCCCAAAATAAACATGACCATTCCACATGTTGACATCTCACTAAACCAAGATTAAAGTCCCAAGGGCACATACATCAAATATTAAGATCCAATTAGACTAATAAGATTAGGACATGTGTCTATATTTCACTAAATTATGGTTGATAGGCCAATGATAAAGAAAATAAAGTCTAAGTGGATGGAAAATAAACATGTGGCAAAGCATATGGATCAATAATGTGACTAAGATCCCAAAATAAACAACATTATGCCTCATGTCTCTTTATAGAAAAAGCTAATTAAAGACACGATGATGGGTCCCAATAAGACTATAAGGACATGTCATATTTAAGTATGATTTGGCATCTACACCAATTTTAGTCCACAAGCTAAAGATGAGGTTCACACATATTGATTGAGTCGAAAATGGACAAGTGTCACAATCCTAAGGAGTTCAATCAATAGATTTATTTCAACTTCAGTACATAAGTAAAAGATAAGGTGGAATCCAAAGCATTATAGCTAGAAATTTATCTTTTTTAGGACTACATAGTCCAAAATATTGGTAAAGTACCATGTGGCCAATCCTTAGTCATTCATCGTGACATAGAGACAAAAGAGGTACATGATCTACACACTACCTGTGCATATCATCTCAAGAAAATTCACTCCTCCATGAGAATTTTATCGACTTTTAGAGGTTTGAACTCATTGAATAATCATTGGTAATTTAGTAAAGCCTACTAGGACTATTAGAATGTAGTCCACATGAAAATTCTCCTTAGTGATCCTTAGTGGCTCATGAAATTTTGTTTTATCTTTTCCATCATGGAATGAGGAATATTCTAACATAATTATATTTTACCATTTTAGGCTATGATATTTGATGACCAACTCCACCTATTACCATACTTTATCAATGAAAATAATGATGAGTGATCATTTTCCTTTTACACTGGTCATCAATAAACATATGATGAAATAATTTTAATATTCCCATAAGTAAAAAAATTCATATTAAATATATATTACCATAATATACAATTTTTTTTGTTTAAACTAAAAAAAATTACTCTTGTATGCACAACTTTCTCTATATGCCTTCACTAGGCCTATTACAAGTAAAATAAATAAATTTTTGTACATAAACTCTATGAAAATTTTAAACCTATGAAAACACCTTTACCCATCTATTTTATATTCACTTGAACTATCCAAGAGGTTAAAACCTCTAACTCCACTTGTAACCACTACTTCCTTTATTAAGTGCTCAACTAGCCTTGTAGCCCTATTTTGAGGGTTTTTTCTATAATTTTTATTTACACAAACCCAATACAAAAAAAAAAATCACTATTAAATATACCCATTTGACTCATTTTTAGGCTTGCATGTTTTCAATAACCAACTCAATCTCTATTCCACTTTATTTTACACTTTTATAGTTTAGGATAGGCCTAATTAGGCCTTGTGTGCTTACTCTAACACCTCACACATGTGAAAATAAGTAAAGTCACCATAAAACCTCTTATATACTATTAATAATTATAAAACACATATTATTTCAATATTTTATATGTTTCACCATGTACTTTAAGACATATTCAAGTTTCCATTTGTTATCAAGCCTCAAGGACAATGTGTGACAAGCCTAGAAAGTAAAGTTTAGATATATTGGGTAAAATAGAATTTAAAAACATAATTTAAATTCCAAAAGTTTTATTTTTATATTCTCCAACTACTTAAATTTGATCATGTATGGATTTGATCAAATTTCAAGATTTGCTCAAAACTAGTTTCCAAGAACAAGTAGATTGTTTACAAATAATTTTATAACTTGAACAAATTTTCACTTCAAGACCTAAAATTGAATTCTAAAAATCTATATGAACATACATAAAATTTTCTATTTTAAAACTAAGGATTTATAATGCATGGTTTGTTCTTGGCTATAGGTTTTGCATGATTTCTAATGTATAGAACTCTATTTTAGTAAGCTTCAACGAAAGGAAATATTATCAACTTTAAGTCTTCAGTATCACAAGGAATAAAATAATCCCAAATAAATTTTTAATTTATTTTATGAACCTTAAAAATATTCATGAACTGATCAAATATCCATTTCTATCATTATTCAATCCATTTTACTAAAGAAAACATGAGAATGTGTCAATCATATAAAGACTATCACATACAATTAATAAAACATTTGAGCTAGAAAGGTACTCCAATGGCCTTGATAATTTTTTATTCTTAAAAATCAATCTTATAATAATGATCCTAATATGTACAACAAGCCTAATATAGGTTAAAATCTCAAGAAAGCTTCTTAAGAGGTGTTTTTCAATCCTCACTAATGCTTTTATAATGTTACAAAATGACTCATAGGCCTACAATTTGTAGTTGTTTATGCCTGATAGACTACTAGTTCAACCCTTATTATGAGGACAATAAATTTTCTAAGTTTGGTTTGGAGATAAACCAATCCCAAACTTTCCTCAACCACCCATGAACCTTTTCAAACTTGTTTTATCATCTCTTTTATCCCTTTTCCAACGTGGGGTTGAAAATTATAAGGTGTTTTTACATTCACTAAGGAGTAAGAGCATATTTATAAGGTTTATTGATCCTCATGGACACCTAACATGTATTTTATGAACTTATAAATAGTCACAAGGTTCTCAATTTCCCTTACCAAGTTTTAATTTTAAATTGAAGGCTTTTGGAGGGAAAACTTGTAGTTGGACTATAATTGCAAATTAAGACTTCCTAGCAACTTAATTTCTTACATAACTTCTGACTATGAATCCCTAATCTATATAAGGCCTTATTAGGTCTTTAAAATTAACTATATATATAAAAATTCTTCTAAGACTTATCAACAAGGTTTATTCTCTCTCCTAGACTACATATGTATAAAATTACAGAAATAGGTTGATGATCCTACATCAAACTCTCAGGCATAAAAAATTTCATGATCTCTTGCTCATGAGATTCTTTGATTTAACCACTTATATTAAAAACACTTTTGAAGATTTTATTCTTTATTCAATTTCTCATACAAGTGTGCATGATCCTTGCTTCCACACTTGTATTTTCTCCATCCATACAATGCCTTGCTACCTCCTCTTCTCTTCCATATTATTATTTGTATGTTTATCCTCTTGATTGAGGATATAAAATTATTTCTAATTTTATTGAGATATTAAAATATCTCTCTTCTCTATATAATTTATCTCCTTTTCCATTAGACCTGCACATTCATAGTCCAATGAGCTATTAGAAATAAAAATTTAAGACCCTTAGGTATCTCCAAATTTTTTATGCATCCATACTTGCTTTTCAAGTATGATATATTATTCATAATGATCTTTGGTCTTCATTAATACCTCATTCCAACTATATATCTCATTAATTTATATTTTAGGATAACATTTGTCCTCTCCTTCATGGTTTATGGCATGCTCCAAGGCTACCATCTCTTCCAACAAGTGTTCTTCACTTTGGTAGATAAATATTTTATCTTGTTGCTCAAATAAAAAATTTCTATTACTTGTAATATATTTTTCAATATCTTCTATCTCCTTTAATATATATTATTTAAGTGTTAATTACCTATATTGAGCCTTCTTTTCTTCCTCTTCTTTATGCATGAGCTTGCTCATTGGCTTAAAGACTTCATCTTCCTCCACAACTTGTGTATCTGCACTCAAAACATCAAAATCAACATGATATATAAAAATTTGAGGCCAAATATCCCCTTGAGTACCTTATTCCTAGTCAATGTTCTGATCCCTTCCTCATAATCTTCCATATGCATGTTCATCTTGAGCTTCTTTAGCTCTCTCTTAAGTTCCTTGCATAACAACTTATTTATTTTCTTTCTTCTCTTTGCTATTTATTTGACTATCCATATTAGCTTATTATTCATTACACATCCACACCATTGGTTATTCATGATCTCAAACATGAGCCTTATGAGTGATATTATTTTATTTAAATCTTCCATTTCCCTTTAAAGTCTTATTCTCTTTGTGTTCTTTTCCTTTCTTTTTCTTGTTTCTCCCTTACCTAGTTCTTTCTTCTAGGTAGTTCATCTATAATTATATTCACTCTTTCAAACTCCATACTTTACCTCACCTATTTTTATTTCACCTTAGTATTTTATTAAATTATCCAATATTTCACCTTGGATTTCCTTCTTGAGAAATCACTATGCTCTTCTCTCTTGAGCTTAACAAGCTCTTTATCTTCTCTCAAGCCTTACCTAGATTTTATCTTTTCTTAAGCCTCAATGGCTTTTAAGTCCTTGAAATAATTTATTTTTCAAAAATTTCAACTTTATCTCTATAATAACACTAAAATAAATATCAATTTATTGAGAGCTTCAAACAAAATTTCAACAACTTCTTGTTACCTCTTCCTCTCTCTCCAAGCTTAATGGATTCAGTCTTGAAACTTGTATAAACTGTCAACTTCAAAAATATCATAATTGATTATAATATATCAAATTTTATTTTTCAAGAGCTTCTAAAGCTGTGATACCAAAATTAATGGCCAACTCCACCTATTACCCTACTTTGTCAATGAAAATAATGATGAGTATTCATTTTATTTCTACACTGGTCATCAAGAAGTATATGATGGAATCATTTGAAAATTACAATAGGTAAAACAATTCATATGAAATATATACAATCATAATCTAGATTTTTTTTATTAAACTCAAAAAATACTCTTGTATGCACAACTTTCTCTATATGCCTTCACTAGGCCTATTACAAGCAAATAAATAAAATATTGTACATAAAATATATGAAATATGTGAATCTATAATAACACCTTTACCCATATATTTTATATTCATTTTAACTATATAAGATATTACAACCTCTAACTCCACTTACAACCACTACTTCCTTTGTTAAGTGCTTAACTAGCCTTGTAGCCCTATTTTGAGGGTTTTTTTATGATATTTTTATTTACACAAACCCAATACAAAAAAAAATCACTATTAAATATACCCATTTTTTCAATTTATAGGCTTACATGTTTTAAAGAACCAACTCAATATCTATTCCACTTTATTTTACGCTTTTATAATTTATGATAGGCCTAATTAGGCCTTATGTGCTTGCTTTAACACCTCACACATGTGAAACCAAATAAAATCACAATAAAACCTCTTGTATCCTCTTAATGATTTTATAAAAAATATTATTCCAAGATTTTATGAAGTTTTACCATGTACTTTAGGAAATATTCAAGTTTCCATTTGTTATCATGTGTCAAGGACAATGTTTGATAGGCCTAGAAAGTAAAATTTAGATATCTTTAGAACACTAGATACTAAAAACCTCATTAAAAATCCAAAATTTCTATTTTTATATTATCCAAATTTATTTTGATACACTTAAGGTTGATCATGTATGGATTTGTTCATATTTCAAGATTGATCAATATTGGTTCTCAAAGTTGCTCATAACAAAAAGAAGAATGTTTAAAAATAATTTTGAAATTTAAATAAATTTGAAATTAAAGACCTAAAATTTAATTCTAAAACTTTATATGAACATACCTCAAATTTTCTCTTTTTAAACTAAGGCTTGATAATTCATGGTTTGTTTCCGGATATAGGCTTTGCATGATTTCTAATGTATAAAACCATGTTTTAGCAAGCTTCAACCAAAGGAAATATTATAAACTCTGAGACTTCAGTGTCACAAGGACTAAAATAATCCAAAATCAAATTTTTATTTTTTTTATGAACCTTACCAACATGCATGAATTGATCAAATGCCCATTGTTATCATTATTGAATCCTTTTTACTCAAGAAAACATGAGAATTTGTCAAGTATATAAAGACTAACACATACCATTGACATAAATTTTGAGATAGAAAGGTACTCCAGTTGCATTTATACTTTATTTATTCTTAAAAATCACTCTTATACCTATAAACAAACCATCTTACTATGTAAAACAAGCCTACTAGAGGCTAAAATCTCAAGAAACCTTCTTGAGAGGTGTTCTTCAATCCCCACTAATGCTTTTCCATTGTTTCAAAATGACTCATAGGCCTGCAATTTATAGTTATTTAGGCATCCTATACTATTGGTTTGACCCATATTATTATTATTATAAAAAATTATTTAATTTTGGTTTGGAGATAAACCAATTTCAAGCTTTCCTCAACCACCCACGAACCTTTTCAAAATTGCTTTATCATCTCCTTTATCCTTTTTCCAATGTGGGGTTGAGGATTATAAGTTTTTTTTACATCCAATAAGGAGTAAGAACATATTTAAAAGGGTTACTGATCCTTGTTGACCCCTCACATTAATTTTAGGCCTTTATATTTAGTCAAAAGGCTCTCAAATTCCCTTACCAAATTTGATTAAATTCAAGGCTTTTGGAGGGGAAACTTGTAGTTGGCCTATACTTGCAACTTAAGACTTTCTATCAACTTGATTACTTACCTAACATGTTTTTATGAATCCCTAAGATATATAATGCCTTATTATGTATTTAAAATGCATTATATATCTCAAACATGCTTCTAGGCTTTCTCAACAAGGCTTATTCTCTCTCTTAGATTGCTTATGTATAAAATTATAAAAATGGGTTGATGCTCCTACATCAATATCCAATAGTGAGATCTAGTGCATATTTTAGTCAAGACCCATCTCTCCATTACATATATATATATATATATATATATATATATATATATATGTAATGGAGAGATGGGTCTTGACTAAAATATGCACTAGATCTCACTATTGGATATATATATATATATATATATATATATATATATATATATATATATATATATATATATATATATATATATATATATATATATATATATATATATTCTTCTTAATATTTTAGAGAGGTTGACTTTATTTATGATCAAATTCCATCAAAATAATGTAAATTTGATTTTATGTGTATATGCATCTAGTTGCTTTGAAGGTCATCCACTTTATTTTGCTTTAATGTATTAATAATAATGTTATAGGACTATATTTAATGTTTTTATATAGTGTTTATGCATAAAATATGATGTGATTATGCTATTTTAATTAGAATATTTGATTCCTTTCACTTTATTTGTAGTCTATAAGGATTTGTGTGTAATTACCTATAAACATATTTCTAGTTCTTTCATTAAATTATATTAGAATTAATCATTTCCACCTCTCCCTAGAATCTCTCCCTATGTGATTTAATTCTAATCCATCATGAAACTTAGCATATAGTGGTACCAATATATCTAGGCATGTTTTGGTCCTAGAAGTATTTGCATTACCCATTTAATCAAAAGACTTTCTTTCTGCCTTATTGTCCCTCTCTTTTGATGTTTTTTTTTTGAACATGTGATCTTTCCCTTCATTTAAAAATGATTAAGCAAATCAAAGTATGAATCTAGAATTTGACATGTTATAATTGGTCTAGTTATAAGTGTATAAGTTTTATAAGTCAGTGAGAAAATTGGTATTGGACCTCTAGTGGTAGCTCTACATCTCTTTGAGATCTACTCTAAATAAGCTATCTAATGGAGCTTGATACATGTAGTTCATGCCATATATTGTCTCAACAATAATATTAAAATGAGAGGATGAAATTCTCCCCATTATTTCTTGAGCTCTCTTAGTGTATATTGCCTCATAGGTGTAATTGGGACAAAGATCTTGGACTAAACAACAAAACCTGTCATAATAGTTTCATAAATATAACACCTATAAGATGAAAATACTCCATAAGGACACTAATGCACTAAAAACCAATCTAGATCCAATGGCTTGGTATAGAGGTCTAACAAATCCTAGTTTCAGATCCATAGTTAGTCAACAATCCCATATTCTTGTTTGCTAGAGAAGTTGTATTTTTTGGTACTTCCCCTCTTGAAATATTTATAAATATAACAATTTCCTAATAAATTTGTATCATTTATTGTATATATAAATAATTATGATATTACATAAAATTTATCTAATTAGGTAATAAATTCTCTATTTTTCCAAAATTTGATAAAATTCCCAACTGATGTGGGTCGATTATGACTTAAGAAGGGTAACATTCTTCTTGAGTATTTGAAATTTATTTACATATGCTTATAGGGATTTTTATCAATTAAGAATATTTATGTAGGTGTAAAAAAACAAATTATAAGGGATATACTCATACAAGTACTTAGGATAGAGTGAGGTGGTGAAACAGGAAAAATTTAAGGGCTCAAGTCAAATGGGTAAAAGTGGGCCAAAACTAACATTATAAGTATTCATGACCAAATTTGAGTATCTAAATATATAATAACATGCTAGATAATATGAATAATCTTGTGGCAAACAATGAGTTATAATATATATTCAAGCATAGCTTGCTTGAACCATTTCATGAATCCATATTATTCAAAAAATTCAAATCTTTTGATAAGTTATGCCATATAGTGAGAGATCAAGAAGTTAAGCTTCTTGCACTTAATAAGATTAGTACACTCCTACTACTAATATTTAAAATGCCAAGTCCAAATCAAGTCAAAGTATAAGGTAAAATCAAAATATAATAAGAATGAATCCAATATTATATTAAACATAGTATTGTAACCTAAAAATTGGATTTTTTTACTTGATCCATAAAAGAGGCATTTCACACTTACCTTAACCTCCTCACAAATTTATACAAAATTTAATTGAGTGAAATATTTTATCTCTTCCTCCACCACTAGTGGTTGATACAAGAAAACCTATACCTCTTAGATATGATCAAAAAGCTTCTTATCATTATCATTGATGTGTTGGACATTCTACAAATTGATTGTTTAAGTTAAAGAGCAAGATATTGTTAACAACAACACTATTAAATTAGGCACACCCATAGAGAATGTTGGACTAGAAATAAATGGGAACTATAAGTTGAAAATATTTAATTACCCATTTACAAAGCATGATGAAATAAAAGACATAAATACTTCTGAAGTACTTCATACATACCATGCATATCCTCCTCCTAAGAAATATATTCATCCAATAGATGATATTATTTTCATACTCATGAGTTGATTACCACAATGACCTATGATTTACATTTAATGATAGTGAGATTGTTGGTTTGACTAAAAGTTATATCCATTATTTAAATGAGATCACTATAGATGATATTTATATATTATATAAAACCTTAGTATTGTACACTTGGTAAACTCAAACCTTGGTTATTCCTCTTAGTTTTAGACCTTTCCTGCTTCCACAAATCTTGTATCTACTCTATCTTGTGCCCCTTGGCCTATCTCTTAGTCTAAATAGTCTCATGTTGTTTACATAGGCTTTATATATTTCTTAAAATGATTAAAACCCACCTATCTTCCACTTCTATAAGTTCTAAGCCTGTACCTATTTTCTTACTCCCTAAACACTATCATCCAAGATAGACACCTATGTCGATGCAAGTTTCCTACTTTGATGCAAGTGTCTAGTGTCCTAAAGTTATCTAATTTTTAAATGAAACATATCGTAATGGTTAACCTAAGTGATTTAATGTCAGTTATTTCTCCAAAGGGATTGATATAAATACACAATCAACCCTTATTAATTCTTCACCTATAAAAAAGCTAAAGATACCAAGACAACTTGTCAAAAGCATTCTCTCAAGAATTCAATTGAGAAAAGATTCCACATTTTGTCCTATTTACATATTAGTAATAGGGATAAAAAATCTATAGGTTTGAAGTATAGAAAGAGAAACCCAAGAGCCCAATTTGCCAAGGTACAAGCTAGGTCACTATTATACTTGCTTCCCACATATTACATGACTCACACACAAGCCAACATGTAAGGGATAACTACATCAGTCTAAGGCCCTCTTCAAAGTATTGGTTATGTAGGAAACACTCATTAATAGAGGGGTCTTTGTGGTCATCTTGACATAGTGAGCATAATAACCCATTTTCCTCCAAGGTCACTATGAAGATTAAGAACTAAGGTTTTGTAATTTCATGAAGAGAGACAGTCCATGACCTAAATCTGAATACGCTAGAGTGAAGACAAAGAAAAAATGAAAATCATCCAGGGGGTTGCATCCTATTTTAGAAGTATTCTATATAGAACACCTATTTCAAACCTAGATACTAACATTGACACAACCATCCCATGTTAATGCAAGTATTTGTAGCTCCAAAGACAATCTAAAATTTGATGACTATTTTAGAATCATCTTTGAGTCTTCTTCCTGCCTATTCTAGATCTAGAACTATTTTAGCATAAAAACTAGCTAAGTACATTATTTCCTTATTATTTCCATAGCTATCATAGTTGTACTTTCTATATTTAGCCTATCTTAGTTTAATAAATTTAACATATATTATATCTAAGTTTAACATCTAATTGACACATTATAGATTTGATTATCACCCTTGTGCATTGTCATATATATATATATATATATATATATATACTCCTTTAATCTATAGTTAACACTAAACTAGACATCATTTTAGGGATATTTAAAAATATGGTGAACTTGATACTTTGAACATCAAATCAATGAATAATGTTAATGTAAATAATTTTTACATTAACATTATTCATTGATTCACAAATGAATAATTTAGAATTTGTAACAAAGTATAACAATCATGGATTAACAACAAGAAAAATTAGAAAACCCAAATTTTCCTAAGGTTTGATGTTCAAATATCAAGTTCACTATATTTTTAACCCTAGAATGATATCTAGTTTAGTGTTAACTATAGATTGGGTTTTCTAATAGTTTTTTCTTGTTGTTAATCCATGATTGTTAAACTTTGTTTACAAATTCTAAATTATTCATTTGTGAATCAATGAATAATGTTAATGTAAAAATTAATTTTCAAATGGAAGATAAATAATACTTAATCACTCATCTCAATCATAAAAAAAGATTAAAGGATGTGTTTTTGTATGTTACAGAAGATGAAATCATCAAACATGATGAAGCTATGGCCTCCTCACCTAGTGATGATGAATCCTTAGAAGGTACTACAAATGATTCCATACCTATCAAACTTCTTACATCTATACATATTTCAATTCCTATTACTACTCAAACCATGTTTACATCCCCTTTGGTGACTACCCAATTTTCAAATCTAAATCCCAATGAGTCTATAATTAAAATACTCCTTCAAGTTATAAATAACTTGGAGGACAAGGTTACAAACATTGAACAAAATGATTTTAAAATATCCTCATGCTATTGGTTCACAATATGTGTTACATAACCAAATTACACTTTAGATATCATTTCACCCTTTGCCAATTGGTTTTGTTGCACCTAAGTTTTCATTTTATGATGGAAAAGGTGATCCTGAATAACATCTTTTATCCTTTTATGTAACATGCCTTGATAATGCTTCCAATGATAAAATTTTGACAAAATTATTCCCAAGAATCCTTAGGGACTATGCTTTAAGGTGGTTCTATAATTTACCTCTCCAATTTGTGAAAACATTCAAACCTCTTGTAGATGAGTTTTTGGAACACTTTTCCATTACTATATATGAAAAGATTTCCTATGTTCAAATTGACAAAATTAAACAAGGAAAAAATGAACATATAAATGAAGATGTCTTGAGATACATGACAATGTTGGATAAAATGACCAATCCTATGATAGATAAAGAGTTGGAAGACATATTCAATCAAAGTTTGCTTTCTCCTTTACATGAGTCCATTATTTTCAAGAATTTAAAATCCTTTGATGAATTATGCCATGTTGTATTGGACTATGAAATGAAGCATATTTTATTGAATAAGCTCAAGTATGTAGCAAACACACCTATTACATCTAAATATAGAACTAATTTTACAATCAAACTGAGTTCTAAGGTAAAACCTCTTGAGACTAAAAAGGAAACAACCATTATAATTAGCACAGTGTCACAAAAACCTAATCAACTTATCTTATTTAATACACCAAAGAGATAGTTCTCACATTTACCTAAGTCTATAGCTTTATTACTCTCATGATTAATAGAGTGTCAGCTTATATCTCTCCTTTATCCTATAGAGGTTGATATGAGTAGAAATCTAACCAAAGGATATGATGTAAATGATTATTATGATTATCATCAGGGACCAAGGTATTGTATGAACAAATGCTTTAACTTAAAGCATAAGATCTAAGACTTTATTGATGACCAAAAGATTAGAGTTGATGATCCTACAAAGGAATTAGGTTCACCACCTAGTGATCACTAAAAATAAAACATATTTTAAAATCTTTTTCAAGATCATTCTAAGGAACAAAAGTGAAAATGGAATTTAATGCATATCCTCCTCCATCACATTATGGGCACCCATTAAATGGGAATATTGGTACTTACATGTAACATATACCTTATATAGTTCATAGACATATTATTAATTTTGATGATAGTGAGATTAAAGATGATGACTCTAATATTCATTATTTATTCATTCAATCATACCTTGATAAACACCCCATATACAATGTTATGACTGATAATGGTGAGAGCAAGAACATTTTCACCATGACATTACTTATACACTTGGATTATACACATCATGATTTTCATCCTTATACTAGAGCAATTAAAGAAAATGATGGGACCTCCCAAAAGGTTCTTGGCAAGATTGACCCACCTTTACTAGTTAGTTTTGTATATGTGGTTACTACTTTTTTAGTTATATCTTCCATGGGAATTTTTGATATGCTATGGGGAAGATCATAGATCTATACACTTAGAGTAGTACCTTGTATAGTGCATGGGTGTGTTTAAATACATTCATGGCAATTAGGGAATTATGATTTTTAATATTCCATATGAACATCCTCTTGAACAAGAGAAACTTATACCTAAGTAGTTAGCTATCAAGCCTATTAAGGTTAACTCATCCTAAAAGGGAAAGAAATAGGCAATCCCCTTTACTAGGAAACCAATACTTGAGAGACCATTACATTAGAGACATACAATATATTCCATGGAATCCTCATCCACTATGCTCTATGTTTAGATATATAGAGAAACTACACATGTTCCTATTGGAAGTTCTAGATTATACCCTAGTTGGGCAAAAGATTATTCAGGTCCTCTACCCAAATCTAATCTAGCATGAGACTGACCCTAGGCTATGGGTCACCTAATCTTGGGTTAGAACTCTAGGATTTTTAATGAGACTAGCTCCTCTGATGCATCACTCAACTCATTTACACTAAAACCTATTCATTTTTGGGGGAAAGGAAGAGAAAGCTGACTGAAAGGGAAACCTAAGCTAATATTAGTGATGCACCTAAAGTGATTTTTCATCCACTTTAATATGAGATTCTAAAACCTCTAATGAGATAATGAAATGACTAGATCTACAACTTCAAATGTCTATTATGTAATAGTATTTCATGTAGACATTCACCAAATGATAAAAACCTAAGGGAAGTGATGGAGGGGCTTGATTCAAGGCACTAACTAGTCAAAGTATCTACATGCTAGCTCTAGTCAAATGGAAACAAACACTAAACATGACTTACACAAAAAGATAAATAATAGCTAGGTGAGATTAGGAATTGATAAGGGAGATATTTGTACCACATATGCAAATAAAAATGACATGAACACACTATACCAAAACAATGAAATCTAAAAATAGTCTTCTATTCATCTCAAGAGGTTACAAAACCCAATCTTTGTAGAGTCTAGTCATCCCCAAGAGAGGGATCCATTTTAAGGCTTATAAACACACACACACACACACACACACACACACACACACACACACACACACACACACACACACACACACACACACACACACACACACACACACACACACACACACACAGAGAGTAGAAGGGATGAAAGAGATGGGGACCAATGCATATAATGATGGATAAGGAGTCATCAATGATCAATAAAATGTCATGGTAGTTCATTGGTTATTTTTGTATGCATGTTTTCTTCCTAATAAGATGAATCCTTCATTTGTTCCAATAATATTCATGCTTTCTCATTGGATGAGATATCCACTAGAAGATAAGGGTGTATTTTGGAACAATGAGTCATGATTAAGTTTGTTGAATAAAATATCTTTATGGTCTTGAATAGAATCAATGATATAACTACTTCTCCAACCACCAGATCTGCATCATGGGACTCCTATGCCACCTTCCACTTGGCACTTTCATGAGGAAAAAAACCTCATTTCTTGAATATAATAGAGCCATCTCATATCTACCTCAATATACTATAAGTACCTATTTATCAAATTCAATAATATATTGGAAGATTAGACACTCCATCAATCATATTTATATCTGTATCTACTTTGATCCTGAATATAGATATTTTTTATAGATGGAAAACTAATCTCCTTAATTAGTTTTCCTATCAATTTTATATCAATGCAAACCTATATATCACATAGATTCCTTCTTGACTTATATTATTAGGTATATAAAGACCTATTATACTTTTGTAAATCTTTTATGGCATTATTTGGCCTTGTAAAATATTCTCTAGTTCAACTTAGATTATGTTTTGACCCCCAATCAAAGTCCCTTAGTTTTTTTTTACTTTTAAATTTAACCATTGATCTTGATCTAAGACTTTAAGATTATTACACCTTTGACCTTCATCCTTTACCATAAATTTGTGATCTATTTTATGAGCATTATTGGATCTTATTATCGTGCACCATTGATCTTGCTTAGTACGAATAAACATGAGCCATAAATCTACTTGATAGTTACCATGATCATAAAACCTAGAAGCTTCTTATTTGTTCTCAAGATCCATTGAAATTTTAACCCATAACTTTCCATTAGATTATCCTTATCAACTTTCATGCACATCATCAATCTATTTGGGCCCATTGACATTGTTAGTCACCACACACAATTGGATCTATTGGAAGCTTCACAAGGTCATGCCCCTTGACATCCCCACATTGGTCTTTAATTTTGGCCTTTGATAATGTGACACTTACCAATATTATGTGCTTCTTGTGGACCTTTCTAACCTTTTGACCCATCACTCACCATTTATATTTGATGTATGATCTAATGTGTGATATTGGATCTTCAAGACCCACTAACATTGTCAGATCAATGACCACCATTAGATATTGACCTTACCTCCCAAGATTTGGAAACTTGTAAATATCACATTAAACCTTAGGATATTTGAATTATAATGGCTACTTTATGGAGCTTAAACTTAACATTTATGCACCTATTTCATTGTGTAAGTATAACTTTGAAGCTTTATCTCTTGAGATAACAAGCTCATCAAGCCATGAAATTTGTAGAGGATGATATTGGCACTAAGGAATTAATTTACATATAATATTTTATCTTGAGAGGATACCAAATTAAATTTACTAAATTCATAATCAATATGATCCATATATTTTTGCATGATGTCCTAATGATAGTCTAGCTTTTCAAATCTTGTGAAATTAATTATTTTGATCCTTGAAATCTCTAGAACTTTACCTAGCTAATCTATCTAGGAAAAATATTAGCATGTGGACCAAATTTTGGTCAAAATTTTTGGTGACTCATAAGGAAACATGCCTACCATGCTTAAAAACTTAGACAACTTGTATTGACTAATCCATTGGGCATAGAGTCTCTGCTTTGGTTAAACACAATAATTTGAGACTAAAATTGGTTGCCAACCCTTAGATAATTAATATTGAAATGAACAAGGACAAAAAGGAACAAAAAAAATCAAATTTCAAATTTCTTTAAGGGAAACATAAAATAGAAAGGAAATTGATTTAAGCAAAGCAAGAGAAAATAAACTAATGTGCTAGGAAAATAATTAGAGGAAAATAACTAATTATATAGAAAGGAACCTAGCTAACTAGGACAAAGCATGATACACCTAGATCAAAAGGTGAATTTATGAGTTAACCTCTATGTTTATTTTGAGAATGACATACCATACATTCCCTTACAAGCTTGGTGGTTGAGGAGGCAAGTCTCTTCTTTTTCAAATCTTATGGCATGCTCATATGTGGAATGGTAGGAGAAAATTAAACTCCAATGTACACATAATAATTTAGTGAATCTTCCTCTTCATCAATATCTAACTAAAATTAGTATCTCAAAGGACACCCTCTTGTAATGGAAATCCTACTAGCAGTGCTAACTTGGATTCAAGCTCCATTCCTTCACAATTTGGTTGACTAGGCTAAGTAAAAAATAGACTTGTATGACTTCTTAAAAGCATGCCCATGTCTAAAGGCTCACCAAGGACCTAATATCCCATTATAAATATTTTAAATAGTTCAATATCTATAGTTAACCCTTGATGTGGTAGTATTGAAGGACTACCCACTCCATGTTCTTTGATTTACTTGATAAGGTTGCTCTCTTTAGATGTAATCAAACCATAGTCATCTTAGAGAAGAGTATATCCTGCTCCCAAAACTTCAAAAAAGTCTTCCAATGGGCCTTATAGCTACTCAATGACCTCTTCTTTCTGAAAAAATTAATCAATTTAATAAACTATTACATCCTTTTCCTCATCCTCTTCATAAGATGACATGGAGTTGATAGCCTCAAGCTCTTCATTTTCAACATAAGATGGTAGATTTGCTTCCTATTCCTTAAAGGTACAAATGCAAGACAAATCCAAATCTGATGTAACTTGAATTTTTTTGGTAACCCCTTCATTGAGGAAGCTCATGAATCTTGGAACCTTGAACTTCTTGACCTCTTCTACCTCCTTTGCTTGATCTCATAGACTAGGCATAATAAGATCCTCTTGATAAAGGCTAGGCATCACATAATTTAAGTGCATAGCCCATGAAGGTTTCTAAGTTTGGGATAGGTGTGTTTTATGAGGAATGTTATGTGGAGTGGGTGAAGGGACACCTATCTCTTAATGAGGTAGGAAGCTTAGGACTTTGAATGGAATTGGTGTAGGATTTGGTAGTATGTATGAGTATTTAAGCATAGGAAGAATTGGTGTGAAACTTGGTGCCTTTATGGATTGATCCTTAGGGGAGGAATCCATAAAATTAGGAACTTTAATTGGATTATATTCCTCTTGATGTACTTGTATCTTAGCCTCTATCTCAACTTACTCTTTGAATCCATCTATCTTTGCATCTTGAAATACTGAAACATGCTTACCCTTACCCATTAGTGTCCCAATCATGAGATCCTATTCTGAATCTAACAATTCATCATCATTAGTTATGAGTTCAATATGGAATTCAATACTTACCTCTTCAAGGAGTGACATAGGATATTTTGTGATGACTCCAAGAGAGATGAGATATATGTGACACCTCCTTGGTCCAACTATTTATCTTTGATAGTCATGTCCTCTTTTTTTTTTGCATATTATTCTAAATGGATTTATAATATGAAAATTAATTAGATTCCTAAGGAGGGGAGGGTGGGGGTTGAATGATTTTGTATTTTCTTGACTACATGACTTGACTCCATGATGGAAATTTGGGCTCATGGTTTTTCTATATAGTCTGCATTATGGCTTGAGGAATGAAAGGAGGTATGTATAGGTGAGGTGATGTTACCTTTGCATCTATCAATGTATAGTATAAATTTTTATCTGTATCTTCAATTTTCCTAATAAGGGAGGCTTCAAAATTAGACCTTGATTGCTCATGATGGCTAGCTCTTTCAACACAAAATTGTCTTTGCTCCTAGACTGTATCTTGGATAGATTTCCATGAGGGGAAGGTTAAGAGGAATTGGGGGGAACTATGATGACCTTGAATATAATTTTGTGAGGGCTTATGAGTGGTGATTGGAAGCTCAAAATGAGGTTGACATGGAGTGAATGAGGGAAGACATGATGGGTTATGGGGTGTTTGATGTTCTTCATGGGCTATAAACTTCTCCTCAATCTTGGAGATGAGTCCATCTATACCAAGCATGTCACCATTATTTCTAGGATAACCTCTCCTAATTAAATACATCCACTCCTCCTTTTTCTACTACACTAAATTCCTAACCCCTCTAATGACCTACTTTGGAATCTTCTACCCATAGCCCTTCAATGTATCAATGGTTATCATATTGTTTTCTTGTTCCAATAGAGATTTTAAAAGGTTATAAATAGAATGGGTTGGGGTATGAGTAGCTTATTTAGGAATTCCATGCTACTACCATGACTAATTAGGAGGGTCATCATAAGATTAGTATAAGTCACCATATTATTGGTAAGGATTTGTATATGGTTGGTAATGTTCATCATGAGGCTGATAGAGATCATGGTAGGGATGATATGGGTCATGAGGAAGGTGTGATCCATGATCTTGATAATAAGGACCATGAAAAAATTTATAAGGCTCATAGTAGGTTTGATAGGAATGATTGGATTATTGGTAATGGTCATAATAAGGTTGGCAGGCTTCATTTGGTTGATGATATGGCTCACCAACCTGATTAAGATAGAATTTTACCCTAAATCTAGCCATAAATACTCAAAAATGAGACAAGATAAAGATAAAACTTGTTTGAATGCTTACATGGACTATTGTAACTAGTTGAAATCTTGGAGTCACCATTGATGTTTGCACACAAGCCTCTAAAGATTGATTGAATGAAGATAAAACCAAAATTATTCACTTAGTGCATAATTAAACTTGTCCCCCCAAGCATGCCAAATTTTTTTGAGGTTCCATATTGCACCCTAGCTAGGTAAAGGATTGTTTAGGTTCTCTACCCAAATCTAGTCTAACATGGGATTGACCCTAGGCTATGTATCACCTAATATTGGTTCAAACCTCTAGGATTTTTAACAAGGCTAGCTCCTCTGATGTATCATTCATCTCATTTACACTAAAACCTACTTATTTTTGGGGAGAAGGGAGATAAAGATGATTAAAGGGGAAACCTAAGATAATTTTGGTGATGCACCTAAAGTGGTTGTTCATCCACTCTAACTTGAAATTCTAAAAACACTAATGAGACAAGGAAATGACTAGATCTACAATTCCAAATGTTTGCTATGCATTAATATTTCATAAAAAGGTTCACCAAATGATCAAAAAGAAGGGAAGTGATGGAGAGGCCTAATTAAAGGCACTAACCAATCAAAGTATCCACATAATACTCTAGTTAAATGGCATCAAACACTAAACATGACCTACATAACAAGATAACTAGTAGATAGGTGAGATTAGGACTTGATAAGGGAGATATTTCTACCACATATGCAAATAAAAATGACATGAACACACTGTACTAGAATAATGAAATCTGAAAATAGTCTTCTATTCATCTCAAGAGGTTACAAAGGTCAATCTTGGTAGAGTCTAGTCATGCCCAAGAGATAGATCCATTTTAAGGCTTAAAAGCATGTATATATAGTAGAAGGAATGAAAGAGATGGGTACCAATGTGTAGAATAATGGATAAGGGGTCATTGATGATCAAGAAAATGTGGTATTAGTTAATTTTTTAGTTTTGTACACATGCTTTCTTCTAAATGGGACTAATCCTTCATTTGATCCAATAATCTTCAATCTTTCTCATTAGCTGAGAGATCCACTAGAAGACAAGGGTTTGTTTTGGCATGATGAGTCATGACTAAGTTTTTGGAAGAAAATATATTTATGGTCTTGAATAGAATCAATGGTCCAACTACTTCTCCAACCACCAAATCTCCATCATGGGACTCTTATGCCACCTTCCATTTGGCTTGATCATGAGGACAAAATCCTCATATCTTGCATCTGATAAAGTTGTCTCATATTTTCCTTGAGCTATTATAAGTACCCATTTTTTAATTCAAGATGATATTGGAAGATGAGACACTCCTTCATCAATCATATTTATGTTTGTATCCACTTTGATCCTACATATATATCTTTTCTATAGATGGAAAACCAATCTCCTTAATTGGTTTTCATATAGATTTTATATCGATGTAGACCTATAGATCAAATAACTTCCTTCTTTATTTCTATTATTTGGCCTAGAAAGATCTATTTTACCTTGTAGAGCTTTAATGGCATCATTTGACCCTATAAAATCTACTTTGGTTCAACTTATATCATGTTTCAACCCACAGTCAAAGTCCCTTAGCTTTTTGACTTTTAACTTTAGATGTTGATCTTGATCTAAGCCTTTAATATTATAACACCTTTAACCTACATATTTGACCATCAATCTGTGATCCACTAGATGATCATTGTTGGATATTTTTCTTGCACACTATCGATCTTGCTTAGTAAGAATGAACATGAGCCATATATATATATATATGATAATTACCATAATAATGACACCTATTAGATTCTTATTTATTCATAAGATCCATTGAAATTTTGACCCATCAATCACCATTATATCTACCTTGTCAACTTTCATGCACACCATCAAACTATTTAGTCCCATTGGCATTGTTAGTCACCACGCACCATTGGATCTACTATGAGCTTTATGAGATCATGCCACTTGGCACTTATACATTAGTCTTTGATTTTGACCTTTGAGAATGTGACACTTGTCAATCTCATGTGCTTCTTATGGAACCCACTAGCCTTTTGACCCATTTCTCACCATTATACTTTGATATATGATACAATGCACACCATTAGAGCTGTAGGACCCATTGACACTCACCATTGGATCTTAACCTTAGCTCCTGATATTTGGACACTTGTCATTATCACATAAAACCTTAGGATATTTTAATTCTAATGGATAAATTATGAAGCTTAAACTTGACGTTCATGCACCTGTTTCATTCTATAAGTCTAACTTTGAAGCTTTATATCTTGAAATAGCAAGTTCATCAAGACATGAAATTTGTAAAGGATGATATTGGTACTAAGTAATTCATGTCCATACAATATTTTGACTTTAAAGGCTCCCCAATTTCATTAATTAAATTCAAAATCAAGATGATCCATCTATTTTTGCATGATGTCCAGATGATAGTCTAGCTCTTCAAAGCTTGTGCAAGTCATTCTTTAGATCATTCAAAGCAATAGAACTTTTCTTAACTAATATATCTAGGTAAAATCCTAGCATGTGGGCCAAATTTTGGCCAACATTTCCTATTATTTCTATTATATTACTGTTCCAAAGAGACCACAAAGAACTCAATGATGCATTCCATGAACACTTATTCCTATTACACCTACTACTGCTTCATGACCACAAAGTCCTATTTTATATATGTAAAACATTCCAAATAATATAATGACATGTATCACACCTATACATGCTCCTTAATAGCATCACTAGATTATTACACTAGGTTCATAGTGGGGAGATATCTATGACCATCCATTTAATGGAATCATAAGATGATATTTCCTTTTTAATATTCCAAAAATACAAAAAAAATAAAAAATATTAAAAAATACAAAAACATTTTTGGAATCCACATGTTCTATTGGATCCTTAGCATCTATGTGTTAGTTCCATGTTTATAGATAACATACCTATTACTTCTACATACACATGTGTGTCATGCTTATACTTGAATGTGATATAGGAATACATAGATACATGATCTATTCCTATTTTAGATGTTAGGACTTCTCTCTACTTATGTCATGTGGACATTGGGGGCATCCATGCTCCTTCATATTAATACTCATGGGTTATATGGTTTGATGATCACATTTCATTATAATTTTTGAACTTATATGTACTTAAACATTCCATTATCTATGATTAAATATTACATATGGTACTTGATATGTTATACATTTGACATTTTTTGATAACACAATTGATCCATGGGATACTATGACATGTTTATGCTGGTTGATTCTGATTTATTTTATTCACTTCCTAAAGTGTCTTGATTTGCTATTGTTTGATTTTTCAAGCATTTGAATATGATTATATGTTTATTTCCCATTGCCTATGTGTGTTTTATTTAATGTTTGCATATGCCATTATTTGTTGTATCAACATTTGAATATGTCATTCTTGATTTTGTGGACATTTGACTAAGTCATGCCCCTTTTATTATATGGCATTTGAAAATGTCCCTTATTTTTAGTCTCTTTAGACCATTATATTTTGAATTGATTTTGAGTTTTCTTATGTGTTTGCTTGTTTAATTGTTGATATTTTAATATTTCTATCTAGACATTGCCATGATATTTATCTTGCATCTTAGGATTTCATGTCATCACTTTGTTATATTCACTTTAATGATACATTTACCTAGACATGTTATACTATATTATACATGATTCAATCACAGTTATATGGTTATATTATCCCTTTGAGGTGAGGTAAGTTCTAATTTATATTCTTCCCTCACCTCAAATGGGGGGTATATCAGTCGGGGCATGTCATAGAGGCATTAATTCCACCCAAATTATAGTTATAAATTTAGTGGGGCCATGTCATAGAGACATGGCTTTCACACATTTATAATATTCATATTCAGTGGGGAATTCTTGGGAAACATGTTATCCACACTTGGCAAAATTTTTAGATATAGTGGGGTCATGTTTTGGAATCATGTTCTCCACACTTATTTAGTATTCAACATGTCTAGATTATAATTAGGGTATGGTTTGGAAACACATTCTCAACATTGGTACTTGTCAATTTTTATATTTATCCACATATAGTGGAGGCATGCTTTGGAAATATGTTATCCACACTTACAAGTTTCCAAATTGGCCAAAGCACATCATTGTAATGAAATTAATTAAATGATTTTCTATAATAATATTATATATCACATAATTAAGATAAGAATAAATTTTCCACAACAAAAATTGTTGAAAGAGTAGAATATTTGAATATTATGACTAATCCACTTCAAGGGGGAAACCTCCAAAATAATGCTTCATGAATAAAATTGATAATATGATGATAGATTACTAACCACTACCTCTTATATACACTCTACTTATCCAAGGTTATTAAATAGGCTGACCATACTAAGAACATTGAGAAATCCAATAAGATAATATGAAGGTGTGTGATCTACAAGTTAGCCACACATATACCTAGATGTACTATAGGTTAAGGGTGTAACATGCCCCTCCCCTTCAAAACAATGTTGTCCTCAACATTGAATTAAGACAATATGTTGTTGAAAGAATGCTTTATCAACCCATATTGCATCTTTAGAATGCAGGTTATTCCATTTGATCAAATACTCTTTAATGGATTTGGTACATATTTGTTTAGTGCACATGTGAAGGATCTCTCTAAGACCTAGAATGACTCAACCTTCTTCATCTAATTTAGGTAACTCATTTTGAGTGGAAAATATATGTCTAATTACCTTATTCAAGTAAGATACATGGAATATTGGATGTATGCAAGTGGATAAAGGTAATTATAACTTATAAGCTACACTACCAATTTTTTGCAAAATCTGATAAGGGCCATAATACTTAGGTGAAAAACTGTTATCCTTTTTCTATTACTTTAGAGACATAAACTTATATGGCTAAAAACTCACAAAGAACCAATCACCTATGACAAAATGCAATTCACTATGGTGTTGATATGCTTGTTGCTTCATTTTATTTTGTGTCATTACTAAATTATCTTGTAAACTGACTGACACCTCATGTTGATAGTGAATGTGCTCTTCAATATCTCAAACCTTAGGGTGCCTTATCAAAGCTAAAGTGATGGATGGGGGGTGATATCCATACAATTACACAAAGGGAAACATTTTGGAAGAAGTGTGAAAAGAAATCTTATACTACCATTCAACAAGTGGAAACCAATGATCCCATTTGTCTTATTTGTTAGAAACAAAAAATGAAGATACCCTTATAGACATTTGTTGACTACCTCTATTTATCCATCAAACTAAGGATGATAGGATGAGTTATGATCCAACTAGGCACTCAAACATTTAAATAATATAGTATAAAAATTACTAGTAAATATGGGATTTTGGTCACTTACAATGATCTTTGGAGTACCATGCAATATCTGAATTATATTAAGAAAAGCAAAATATATAGTACTAGAAAAAATGGCTATGATAAGGAATATAAATGAACATACTTGCTGAGTCGATTCACAACTACCATGATAATATTTTTTACCCTCAGACATGGTAACCCCATGATGAAATCCATGAAAACATCCTCCCAAAGCTATATAGGGATGGATAAAGGCTAAAAAAGACACTGAGTCTTAATGGTTTCACCTTTTTTTTGTTGACATACCATGATTTTAGCCACATATTTTTGGACATCCCCTTGAATCCTTCCCAAAATAAATCCTTATTGATTATATGATATGTTTTTAAAAATATGGAACGACCTCCAAGTAGAGAGGTATGAAGTTCCAAAAAAATTTATGTTTGAGGAGAGAATACTTATAGAGGTATAATTGTTAACTCAAAAAACTATACCCTTAAGATAAGATGGTTCAAACCTCTCTAAGTTTAGGGTAACCTGGGATTAGTCCAAAGGTTGTGGGTGACCTAAGGAGGACCAAACCACTAGTTTATGGGGATATCTCCCTTGGTGCATCAATCATGGCTCAAATCCTAAACTTACTAACTTTTTGGGGTGAAAAGGGATAGATAAAAATGAAAGGAAAACTTATCTAAAGCTAGGTGATGTATCAATATGATTTATCCACTCTATTTGACCTCCAACAAGACTAATGAATAATACTAGAACTAAACTACCTATCCAAAGGATTCTAATAAATAATGTTTTACATAGAGGCTATGCTAGGTGGTTATAACATGAGGCTCATGAAAATAAGGTCTGATTCAAGACACTTACTAGTTAGATTCCACTCCAAGCTCAATCACTAACATTCTTACACACTATGTGACCTAAATAGAACATTATACTAGTAGATAGGTGAGACAAGGACCTAAAAAGGGAGATAAAATTGACACATATGAGAATAAAATAATAATATCACACTAAAATAGTATCAAATAAACTAAAACAATCCTTATATTATCTCAAGAGGTTTATAAGGTTCAAACTTAGGCTGAGTTTACTCATACCTAGCTGAGGGATGAAGATAATGGTTTTAGATCCTCAATTTATAGAAGAATGAGAAAGAGATAAGATAATTTTATGTGTAAAGAAAATGAAGATGTCATTAATTACCATAACCTCCTCAATTGGTAATTACAAGCATCCCTTTATTCTTTCTCCATGCATTGCTTAGGCTAGTTGGGGTCTTCAATAAGATTTTGGGTATTGAAGTGGAGTAGTGGAGGATAATTTAATCTTAGTTTAAGCCATTAAGAACATGTAAATTCCAATACTATTATCTCCCTCTCCTTATGATAGTTTTAAATAATTAAAGTGGTTTTATTAGGGCCCCTTTATGAAGCATTTAGTAGCCACCTCCTTCTTTTATACCAATATGACTTGGAAAACTAACCCATACTTCATTATGGTGATGATAATTATGATTAATAACCTTCATGATTTATTTACATGAATTTATAACCTAAATTTACTCACTTAGTATCCCCTCATTCCAACCAACATATTCTCTTGTTTGATCAAGTAAGCCTACTAGGAAATTAGTCCTAGTCACTTAGTGCTTGTTTCTTAGGTGGCCATGAAACCTAAACACAACATATAGAATAAGTAAATGAGTATGAATTATATATAAATGAAAATTTTTCATCATGATATGTGCCTTATCAATATTATACACTTGAAATTTTACCCATCTAGGTGACTAAGCTCCTCTTAAATTGGCCTTTTGGTCTAGACTTGATCAAGATTTTCTAGGGATAATTTTGGAAATTTTGTGATCTATAAAGGTGAAATATGCCTCAAACTACCCTCCTCCATGATATTCAACCATTCATCAAGTTATTTACCTTGGATTTATCTCAAAATCATGCTAAAAAAGTGTTTTTTGGGGCTCTATACAACTATCCATATAGACCAATTGCATGGATGGGACATCCTCAAAGTTCATCATGTGATTCAAGTGTCTTCAAAACAAATTAAGGGAATTTGAGTGCAAATATACTATGTTTTCTTCAATCAGTCAGTATTAGGGTTTATGCAAGGTTTTAGTGGCTTACCATCCTAACGATGGTTCATAAAGTACAAGCCTCAAACCCAAAACTTATGGCCATGGATGTTGAGTCCATAGTCCCCTCTAAAAGTATTAAATTTATTTTGATCCCATGCAAATTCTATGGTGCATACTAAGTGAAGATTAGTAGCCCTTGAGATCTTGGTTAGGAATTCTATGTAGGTTGTAGTGTTAAATATCATTTATAAATATGGGATCCTTAATAAAATGGTGAGTTAATACAGGTCTTGAAATCCCCCTAAATTCAATGGACTTGGGTCATTATGCCATGTGAGATATGAGTGCTTGAGTTGGCAACTTGACATGGTAGTTTAGGGTAATGGAACTCGAGAGGGATTTTAAGACTAAATTTGACTATTTATTTATATTCATATATAAAAAATACCTCCTTTAGGACATATATAAATGTCATACATATTATAATTACTTAAAATATGTTTGGGGTTTTAGATATGTCTTAAGGTAGAGATGATGTCTTGAGGGTCAAGGATGGCCTTAGGTCTTATAGGCTTAGATTGACCTTCAAGACCCTGAGTCACCTATAGGTAGTAATTTATGGCATTAAGGTCAAAATAGAATCCATTTACATCTTATTTATTCCTTATACATGTTCCCTTATCTAATGTAATCATAATCTCAGTCCCTCTTTCTTAGGTTTACTTTTAAGTCTCATTATCAGCCTAAGTGTTTGACCAACTATGTTAGGGACTAGGTAAGACATGTGTCTCATATCCTCACTATTGATGGTGTTAAAAATCATGTGATATTATTTAATTACCTGATAATAAATTTATTATTATTATTATTATTATTATTATTATTATTATTATTATTATTATTATTATTATTATTATTATTATTATTATTATTATTATTATTATTATTATTATTCCTCCCTTCAATTCTTCTCTCTTTACACCTTTATATACTTGCCTAGGGTTTATGGATAACCAGTTTTGTGTAGCCCTAATGGCTTGGTTTAACATTTACGTTGATTAAAATTAAGAATCCTATCATATTTTAAATTATTTTTATGAATTTATAATTCCTTATATAATGATTAAAACCCTTATAAAACCCTAAACATGAAGGAGCCTTCAAATTTTAGGCACATGACTAGGAAGTTAGTTTCAGGCCTAATTAGGCTTGATAACATTTCAAGGATCTTATTTACATTAAAGGAAAAAATTACTCAAGAGATATTTATAAAATTTAAATAAAATTAAATAATATTTATTATTTCTCTTTCAATCCTCTACACCATGCATGTTTCATTAAATTTCACTCTTTTACTCATGACCCTGCCTATAGGTGCTCAAATGGGGCCTATGTAGACTATGGGTATGAGTTTATGACTTAGTTAGCATATTGAGGATATTTTGTATAGTATAAAATTATTTAAATTATATATATATTATTCATAAATTTTTTAATTTACTTTCAAGGGCACTTTCCATTTAGCTACCCTACTTCCTTATGAATGGCCTGCATATGGCAACTTGATCTTGACTATTTGTAAGGAGGTGAACCTCCTTGTCTTGGAAATTTCCTCTCCATTTAATAATATTTATAATATATTATATTAATTTTCAACCCAAATACATATTATTGACCTTAAAGACTCCTTAAAATATTTTCTTATGCTGAACCTACCCTATTTCTATAGTCATGCCTATAGGTGGTGGTTCTAGGCCTTTTTGACTATGAGTGTTTCATTAGAGAGGTGGGTTTTTATGTTCTATTATTTACATGCGTTTAATAAAAATAATTATTAATTCACATCCATTTTAACTTATTAACCTCCTTAACCTCATCATACCCTCAATGTTTCTCCAATCTTACCACTATAGCCCTATGTATGATAGCTTGATCTTAACTGAGCTTGTCTCCTTGTTTAGTTGGTGGAGTTGGTTTCGGTTTGAACCTAATTTATCCATCCTAATAATTATTTATAAACTCCTATGAATCATCAATACTCCTTAAAGTCTTCAATATTTGGTATAATACTTCTAATAATGGCTACTTTACTTGCTTAGTTTACCTAAATAGGCCTATAGGTGCATAAATGAGGGCTTGTATCTCAAGGGATTAAGGATGGGAGTGGGTTATATGGATAAGAGGTAGTGGGGAGTATTATATCCCAAATTTTTTCCATAGATAATTCAAGTATGCCTTCTCAATTTTGGGATAACATATAAATATCTCTACTTATAGACAAGCTACTACAAGAGATAAATCTCTAGATTTGAAAGGGCCAGCTCCCTTGAACTATATTTTAGGATAACACACTATAATAGAATAATCAATATTTGTGGTAAAAATATAATAAATAAACATAAATAAAACTATAGTAATGAATGTAATACACCAAAGATAACTCCACAAACATAATTACATTTTCAATATGAAAGAAGACTGCTAAAACTAACCTCAACTCACTGTTCTTCTAGGATACATATTTCTACATCGAGGTAGATTTATATGAATATATAGAGGTGGGTGAAAATTAGGTATGATATTAGACACTAATAGTCTCTCTCACACTTCAAAACACACTTAAAAAACACATAAACTTCATGAGACCTATTAGAAGATATGTTTCTACTTCACAATGTATACAGGAGAAGAATGGAAGTAAGGAGAAGACATTCATCACCTGTCATCCAAATACACTACTTAAAATACTTAGGTAAGAGTTTTAGAGAAAAAATCAACTTCAAAACTTTATTCAAATCAAATGAATATTTCAAACTAGAAGGGCTTCACCGTACTTATTTTGGATTCCAATACAATGCTAAAATGGGTTGCATATATAGAGCATATGAGAGGAGAGAGAAAGAATGGAGTTAAATAGTCATAAGGCCAAGTGTTAAGACTTGAAAAAAAGTTATAAATTGAGATAAGGAGTTATAAAATATGCTATAAATTTATCTTGGAAAATTGTCCATCTAAAGTACATTATTCTCCTAAAGTTGGTGTAGAGACCCTTCATATCCTTTTTGAAACTATCTTACTCAATGAGGAGTTACTTGATAGTCCAGAACTACCTTTGGAAGTTATTGAAACCTATCATCTGACTTAGGAAGGTGGAGTCAAGGTTGTTATAGTCATGATACACCCCAATTTATGTTCTTTTTTTCACTTTTCATTTACTTTCTTTTTACGTATTAGCCCTCTTGGCTTGTCTTCACACTTGTCAGTTAAGTGATCCATACACACCTAAGGAGATGCATTGTAGAGATATTTAAAAAATAATTCAATCCCTATTTATCCTAGAGTCTATCAAATATACCTTAATGAAACTCAAAACACACTTCTCACAATCAACTTTGAGAGTCACATTTCTTCTCATTTTGCTATTCAATACTATATGTAATGATCAATATGATAGATGGGTTCCTAGGCATGAACAAGGTGAGAAAAGGATTTTAGGAGTTATAATACATCTCTAAACACCTCCCATAATGACTTTCACTTGTCCATTCCTTTTTTATCCTTTAAAACAACTCAAAATCTAAAAAAAAATAATATTAGGCTTTTTTGTACAAGTGACAGTATAAAATAATTGGATGGTGAGGAGCTTAGGAGAGTTCCAAACAAGTCCAAATCATCTTCCTCAATAATTGACCACTTTTGGATGCATTTATCTTCATATCTTATTCATCAAGTTCTTAAGAGGGTTTTAGGAGGGTTAGGTTCTTAGTGATGATTCATAAAGGTTAGATGTTTAAAATTCAAACCAATTCCACTAACTTGCAGTATAAAAACCCCCTCAACTATTCTTAGTTGATCAAGACACCATGCAGCTTGTTCATACAAATATGAGCAAAAGAAAAGGCTTCTTGAGCTCCTAATTACATTCTAAGTACACCTGAGATAGGTTTAGGCCAAAAATGACCAATTTGAGTTGATATCTACAAAAAAATGGGTATAATACATCCTCAGATATCCCTTAAAGTATTTATTATGACTTGGAAATATTATGTAGTCATATGAATCAAGTTAAAGGCCATGAGGGTTTATGCCTAGTATTAGGGCTAGTAGACCTATAACTCATTTCTTAGTATTTGACCCTTTTGAGGGTTTCTAGTGACTATATGGCCTCTTAATTTTTTTTATATCTAATTAAACTCTATAAATAATCTTAAATCATTAAAATCTCTCACATTCATCTCTTTACCATTCATGCATTAGATCTATAGACTATTTTGTTTATGGAGTGCCTTTGGTCTAAGATAAAATAGGGGGCACTTTTCCTATCAATACAACCCAAATAAAACCATGGAGATATTTATAAATCCATGAGGCCATTTGTGTCAAGTTTCAAAGTTTGGTCATTCTCTAAGATCCATCTACACTTCAAATTCCCAAAACTAGGTACTAGTTTCTATGACTATGCAAAGTCTTAGTTGGCTAAGTATGAGGTTCATGCCCAATTTCATTCATATTTGATCTATCTCCTTTGCCTATTAAGATTAAATGAAGTGTGATATAATTATTATGTGAATGGATTCAACATGGATATCCACCTTATAGATTTTCCAACCTTCCACACCTATACTTCATTAGCTTGAACTAGTCTACATCCAGACTGTAGGTGTGCATTAGAGAATTTAAAAGATTCTTGTAGCTGGTGATTAGTGTTTGAGTATTATGTTTCAAATATTTTGATTCATCCTTAGGTCACTAGGAAAAAATCATACTTGAATTAGCTTGCCTCTTACCTTGAGACCATTTATCATTCTTTATTCACCAATGCACTAGGAGTTACTTGTAAGTTATAAGTTCATTTTGGTCTTTTGATATTGTAGTTAACTAAGTGTTTCATCAATATTTTAATTGATTTGAACATCCATTCTACAATTATCTATCTTATAAAACCAAATTCATTATTGTGCCAAGATGTTATCTTTAGGTCTAAAATACAAGAGAGAAACCATCAAGCTTATCCAAACCTCATAGACACTCACCAACAAATGACACATTGTAAAGTAGAAACCTTTTTCAGAGAAACTAAGGTAAGTATTCCCATTTGCAACTTTTTAACTTTGTGAACATGGATTTAGGTGTGACTATGTGAAATTGCCTCACCACTCATACAATTATCTTCTCTAAGATCTCAGACCTGATTGAAGGTTTTAATTAGATCCAAACATCTCCAAAGCCCATTCAACACTACTCTACCTCTTTTTGTATTAGCTTCATACCACTATTTGAGACTACCTATAGGTGTCATTATATATAGGACTATTTGAGACTACCACTAATATAAAAACCATGACTAGGCCATAGAGAGTAATAAAGACCCCCAAGTTCATTCATTCCAACTCCTATTCTCTTGTTCATACTAACAAAAAATTGTTTGACCTTGTTGACCTGCCCAAGCGATTGATAGGAGAGGGAAATTGGTTTTTGCCATTTTTTGACTTGTCAAAGCCTCCTAAACCTGGAAAAGACATAGGCATACCATAACGTATTCCTAAAGCCTCAAACATTTTAGGTGATTCACCTCAATTTGTATAACTGCCTAAAACTCCCTTTTTTGTAGTGATCTTCTTGTTTCTTACTTTGAACCTACCATATTCTAATTTCAAAGCTTCTTTTGACTCCTTTCTAACATATGGTACATTATATATTCTCTTGAAAAATTTGTCCTTATTGTAAAACTATACATTTCACTTTAACACTACTAAAAGGTAACATAAAATGACTTAAGACAAACTAGCCAAAGGTTTAAAATATATTATGTGACTTTATTAATGACCATGTCAACATTTCAAACTTATAAGGACCCTATGAAAAGTTTGATTTTTTAAGGGGTGTTTGACCAAATTTGACCTATGGTTAAATTTGGTCAATATTTTGGAAATTTTCTAGGGGTAGCATGACTTCTATGCTAAGGACCAGTTTCCTTCTCCTATCCTTGGGTAATGGAGTCACCCATATACTACACTTGACATTAAAATTTCTCTAAATAGACCACAAACCCACATCAAATATATTAGGAAACAAAAACACAAGAAAAAAACACAAAACACATAATTGTGCTCTAATGAACACTTAAGGAAAACCACAAACAACTTAAACAAACTATACTATGTACAAAATAACCTAAGGCAAACCTTCTCCTCCTGGATCAAAGAAAAAGATTATACCATTTTTTAACTCATGAGATGAATGAGTGAATGAATCATGTTTTCTTTTGAGTTTTGTCCTTGATGTCTTCAATTCATCCATGATTTCCACTCTCTTTGGCATGGTCTCAAGTGCAATGATGATAACTAAAAACATGTCACCTATGAAGGTGAACTCTTCTTGCACTTCAAAAACATTCTTATGAACACTCTTGATGTTTGTAATTAAATCAATCATGATGACTTATTGACTCATATTGGTAGCCTCTATCTTGGTATGTTGAATATTGTCACGTTCTATTTCAAAAAGAAATGTATCTTCAAAAATGTATTCAACTTGGATAATAAGAGGTATAGGCATTTTAAGGGCCTCAAATTCACTACCTACCTCATTAAATATTTACCACAAGTCATCTTATTCTATGGAAATAACAACAAATCCATATTTTTCTTTTGTATTTTTAGATTCAAGATCCTACTCATACACATGGGACTTAACCAACTTAGATGATGTGATGTCCTTATCAAGCACCTCTTCTCTCATGTCTTGATCAAGATTTTTATGAATAATTACAACCTGATCTAAATCTTCTCTTTCTTCACTTAAGAAGTTTGACTTGTTCTTGTTTTCACCAAGGTGAGTCCTTATGGTGAATTGTTCATCATAGAAACTTGAGTCATCTTCTTGATCAAATGCAACTTCATCTTTCTATTATTTTCCAATCTCCCATAGGATGGGTTCTCATTCAAGAAGGGATGAGGTGGGAGGGTGGTCAATAAGTTCATGGGTTGGAGAGGGATTATTAGGTGTGATGGAAGGCTCATGAATGGGCATGGGGATGGAGGGATAACTATTGAAATTGAGAGACTCTTACAAGAATTCTTGGAGGGAGAGAAGTTTTAATTAGGCTATTAACACTACATTTTATTCAACAATCACCTCACCTTTCTCATAGCCCACTTGAGGCTCTTCAATAGCTTCCACTTCATCTCTCACCTTCTCAACTAAGGTCTAGTTTTGACATTTAAATTATTCTTGGATATATCTCTAAGATGGACAAGGTAAAGATTATTAGGGAGAGGGTAGTGGGGTCTAAGCAAAAATAATATTTTCTTTCTTTACATCAACTTTTTGGTCCTCATTATCCTTATCTTTATTTTCCAAAGACTTCACTACTTGGTTCCAAGATGGATTTTTGAAACTATTATGCTCTCTTGGAGGTTGGATTGGATCTTCTTAAGGATAGTGAATAATTTCATGAGGGTAAAGAGTATGAGTAAATTTATATGGAACATAATAAGACTTTTGAGGAGGGATAGATATATCTTGAGGAAGATTGCTTCCAAGAATATGCCTCTTAAGAGCTTGGAATTATTTTTCAATATCCTTAATCACATCTTATTGATAGCCTTATTCATACTCTTCTTCATAAGGATTCTCAGCAAAATTATGTTCATATAGAGAAGGAATAGGGTGATCATAGGTCTGTCATGGCTAATTGGGCTAATAACAACCTTGATAAGGTTGTTAAGGGACATATTATGGGTCATGATAAGGTTGGTAGGGAGGTGTATAGTAGTAAATCTCTTGGAGATAAAAATAAATGACTAAAGTATGAGATACACTACTTAAAATACTTAGGCAAGAGTTACAAAGACAAAATCAACTTAAAAACTTTATTCAAATACAAATGAATATGTCAAACTAGTAGGGATTTGCCATACTAATTTTGGATTCCAATATAATGCTAAAGTGGGTTGCATATATAGAGCATAGGAGAGGAGAGAGAAAGAATGAAGTTAAACAGTCACAAGGCCAAGTGTCAAGAATTGAAAACCATTTACAACATGAAAGGAGTTAGAAAATAGGTTATGAAATTATCTTGGAGAAGTGTCCATCCAAAGTACATTATCTCCTTAAGTTGGTATAAATACCCTTCATATCCTTCATAAAACCACCTTTGTCAATGAGGAGTTACTTGATAGTCTATAACTAGATTTGGAAGTTATTTACATCTATCATCTAACTTAAGAATGTGGAGGAAAGGTTTTAATAGTCATGATACACCTCAATTGATGTTCTTCCCTTTGTCACTTGACATTTAATTTATTGTAGCTACATATTATCCCTCTAGGCCTATCTTCACACTTACTAGTTATGTGACCTACACACAATTAAGGAGATTCATTGTAGAGGTATTAGACAACTCATTCGATCCATATTTTTCCTATGGTCTATCAAATAGACCTCAATGAAACTTAAAATACACTTCTCATAATCAACTTTGATAGTCACATTTCTTCTCAATGTGCTATTTAACATTGCCTGTAATGACCAATCTGATAGAGGGGTTTCTAGGGATGAAAAAGGTGATAAAAAGATATGAGGATTTATAATACATATATAAACACCTCCCACAATGAATTTAACCTATTCATTCCTTTCTTCTCCTTAAAAAAAACTCAAAACTTGATCAAAACATAGTATTAGGCATGTAAGTACAAGTGAAAATATGGAATAATTGGATGGTGAGGAGCCTCAGAGAGTGAGAAATATTCAAAATCATCTTCCTAGCTAATTGACCACTTTTGGATGCATCTCTCTTCATATATTCTTTATCAGGGTTTTAAGAGGGTTACGTTCTTAGTGATGATTCATAAGGGTTAGATGTTTAACCTTCAAATCAATTCCAATGAATTATATTATAGGACCACCCTCAAATATTAGTAGCTGATTGAGACACCATGCAACTTGTCTATACATATATGAGCAAAATAAAAAGGCTTCTCAATCTCTTACATTATGAGTACCCCTTAGATATGTATAGGCCAAAAATGACCAATTTGAGTTGATATATGAAAAAAATGGGTCTAATACATACTAAAATCTCCCCTAAAGGATCTATCATGACTTGGAAATATCATGTAATCATTTGGATCAAGTTAGAGGTCATGAGGTTTTATGCCTAGTATTAGGCCTAGTAGACCTAGACTACATTTCTGAGTATTTAACCCTTCTAAGGGTTTATAGTGATTTTATGGAATATTAACACCTTTTTAATCTCTAGTGAAACTTTTTACATTATAATATAGTCATTCAATGCTCTCACATTCATCTCTTTATGATTCATGTGTTAGATCCATAGACTCTTTTGTTTATAGAGTACCTCTAGTCTGAGATAAAACAAGGGGAAATTTTCCTATCATTATGGATTAAATAAAACGATGGAGGTATTAATAAATCATGCATAATCTCTATGTCAATTTATAAAGTCTGGTCATGCTCCAAGAGCCTTGTACACTTCAAATCCCCAAAACTAGCTACTAGTTTCAATGACTATGTGCAAAGTTTTAGTTGGTTGAGTATGAGGTTCATGCCCAGTTTGCTTCATATTTGATCTATCTCCTTTGCCTATTAATATCAAATGAAGTGTGATATCCTTACTCTAATAATGGATTTAATATGGTTATCCACCTTATACCTTTTCCAACCTTCCACACCTGCACTTTATTAGTTTGAACTAGTCTGTAATCAAACTGTAGATGTGTACTAGAGAATTCAAAAGATTCTTGTAGGTGGTGATTAGTGTCTAAGTATTGTGTTATAATTATTTTAATTCTTCCTTAGGTAACTAAGAAAAAATTAAACTTTAATTATCTTACCTCTTTCTTTGAGACCATGTATTGTTCTCTATTCACTAATGCACTAGGAGTTGCTTGTAATTTACAAGTTTAGTTTGGTCTTTTGATACTGTAGTTCACTAAGTGTTTCATCAAGATTTTGACTAATTTGAACATCCATTATACAATAATCTCTCTTGGCCAAAAAACTCATTTTTATGTCAAGATATTTTCTTTAGGTATAATCTAAAAGAGAGAAACCATCAAATTTATCCAGACCTCATAGACACTAATTAATAGATGACACATTGTAAAGCAAAAACCTTTTTTAGAGAAACTAAGGAAAGTATTCCCATTCACAACTTTCTAACTCTGTGAACATGGATTTAGGTCTCACTATGTTTTATGGACTCACCACTTGTACAATGATCTTCTCTATGCTCTCATACTTGCTTGAGGGTATTAATTAGATATAAACATCTCCAAATCCCTTTCAACATTACTCTGCTTCTTTTTGTGTTGGCTTCAGATGACTATTTGAGACTTCTTGTAGGTTTCATTATATATATGACTATGGGATATGATAAAATATTATTATCACCCTAATAAACTTTCACTAGGTTCATGATATTTTTTTGAGATCTTAGTTAGGTTCAAATCCTTCTAACACTATTATGCTTCCTTTCTTCAGATTGAAATTGGAGTAGTCTTCAAATAAGCTTATAGATGGCCCTTTTAGGGATACTTAAATATATCAAGTGTCGTAGATCTCAGTTTAATCCTTTATACTCTTAAATATAAACCTTAAATGAATAATATAATCAACCATGCTCTATGAGTTTGTAAACAAATGTATACCATTCTTCACTTGAAGTCACCCATAAGAAAATAAGCTTTGAAACTACGAAAACAATGCTCTGTAGACCAATAGTGATCACTTATAGCACAATTAGGGTGATCATATCTATTAATTTATATCCACATGAGAAATTATTTAAAACCATAATTAAATAAGTGATAATGATCTACAAGTCTAAAAACACCACTTGGTTCACATAGATCAATGAAAACACATGGAAAACTGAGGTGTTGGGGATGTACAGGAAGGTTGGAGACATTAACAGTCTTAGGGATTGTTCATGAAGCACATAATACTAATATATAAATCATGACATGAAATATAAGGTCATAAATATTAATAACATCCCTAAGTACATTCTATCCATCTCCTCTTCTCCTATCTATACTAATAGAGAGCTATTTGACCTTGTTGACCTATCCAAGAGAGAGATATGAGAGGGAAACCAATTTTGACCATTTTTGGACCTATAAAAGCCTCATGAACATGGAAAATACCTTTAGGAATACCATAACATCTTTCTAAATCCTCACACATTCCAAGTGAGTCACCTCAGTCTGTATAATTGCTTGAAACTCTTTTCTTGTAGTGATCTTATTTATTACATTTAACCTACCATATTTTAGTCTTAAAGCTTATTATGAGTCTTTTATAACATATGGTATGTTATATATTCTATTTAAACATTTGTCCTTAGTGGTAAACCATAAATTTCACTCTAACATGACCAAAAGGTGACATAAAATGACTTAAGACAAACTAGTCAAAGGTTTAAAATATATTATGAGATCTTATTAATGACCATGTTGACATTTGAAACTTATAAAGACCCTATGAAAAGTTTTAATATGCAAGGGGTGTTTGACCAACTTTGAACTAGGGTTAAATTTGGTCAACATGGAGTATGAGGGAAGCACTATGACTAAAATGTGGAGCTCTTGTGTGACTTGAAATAACCTAATGACTCTCTACAACTACCCTACTCTTCACTTGAAAAGGAGGTTACATTTTATGAATGACAATCCAATTTCAAGGATTTATTTGGATTCATGGTCACTTAGATGTGTTTATGATAGGCAAGGAGGATTTGGATGTATTTTAAGATCCCATCATATAACATAAACATCATCTATATACACATAATATTTGAAAACTTTTATTGATTACTGACACTTTGTATCGTGTAAGAACCCATCAAGTCTCAATATCTCTAAGCACATGCCTTAAGGGGTGCACTGGGAAAGGGGTGGGTAGACCATTGGTGCTTCACAAGGTTGTTATCCCTTTTTCCACTTATTATCTACACACTTGTCTCATAAAACCATTAACCCTAAGCTTTTTCTTCTCTGTTATACCCATTTCAAGAATTTACTATATTTTATCCTCATTTTCCTTACCTAAATCCTTGTTTGTCAATCATATATATAGGGTCAACTAGTTTGACCTTGTACAGTTTTAGGGTATTTTTCACTTAGGAGCTAGTAAACCTTTGGCTAACTTAGCTCATGACTTAGTGAATTATTAGCCAAAACTATGACAGGTCAATTGGGTCAACCCTATTAGCCAAGATTTTTATAAGGGTTTAGGGTTAACTCTACCAATATATACAAGTTCATTTCCATCATTTATCATAGAGAAGCAAAAAGAAGTAAGTACAAATGAACATCTACTTATTGACCATTTTACTTGAGAAGTAAAGCTTAGGGTTCCATACTTTCTTTAGAGATATGGGTTTTGTCTTGTGAAGAATTATTTTAGATGCATTGATAGGTTGTGTATCTTAGAGTTTAATTATACTTGTCATCCTTACATACCACAACAACCTCTATCAAAACACTCTGGACAAGGGAGAGACTGAGGCTCGATAGGTTCATCTTCAAGGATAAATATTCCTAACTTTATTTCTCCTTTGTAAGATTATATAGATAATGCATTTGTGTTTTTCTTCCATGTATTAGGATTACATATACATTAACATGAGTATATATTTTGTATACATGTTTAGTTTTATTATTTTTAACCCTCACTTTGTGTAACAAGATTTGGTGGGAACTAGATTAGATTTAATTTTCTTATTATTAGAATAGGTGAAATATCAAAACTTGGGGCCCCTTTAGGGCTATTACATGATTGTGTTAGACTAAAGGATTTGGAACCCTCCTTAGCATGGTGTATTATGATAAATTATCCCTTAATCGGGTATAGTGGATCCCCATATTGTTCATGATACTACTTAACAAATGTATTCCCAATTAAAAGTGTAGGTATGCTCTATCTTCTCTAAGTTAGGATTGATCTATGGACATGATGAATTTTTGATTGCATACATTCTAGAGAAACAAATGTGAACTAACCTGTATAGGATTTATTCACTTATTTTTCATTATTTTATCATTATTTTTATCATATATTTTTCATACTAGTTTGACTGCATCAACATAGTTCTAACTTTTGTGCAAAGGTTTAACACACAGTCATATCCAAATGACTCTATTCTTTCTATGCAGGTTCTTTTTTAGGTACAGGTTACTAGATCAACTTAGTCAATCAAGTATAGGTTTTTATAATTTTAGACATCAAGTCTAGACTACTAGGTCAACCTAGTCAACCCTGTGCATTTTAAGCACTCAGTAATAAGATTCTATAAAGTTAGATCAACCCAATCGACCCTATTAGCAGGAGTTATAGGCATTTTAAGGGTTATTTGACAAAAATATAATTTATCTACATCTTTAAACTCACCAAGGTTCCTTTTTATCCTTTCTCTCTTTTCTTACAATCTTTCCTTTCATAGTTTGTAGTCTTTAAAACTACCCCTAAATAGTTAACTAGATCGACCCTGTCGACCCAATTTTTTATTCTATGTGCTATTTAGATAACTAGGTCAACTATGTCAACCTTGTTCATTTTTAGACCTTTAATTATATATTTATTTGATCTCTCATATACCCATCTCTAATAGTGGATTAATCCACTCTCTACATGCTTATATTTTCCTTACTACCTCTTTAGTTAGTCTAAACCATCTCACCTAAGCTGGGGTAGATGGCACTCAAGGTTATTCTAATGTATTGGGGTCTTATGACATTAGTGCTTCATTTAGGACATCATGGAGTACTCCCCTCATTAGGGACCCAATTCAATCTCCTCATCTACTACACCTATAAAAACCATACCAGATATCTATTAGATCACTGATATATCTAAAATCTATCTATCTATAATATATTTCAAATAGCCTTAAGTAATAATTTAATCATCTTTTATTACCTGTCTATGTGTTGACCTCCATGGTCTCACCATCTATATGACCATCAAGTACGGTATCCCCATCCATGTGACCTCTCAAAAACTTCTATATCAATCACCACCTAAAAATAAATCATGTAGTCATAGCTTGATTTTATCTCAGGCTATGCCTAAGTGACCTTTCTATCATCTAGCTCTACTCTATCCCACCTACTAAGTCATCTGAGACATCTACTATCTCTACTATCTCCTACTCCTACTAACTCTATTAATGTTGTGTCCTTAGTGGTCACTACTCGTCCTACTATAGAGTTGGTGGTGGTAACTCTTATGCTCCTACTTCTACACCCATCTCCTCCTTCTCTATTGTTTGTTATTCTCAACTAGTCCATGGTCTCTCACAACATGCCCTGAGTGTCAACCTTACCACTAGTGGCCCTAGTCCTCTCCCTCATGTCTCTCTAACATGTTGGGCCCAAAACATGGGAAACACTATTAGTATCATTGGGTGAGGTAATCCCATATATTTTGGTACTCATACCACCGAATGTGGCTTTGTACACTAGGTATAGTGCCCTATCACCTCTATCCATGCTAAAGCAAGTGCAATTGTGTCCCAACTCAATAATGTCATATTGATGTGGCCATATGGTTTTTATACTATATCTACCCATCTTATCATCTACAATATTGGCATATGGGGCATAAATCACACTACTTGGTCTTGTCTCCATCTCTACACCTAAGTTGACCTATCATTGACCACATGGGGTAACCTAATTGGCTGATAAATGGGAAACCTCTCATAGACCTAGGCTATCAATAAAATGATTAGTCTAATAGACTTATTCCATTTGGATAGTACTCCATACATATCATGCATGAGTTGTACCTAGATGACAAACCCTAAATCATATAACACCCTCTCCCCTATTACCATCTAACTCAAAGCTATCATAATTAGTGGTACCTTGCCATCTAACTTATGGAATAACACTTGTGATGTCATAGGTCATATCATAGACTTCTATATATCTAGAAACTATGAAGTATACACATCAAACATACTCTCTGGCTTGAATATATCATCTCTAAGATTATATCCCATATAACTAAGCTTGTCCTCTCATCCTTGCTATCAGGTATCCCAATCATCATAGGTATCCCTGTTATCAACAATCCTAAGATGACATGTACATCCTTTAGAGTGATGCCCACCTCTATAGTATCTCCATCCACCTCCCACTTGAAGGTGTTAGACAATCATTCCTAGCATCCCATGAACATGACTAATAAATCCAAGATCAAGGGTATCCTACACATCTTTGCTATGCCACCAAGGCCTACAAAGACTAGTTTTTCCCTATCCTCTATCATCAACCACTCTAATCTATCTGATATCCATAATATGTCTACCAGTCACTAGAATATGGGTCACCCCTAAAATCAATAAATAATAAAAGAGATATTAGATCATCCTCTCATGTATAATTGAAATACATTATTTTCAACTTTTAATCACAAAAAAAGCCTAAACTACTTTAGTTTATTCATTTTTCATTAATTAAACCTATTTTTATCCCACTCAGCCCTTTTATCCCTTACTGAATCATCTTGGGTCCTTTTATCACCTTTTTGGCCATGTACTATTCTAGCTCTTTGGTCAAACTAGTTTGATGAAAATTTCCCTATTATTGACTTGGTTAACTTAAAAATCTAAGTCAACCCTCTTATTTCCCCTAGTACTAAATTATCATACTAGAATTTTCTACTTAATTAGCAAACTATACTAGGTTGATAGTCTAAAAAATGTATAAGGTTGACACATACCTACTAGGTTAGTAGTGTGGATTTTTGCAAAATTTTAGCCTAGTGGGTCAACTGGGTTGACCTAGTTATTTTTCCCTGCCAACTAGTTACATTATGCAAAAAAAGTGTTTTGGTAGTTTTCTCCCCAAACCCTTCAAAAAGATTTTCATAAATAGTTCTTCCTACCCTTATCTTCTACTTTAGATTCATTTTGATGTCTAGAAATGCTTTAAATTACAAATTTCTTAAAATATACTTAAATCACTAAAATATTCAAAACTTAGCTTAAGATTCTCAATTGCCTACCTGTCCTACACCCACTGCCACCTTTTAGGGTCCCTCTTGCCTAGCCTATCATCTCCTCACCATCCTAGCTCATTTGGCTTCTCATAACTCATTTTCTCTCCTTCACAAGTCAAAAAAAACAAATGACTTTCATTTCACCCTATTTTAATAACTTTTCATAATTCAAATCTTTTAATTATTTTCTAGCAGATTCCTTACATCTATCTTTGTTTTTACTCATCTATTTTTCAAACCATAAAATTTTCTAGATTCATGATGATGTAGAGAATATTTTCCACTATCATATGCCTATCTTCCAAATTTTTTAATTTTTGGCTATTTTTTGCACTAACTTTTATAGAAATGCCTAATGTTCTTCACATTAGATGCCTTCACCTTTTTTATAGTCTACTTCTTTATCTACAACACTAAGGTAAGTAAAATTATGTGTTTTTAAACTCTATCCTTTCATTTATCTTATTTTCTACTTACTGCACTTTACTTAGCGTTAACATTATGTGTTATCATGCTTTATTTACTGAAGCACCATCTCATGTTGCACTTACATGACACATGATGATCTTCGAGTGGGGCATATGTATACACAATATTTTCAAACTTTTATCAGTTTCTGACACGTATCTTGAAAGAACTCATCAAGTATCAATCTCTCTAAGTACATACCTTAAAGGGTTCATCAAAAAAGGGGTGAGCAGACCATTCATGCATCATATGATTGTTGTCCCTTTTACCACTTCTTATCTACACACTTGTCTCCTAAAACCATTAACCCTAAGCTTGTTCTTATTTGTTATACCCATTCTAGTCATTTAATACATTTTATCCTCCTTTTCCTTACCTAAATCCCTTTTTGTCAATCAATTATATAGGGTTGAGTGGGTCAACCCTACACAGTTTCAAGGTATTTTTCACTTAGGAACTAGTTGACTTTTGGCCAACCAGTGAATTATTATCCAAAAATGTTCTAGGTAAACCCTATCGACCAAGATTTTTTAAAGGGTTTAGGGTCAACTCTACCTATATATACAAGTTCATTTCCATCATTTATCATAAAGAAGCAAAAATAAGAAGTGTGAATGAACATCTGCTTATTGACCATTCTACTTGAGAAGTAAAGCTTAGGGTTCCATACTTTCTTTGGAGATATAGATTTTGTCTTCTAGATAATTATTTTGGATGCATTTATAGGTTGTGTAGACTAGGGATAATATATCCTTATCATCCTTACATACCACCACAAACTATTTCAAGTAAGCTTGGCCAAGGGAGAGATTGAGGCTCGATGGGTTCATCTTCAAAGGTAAGTATTCCTTACTTTATTTCTCCTTTGTAAGAGTAGATAGATAATGAATTTGTGCTTCTCTTCCATGTATTAGGATTTTGTATAAATTGATGTGAGTATATGTTTTCTATACATTTTTAGTTTTATTATTTGTAACCCCTGCTTTATGCCACAAGCTTTAGTGAATACTAGATTAGATTTAATTTTCTTGTTATTAGAATAGGTGAAATATCAAAACCTAGGACCCCCTTAGGTTTATTATGTGATTATTTTAGCATGTTGTATGTGATAAATAATCCCCTAATTAGGTCTAGTGGATCCCCATAGTGGTCATGATACTAATTAATAAATGTAGTACCAATTAGAAGTGTAAATATGCTCTATCTTCTCTGAGTTAGGATTGATTTATAGACATGATGCATTTATAATTTTATACATCACCCACTTCCATTTTTATGCATTGAATGCTTTACAATCTAAAGATACACTACCTACATGTTGCACATGTGATAATATGAAAGTTTTCCATCTCTTTAGGGATCACATGTGTGAACTAGTAGTGGGGAGTGATGAAGATGGCCTGTGATAACTCCTGAAAGACACATACAAACATTGATTGTATCAAATAAAACAAAATTACACAAAAACCATTGGAAAGATAACCTTTTGTTGATGAAGAATACAAATATGGTTGCTTGAATTCTTAACTATTTTTCATAGAGTATGGGACATGAGTCTATAGACTAATTATAAGAATGGAAATTTCATGAGACCTCCTTACTTTGACCAAAATCTTGGATCCTCAACATCTCTGTCTTGTCTGTACCATTCACAAACTTGACTGGTTCTCCTAAGCTGCTTAGGAGCTTGATGGAAGAAATGGACTAGTTTTTGGCTCTGCTTGGATTTAAACTCTTGGATTCCCTTACATGATGTTTAAACTAAGTCACCCTATATATTTTTGAATTGATATGACCTTGATAGGTCTATACAAGCTTGACACAAAATCTCTTCTTTTTTTCATTTTTCATGATTTAGTTTTTTGAAAGACCATTAGAGTATGAGAAGAGGGAAAATAGAAGTTAAACATGTTTTTAAAATCAATTAGTATGGATTGGAATATGAAAGGTCACACTTCTCATGTGTGGGGCCGTTTTGATGAATGAAAGATGGGTTTGGCTTCTAAAAGAAGACCTTTTATACATATGAACACCTTGTCATGACAATATGATAGAAATGAAACCCTTTTAATACCCCATAATATAATGCAACATCTAAAATTTACCCTTTTTATAGATTCTTATAACATGAAGGTGATTCATATGAGAATTTTAAGGACCATTTGATGACTTGAAGGGCTAAATAAGGTTTGCAATTGGTTTGAGTAAGTAAACCATTAAAAAAAATTCTAGATACATTCTTAGAATTCACATTAAGACCCAAACATGGTTTAGAAACCCTTAAAATTTAATTGCAAAGGTCTTTATCACAAGAAATGGATAAAATAGGCACAAACACTATGAGAACCATAAACATTAAATTTTTCTAAGAAACCTTAACTCCATCAAATAAGGAGAAGACCATTCTCTAGGCTTCAAAAGACCTTTTACACCACCACTCACTCAAGGACCACCATGAAAACTTAACACATTACCTAAGGTATCAAAATAAATATGACATTATGATCCTTGCAAGTAATGTCTAGTACATACAATGACACCTTAAACAATGCTAAAAGGCTTACAAAAGAGACCAAAAATACATCACAATACATGAAGATCACCATGTATTAGTTTTAGTGGGTGTTATGAAATTTTTTTGGTTAAAGAGGTTGAAATTTAGCTTGGGAGGCCAAATTATCAACATCATTAACAAATCATAGGGGTTGAACAGTGTGCCGATCAAGAAAACTAGCTATCTCATGTTTGATAATCATGGTTTAGATGAGAGACCTCCTTGACTAAGTTTATACTTCATTACTAATACCTTATACACTTAAGGAATGTAATATATCACAAGACATAACAAGGGACAAAAGAAACAAAATAAAGACACAAAAAAAATTAACACCTAAACATATAAGAAGGAAACTAGATAGGATAACAAAACACTAAGACAACCACACTTGTATTGACACACTTATTGGAAACAAGATAATAATTTACTACAAACAACTAACCTGAACAAATATTATTCCTCCTAAGTCAGAGGGGAATCTTATGTAAAATTTGCTTATATAAGATAAGCCATGGTGTTAAAAAAGTTTCCCCAAGGACATGATTCTTGGTGGAGTACTCTTCATGCCTACCCACTTACTTAGCATGCTTTTCAGTGCAATGAAAGATGCAAATAGCTGACCTATTAACACATAGTCACTTGGTGTTTTAAATTTTACCTCATGCTACTACTAATTTCTCATGATCACTTATAAATAACCATTAGGATTTAGAACTCTATCATGCTGGTCAACTACTAACTCAACAAGATTTGATACAACTAGGCTTTCTTCTTGAAGCATTCTATCAAGATCACTTTTAAGGATTCTATCTACTACTATAAATCCAATCTCAAGCTTCCCTCTAAGCTCAATAAGTCTTTATTAAAGATCTAAACCAATCATTTTTATCATTGAATGAACCTAAAATAGATGATTATCTAATGTAGGCTAATTAAGTACCTCATTTTCATGTTCTTCAAGCTTCGAATTTTACTCTTTAGGAAGAAAGACTAGTAAAATACCACTCTCAATCTATCCAATAGAAGGTATAGAATATTGAAGAGTCTTAAAATCACTACAAATATAAAAATAATATTACCATAGATCCTCACCATCCTCTTGGCATTCCATGTGATCATGATCATGCTCTAATGTCTCATCCACTATTGGTACCTCACACTTATTAAAAAAACTATCTTGGAAATAAAGAATGGATCCTTCATCTTAAATGAAATTAGAAGCTTCAACATCAACTCATACCTTATCTTGAGCATTTGAAAAATCTTAAAGGCTATCTCCTTATCTTACAACTGATTTAAGTTGAATATATGCTCCATTTTCACACTACTTAGGACTATCATGGAAGAGAGTGGTTGTCATGTCATCAAGGAAATCTTCAAGGTCATCTTCTCCTTAGAGAATTGGTATACATTATTATTGAGTCTCATCTTTCTTACCTTGATCTTCTTGAAGTTCACAATCTCTTACATTATATAAGACTAATTCATATTTTTCCTTGCCAAGAGGTGTCCCAATAGAAATATCTTTTTCTAGCTCACTTTCATCACCTTCATCATCTATAACTACAACTAGATATTCTTCACTTGTCTCCCAAAGGAGAGGATCCTTCTCAAGGAGTGGATTGGAAGATCCTTAAAATATTTCTAGAATAAAGGTCAAATATAATGGTATTATGGATGCTTCATTATTCTCATTAAGCTACTCACTTCTAATAATAAACACCTCATTCCCCTTCTACATATCTATTTGAATGGACCTCCATAATGGGAATGCTTTGGAATCTTAAGGAGGTATGGATAGAGATTAAATGTTTTCATATTTCTCTTTAGCTTCAACATCTTCATGTAGGATCGACTCATCTTCCTTTCCCTATGACTCTACTACTTATTTCCAAGTTGTAAATTTGGATTTATGAGATTATTCTATTTTTTTTATCACACCTTGGGGGATTAATGAAGGCATCGTATCCTAATATTGCATTGAGTTTGATTTTTTCATTGATAAGATAAATGATCATTTTTAAGTTTAATTTATATAGGTAGATGAGGTTTAAAATCAAGTTCAATCTAATTAGAGATCTCCTCAAGATAATTGGGAAGGGAATGATCCTAGAAAGTTTGATATTCGACCCTCTCGACACATAATTTTTCCTTATTTTACATCATTTCTTAGATAGACTTCCAAGTATGAAAGGCTTAAGGATATTATGAGGAACTTGGAAGCTTTTGAAACTCATATGACTCAATATTTTGAGGAGGGATGGGTTGATCAAAAGAGGACTAATATGAATCAAAGGAGGGCATATGAGGCTAATGACTCTAGATTTGTTGCCCCTCATGAACCACCAGTCTCTCCTCTATGCTTTAAATTAGACCACCTATATATAACATGTCATTAGTTGTCCTTAATTGATTCTCTCTCATAATAGATGCCCATTCTCCCTTGATTTACTAGAATGAGTTCCTCACATTCCTAATTAGGTGGCTAGAGATCTCTTGGCCATACCCCTTTTATGTATTAACCCCAACCATGTATTTTTCATAAATAAAGAGAGTCTAATTAAGGCTTGAAATGTATTGATTTAGGATATGTACATGTTGACTAGGATCATCATGATCTTTCCAAGTCTGATTAAAAAGATAAGTGGGATACCAATAGTAATCAAGAGGATAGGTGGGCTATTAAGGAGGTGGATAGGACTCAAAAAGAGGATAAGGGTGATATTTTTAGAAGTAAGGAGGATCAAAAGACTCATAAGGGTTAACATGATATTAGTGGTAAGGAATATAGGGATGGTGTGGGTCATGATAGGGATGATAGGGAGGTGTAGAGTATAAGTTACATTCATAACCAACCATTAAAAATCATGAAACATTGAAGCATAAAGTGAATTGTCAACAATAAATAGTTCTTACCCTTAAATAAAGGATTTTTGATGACCCTTAGTGTGAGAGCTTAACCACAAATTTACTTATTTAGTGCTTATAGTTACTTGAGATCACTAAATGAGGATGGAATGTTCTCCAAGTTTATTGAATTTATTCCTAATAGGCATGCTAAATTTTTTAACTCACTAAACTACACCCTTAGGATAAGATGGTTTAGACCTCTCCAAGTTTGGCATAGCATGGGATTAGTCCAAAGGTTGTGAGTGACCTATAAGAGGACCAAACCTCTTGTTTATGGGTCTAGCTCCCATAATTCATCAATCATGGGTCAAATCCTAAAATTAATAATTTATTAGGGTGAAAAGGGATTAAAAAACATGAAATTAAACCTAATATAAAGGTAGGTGATGCACTGATATGACTTATCCACTCTATTTGACCTCTAATAACATTAATGAACAATACATGAACTGGAGTACCTCTCCAAGGGATTCAAAGCAACAATATTTGATATAGAGGTTGTGATAGGTGGTTAGAACATGAGGGTCATGAAAATAAGGTCTGATTTAAGCCACTTACTTGTCATATTCCACTCTAAGCTCAATCACTAACACTCTTACACACTATGTGACCTACATAAAACATTATACTAGTAGACAAGTGAGATAAGGACCTAAAAATAGAGAGAAACATACCACATATACAAATAAAACAAAAATAACACACTAAATTAGTATCAAAGAAATTGAAATAGTCCTTGTATTAGCTTAAGAGTTCTACAAGGTATTGACTTAGGTAGAGTTTCTTTATACACAATTGAGTGATGAATATGATGGCCTTAAAGCCTAAATTTATAGAATAATGAATAATAATGAGAAGATAATGTGGCATGGAAAGATCATTAATAGGTCATGAATGACCATAATACCCTTAGTTTGTAGTTGCAAGCATCCCTCTATTCATTCTCCATGCATTGCCTAAACTGGTTGGGGTCTTCAATGAGATTTTGGGAATTAAAGTGGAGTGGTGGAGGATGATTCAAACTTATTTAACCCCATGAATATCATGTGCACACCAATACTAGTTATTTACCTCTCCTTATGATAGTTAAAAAGCATCAAATTGGTTTAATTAGGCTCCCTTTATGAAGCATTTAATAGCCACCTCCTTCTTACATGTCAATATGACTTGGAAAACTACCCCATCTTTCATTATGGTGATGATAATTATGCCCAATTACCTTCATGAGCTAGTTACATGATTTTTATAACCTACATTTACTCACTTAGTATCCCCTTATGTCAAAAAACATCTCTTATTTGATTAAGTAAACTTACTAGGTAATTAGGCCTAGTCACTTAATACTTATTTCTTAGGTAGATATAAAACCTAAACATATCATTTAAAATATGTAAATGAGTATTAATTATATTTTAATAAACATGCTGCATCATGATGGGTTCCTTTCAATAGTATACACCTACAATTTTAGCCATCAAGGTGACTAGGATTCTTTTTACTAGCTTTTCTAGATTGGCCCTTTGGTGCAAACTTGCAAAATATTTTTTAGGGAAAATTGTGAGAAGTTAGTGATTTGGAAAGGTGAAATATGCCTCAAACTACCCTAATCCATGATCTAAAAAACTTCATCAACTTATGAACCTTGGATTTATCTCAAAATTATGCCAAAATAGGGTTTTTGAGGGGTTTGTACAATTGTCCATACAAATAAATTCCATGGATGGGACCTCCTTAGAGTGAATCATGTGATTCAATAGTCTTTAGGACCAAATTAGGAAATTTTAGTGTAAATATATCAATTTTTATTTAATTAGGTCTATATTAGGGTTTATACAAGGTTTTAGTGGCCTACCATCTTAAATATGGTTCATAAAATATAGGCCTCAAAAGAAAAAATTATGGCCATAGATTTTGATCCCATAGACCCATATAAAACTCCTAAACTATTATAGATCTAATGTAACTTGTATGGTGCTTACTGGGTGAAGGTTGATAGCCCTCAAACTCTTGGTTAGGAATTCTATGTAGGTTATATTGTTAAGGATCATTCATAAAGATGGGATCATTACTTCAAATATTTATTCTATTAATGGTGAGTTCCTAGTTCTTATGGGTAACCAACTCCACCTAATATCACTAGGCTTGATTCATTATGCCATGTGAGATATGAGTGCTTGAGTTGGCAACTCGATATGGTAGCTTAGGGTAGTGGAGCTTGAGAGGGGTGTTAAGAATAAATTTGAATATTTAATTATTTTAATTTATACAAAAAACCTCCTTTATGACCTATATCAACATCATACATCTTCTCATGACTTAAAATATGTTTAGGGTTTTAGATATGTCATTAATGTAGAGATGAGGTCTTGAGGGTCAAGGATGGCCTGATGTCTTATAAGATTAGACTGATATTTAGGGTCCTTAATCACCTATAATTATTTAATGATGGATTTAAGGTAAAAATAGAATCCATTTCCCTCTTAATTTTTCATTTTACATGTGCCCTCAGCTACCTTGACCATCATCTATGCCTCTCTCTCTCTCTTAGGTTTGATTTTAAGTCTCATTGCTAACCTGAGTGTTTGATTAGATATGTTAGGGCCTATGGAAGAACTATGTTAAGGTCACAAAATAATAAATTTCCCTCTTATGTCTATCTTTTTCATGTGTTTTCAGCTACCCTAGCCATCATCTTAGTCCATCTCTCTCTTAGGTATGCTTTTAAGTCTCATTGTCAGCCTAAGTGTTTGACCAACTATTTTAGGGATTATGTAGGACCTATGTCTCATATACCTAATATTTATGGAGTTTAAACTCATGTGATATTATTTATTACCTTGTTAACACTTTTGGAATTATTCCTCCCTTCAATTCTACTTTCTTTACTCCCTTATATCCTTGCCTAGGGTTTATGGATAACTAGAATTGTGTAGCCTTAATGGCTTGGTTTAATGTCTACCTTGATTCATATTAAGAATCATATTAGATTTTAAACCATTTTAATTCATTTTCACTTCCTTATATTATGGTTACAACCCTCAAATAACCCAAAACATGTAGGAGTCTTCAACATTTAAGCATAAACCTGGGAAGTTAGTTTTAGACCTAATTAGACTTGATAGCCTTTCAAGGCTCTTATTTGAATTCAAAGAACCAATAACTAAAGAGAGAATTATAAAATTGAAAAACAAATCAATAATCTTTATTATATCTCTTTCACTCCTCTCCACCATGCATCTTTCATCACCTTTCACTCTCTTACTCATGACCCTGCTTGTAGGTGCTCAAATGGGGCCTGTCTGGACTATGGATATAATTTTATGATTTATTTAACACCTTGAAGTTATTTTAGATGGTATATAATGAGTAATATTACCTCTATATTATACAAAAACCCTTTTAATTTATCTACCCTACTTCTTAATTAGTGGCTTGTGTACGATATCTTGATCTTGACTGTGTGTAAGGAGGTGAGCCTCCTCTTCATGGAAATTTATTCTCAATTTATCATAATTTATCATCTCTGATATTAAGTGTCCAATATAATTCATATTATACACCTTAAATTATCCTTAAAATATACTCTTATGCTCAACCTACCCAATTTTTATAGTCAAGCCTATAGGTGGTTGTTCTAGGCCTTTTTGACTATGAGTGTTTCATTAGAAAGGTGGGATTGATGTTGAATTATTTGCATGGGTTACATAAACACATTTATGACTTAAAATTTTCCATTTTAACCTTTTTAACTCAAACTCATCATACCCTTAATGTTTCAATCTTGCCACTATAGCCCTATGTATGGTAGCTTGATCATGAATGAGCTTGTCTCCTTGGTTAATTTATGGAGTTGTTTTCTATTTAACATTTATTTATCCATAATAATAATTATTTATATACTCCTATGACTCATAAATACAAATAAATGTCTTCAATACCTGGTATTCTACATCTAATAGTGGCTACTCTACTTTCTTAATATGTCTAAATAGGCTTATAAATGCCTAACTGAGGGCTTGTCTCTCAAGGTCTTAAAGGATGGGAATGGGTTATATGGGTAATATTTAGTGGGGAGTATGAGGAAATAAACATTAATAAAATATGGAGGTCATGTGTGTATTAAAACAACCTAATGACTCTCTATAGATACCCTACTCTTCACTTCCAAAGGAGGTTACATTATATAAATGATAAACACCTTAGAAATAGGGATTTGAAGGAGTTATTTGGCCTAAAGGTGGATTATATGTGTTTAGTATAGACAAGGAGGAATTTTATGGATTCTAAGAATCCATCATATAACCTAAACATCATCCACTTCCATTTTTATGCATTGAATGCTCTACAACCTAAAGAGATACTACCTACAACCTGTACATGTGACAACATGAAAGTTTTCCCAATCTCTAGGGATCACACATGTGAATAAATAGTGGTGAATGATGGATATGGAATTTTAGGACTCCTAAAAGACACATACATAAAACTATTACATTAGACAAACCAAAATTTCACTAAAACCATTGGAAAGATTAGATTGTGTGGATGAAGAATACAAATCTGGTTACTTGACTTCTTAAATATTGTTCATAAAGCATAGGAAATAAATATATAGACTAATGAAAATAATAGAAAGGTCATGCGACACCATTACTCTATCCAAAATATTGTATCTTCACCTTCTCTCTCTTATTTGTACCATTCACAAACTTGACTTGCTCTCTTGAGCTACCTAGGACATTGATGGAAGAAATAGATCAGTTTTTGGATCTTCTTGGATTCACTCACATGATGTCTAAACTAAGTCCTACCTATATATTTATGAGTTATTTTGATCTTGGCATGCCCGTATAGGTCCATACAATCTTAAAACACTTGCAAAACCCCTTCTTTTTTGCATTTTTTTTATGATTTAGTTCTTTTAAAGAAAATTAGAGGATGAGAGGAGGGAAAATAAAGGTCAATCATGTTTTTAAAATCAATTAGTATGGATTAAAATATAATATGTCACACCTCTCATGTGTGGGTCCCTTTTGATGAATGAAGGATGGGTTTGGTTTCTAAAAGGAGACCTTTTATATATATGAACACCTTGTCATGACAATAAGATGGAAATGAAACCCTTTTAAGACCCCCTAATATAATTTGACATCTAAAATGTATCATTTTTATAGAGTCTTATAACATTAAGGTGAATCATATTAGAGTTTTAAGGACCATTTGATGACTTGAAGGGCTAAACAAGGCTTGAAATAGGTTTGAGTAAGTAAACCATTGAAAACAACTCTGGATACATTCTTAGACTTCAAATTAAGACCCAAACTTGGTTTGGAAACCCTTCACATATTATTATAAGGTATATCTCACAAGAAATGGCTAAAAAATGCATAAACACTATGATAACCATAAACCTTAATCCCTCAAAAAAACTTAATTTTTGCTAAGAAACCTTAAATTTATCAAATAAGGAAAAAACCATTATATAGGCTTCAAAATAGATTTGAAACCCCGCAAATCACTTAAGGACCACCATGACAACTTAAAACATCACCTAAGGACTCAAGACAACTATGACATATAATGATCCCTACAAGTAATGTCTAATACATACCATGAAACTAAAAATGCTAAAAGTCTTACATAAGAGACCAAAGAAGATATTACAATGCATGGGGATCACCATGTATGAGCTTAAATGGGTGTCATGGAAATGTTTTTGGTTATAGGGGTTAAACTTTGACATAGGAGGCCAAATTATCAACAAAAATATATATTTATACCATTTTCCCCCCTTTTATGTAATTTTTTTAGATTCATCAGAACCCTACTAAAGATTTTAAATAAAATCCTTGGTAGCATTGTCATTCTCCCATTCAGATCTTCCTTCCTCTAGCCAATCTACTTGTCACATGGTCATGGCACATAATAATGGATCAAATAATTCATCCCATTAGGAGAGGGCATATTCCACCACATTATCTTTTCTTTTCTTATACACTATTTCAAAATCATATCATAACAATTTATTCACCCATTTTTGTTGTTATTTAGGTCACAATCACTGATTAAAAAAATATTTGAGGCTATCATGATCAGTCTTTACCTGAAAGTGATGACCCATCAAATAAGGTCTCCATTGTTTTACTACATATAGAATAGCCATCATCTCTTTCTCATAGATTAGTTTGAGCCTATTTTTTCCTTAAGTTGGTGACTTTAAAATTCTAGTGGCCTACCTTATTACATGAGTACAACCCCCCTGCCATATCTTGATGCATCACACTCCATAACAAAGGTTCTTGAAAAATGAAGAGAAACCAAAACTAGAGTTGTGCACATATCTATTTTAAAATATTTAAATGCTTTGATAGTTTAATTGGTCCACTAGAAGGAGTATTTATTAAACAAAGAGGTGAGTGGAGATACAATTCTACCATAATTTTTGACAAACCTATGATAGTAACTAGTTAGCCCTAGAAATCCTTGAAGGTTATTGAGGGTCTTGGGAACATACCACTCCATTTCTTGGATTTTTTTATGATCAAATTTCACTCCTTCATGTGAAAAAATATGACCCAAGTACTCCACCTCTTGGAAAAAAAGCACATTTGGAAGGTTTGGCATCAATATGATGTTGTTCCAGAATTGAAATTACCTATTTCACATCTTCAAATGGTCTTTCTAATTTTTGATATAGATGAGGATATCATCAAAAAACACTTATACAAAATTTCTCAAAAATGGCCTAAAAATAGTATTCATCAAACTCTAAAATGTAGATAGTGAATTTGTGAGGCTAAAAGGCATTACCATAAATTCATAATGGCCTTCATGAGTTTTGAAATTTGTTTTAGGCATGTCCTCATTATGAATGAAAAATTGAAGATACCTAGAGTGAAGGTATAACTTGGTAAAATAAATATCACCATGAAATTCATCTATAAAATCATCAATTAAAAGAATAGTCTTTGATGATGTAATTCTTGAGTTATTTATAGTTTGGGCACATCTCCCAAATGTCATCCTTATTTTACACCATGGCCATCATGGAAGAATATTTTATCTAACTATTAGATGATTCCTACCTCCAACATCTCCTCTAACATCTTTTTAGTTTCACTCTTATGGGCATAGGGATACCTTTAGGGTCTAATGTTGGGTGGTGTACTTCCTAGAAATGGCATGATCATGTACACAACTTATAGGAAGTCCTTTTGGCATGTCACCAAAAATAACATAATGCTCATCCATGACCCTTTACAAATTAGGATGTGTAGAATCCTTGGTTGGTTGAACATATATGGAAAATAAGTATGCCACAAATCATTCTACACCTTTTATAGAGAATATTCATCATTAGATGGGAACTAACCAATTATGGAGATTTAGCCTATAATCCACATAGTTTAAAGGTCTTGACTTTTTAATGGAACCTCATGAATAGTTCTTATAAATTCATCTAAATAGTGCCCAAAATGGTGAGCCACTACACTCCCAAAATAATGTCATGTCCTCCCATGGGAATAGAAAACATAAGGAAATATAACAAGTAGTCTCAAGCTTAATGCTCTATCATTTTATAGAATAGTTGAATATACCATCTACAATCATAACCTAAAATTATAGAGTTGGGTAAATGAAATAGTTCAAACAAGTATCCATATTAATGTTGATGAAGTTATGTATACTCCTCAAGTCAATAACATAGTCACCTTTTGTTTCTTCAAGAAACCCACAACATTAAGAGTTTAAGGAATACTAATGTCTGAATGTGTATGATATGAAATAGTAGGTTGAGAATCTTTATATTCATCCGTAGGTTCTTCCAAGCCTAATCCTAAAGCCTCATCATTTTCATCCTCTTAATTGGCACCTTCAATGTAAAATAACTTCTTTTCATCATGTTGATGCCATTTGCTCCGTTTTATATCACATCCAAAACACAAACCTTTTGCATGATTTTCTTCAATTGCTGAGCTATTTATTATCAATCAAACCTTATACCTACTAAATTAAAAGAATTGGTTTAGTGAGATAATGGGAACATGCCCAAGGTTATGGGACCCTTGTGTTTTTTGGGATGAACCTATAGAGTAGGATGACTTCCTTATATACTAAGCACATCGGTTTAAGACCAACTTGTAGACTTAAAGAGTAGAAAGATAAATTTAATACTAATATAAACCTAATTTTTTGAGGGAAAAGGGGGGGAAAAGATAAGAGAGTGCTAAAATAAACAAAGTGTGATTCACCAAGTATAGATCAAGTGCCCCTACTACCTTAAGGAATGCACTAAATTTTTTTGAGAATGAATAAATATCACACAGAATCTACCAAGGATATTCTAAATGTATAAGTATTTTGTATGGAGGCATAATAAGATAACACAACATTGATAGGGATGAAGGATATCCATAGATAATGAGTATATAGACCTAAGTGCAAATATAATATGACATAAAAGTGAGTTCCAAGTTCTACATAGAGGTGTTAGGAATGAAAAATAATGAGAGGGGTGAACATTACCCACAGACAAAGATCAACAAACAAAAATAGCACATAGAAGACAAAAATAATGAAGGGAGGTGAAATCAATTTTCATTAAAGTACAAGGTTTAACAAAAATAGGTGCTCTTGGAGGGAAAATTTTTATAGCATTTTTTGTCTCAAAAATTCCTTTTTTACAATGATAAGTCTAATTACTTATATAGGAATTTAGAGAGCTCATGGTCATTACTCACTCTCACCCACTATTAGTGTAGTTACAATATTGAATAATGATTAGGGAAGTATCGAAGATATTTTTAAGAAGTTAAGGCATATCCATGATATGAATTTTTGGAAGTAACACCCAATGTTAGTATCCATATTTGCATTTAATTTTGTAGACTTGCCAAATTAATACACTACTCCAACTGTAACATTTAATAATTTAATTATATAATTCTCTAATTTTAAATAAATATAATTGTAAATAGGGATAAGAAAGATTTATAATGTAATAAATAAAAAAATAGATCTTGAGATAAAAATATATGATTAAAATACTAAGACGTAGTTGTATAGTCACATCAACACCTTCAGAACATGGAAAAATGGAAAATCATAGCATAAGATATGAGCAACACCCATCATATATTATATTTATATAAATATATTGAAAATAAACTAATATTGGTATTTTTATTTTTTTAAATGATTAAAATAGCCCATACAAAATACCCTCTAAGTTTTTTTTGGTAAAAAGTTGGCTAAGTGATAAATCTTCTCAGAAAGGTCACTTCAAACCATCATAACTTTTCATTGGAGACTCACATAGCTATAAAAATAAGTGCATTTAATTTTCATGACATCAAGGTAAAATCATGAAAATTTTCATGGATTTTGGAATTAATTTTATCTTATTCAAATGGAAATTAAAAGTGTTCGCTGAATAGATTTAACAATTGTAAACATAAAAAATTGGCTAAGTAAAAAATAACTCAAAAGCCATTTTCATAGATATGTATTTCACACATGGGAGTGAGTTTTATATATAAATTTTACCTCCATATCATCTAAACATTTGGATATCATAATTATAAATTTGAATTTGATTGGACTTGATTTTATACTATGCAATGGTGTTTGAAAAGTACTACACAAGTTGATTTGGTACCTAGAAACATAGAAAATATGCACACTAGGTAGTTTTCATCACTGTGCATCTTTCGAGTGAAGAATTATTTTATATGAAAACCATTACCATTATATTAAATTAACATTTTTATAGGCACATGAAAATTTTGGAGAGAAAATAATATGATTTAGTCATGAGAAACTCATCCTAAAAATCATTGTGCAAGCTTATTTTTGAAGAGAGTTTTACTTCTTTCACAAGGGATCAAGGTGACTTAAAGAGTCAAAATTTTGGAAAAATATGAAATAAAATTTCATAATAAGTATACATATATAGTATCCTTAATTAATCCATTAATAATGAATTCATAGAAGAATCCAAAACTCCTCACATTATGAAAATGCAAGACAACTGTACCTTGTCTAACCTTGCGGATGAGCCAATATTTTAAAACTAAAAGTGTACTTCAAAAAATGAGGAAGGAAAAAAACACAAACTATGCCATAGGAACTTAAATGAAGGAATAAAATTATAAAACTATTTACAATGAGCACATAGGCACTTTGAAGAAATAAAAATATCTAACATACCCTAAACTAACTAATGAAAAGGCCATTTAAACAAAGCCCTTAACTAGCTGTACAAAATAGCTACCCTTTCTTACTAATCTAACATGATTTATATTCTTCAGGGAAACCAAACAAATATGTATAAGGAGTGGATAGTAAAAAAATTGGTGTTACACTTCTCCAAAAATTATAAGATAAATAAACTCACTTACCCAATCCAATTAGTTAAACATAAAACTATCTTGGTGTGGATAGGTGAGCTGATCCTACTCTTTTTGATGTTCATTTTTATGATATAAATTAATAAAAACATGTGATGGTTCATCCTTACTATCTTCCAACTTAGATAGGTACCTAATAGGATAACCTATTATCAAGACAAAGTTTTAACAATCAAAAATGCCCTCCCTTATTCATTTTGCTTCTCCATAATTTTTCTAATTGGGATACACTTATCAAAGTGATTAATCTGGGATCACATATACTTCCTCCTATTTTTATTATTTCCATGGTTTTCCCCTTTAATATATGATGTTTAATGTTAATTCTTGAACAAAATTACTCTATCTCATCCCAAAAGAAGTCTTCTTCGAACTACTCTTTGCTCTTCTACATGGGAGGCCTCATTACAACTTCATGACTAACCTCATATTTTTTCATATTGGATGAAATATAATTTATCCAAGATATTTCCTCATCATCTCACCCCTATGCACTTCCCTACTACTCTAGTTGATGATGTTCATCCTCTTCTTGGTGTAGCTCTAAAATTTATGATTTAGTGGCACAAAGAGGGATGCCAATGATGTTTTACTCATCATACTCAGTTGAAATACCCTTTTAATTAGACAAATGGTCTTCAATTTCCTTCCATGCAACTGGTCCTCATTTGAAAATTGAGATGGTGGGAGGGCAAGAGGTTTCAACTGACATAGAGGAAGGGGATTTTACAAGGTTGGGTATTGTGAAGTTGGGATGCATGGTACAAGAAGGTTATTATGAATACACTTGGGGTTTTTGAGGAGGAATGAGGGTAGTATCATTCAAATAAGGAGGGAATATAAAACTTGGAACCTTGAAATCAATAGATTTATTTATAAGTATAGAGGATTTATCTTGCCTAAAGCTAGGAAAGGGAGGAGTGGAGGTGGTCGACTGTGATTCAATTTTTTACATCTACATAAGTAAATTATTTATCTACTACTCCTTAGTTGTTATATACCTAGCCAATCACTCTTATTCATTTCTTTTTTATCCTATCACCTCCTACTAATAAATGTAAGCTTGATAAACAAGATCTTTTTATTGCCTACCATACTCTTTGTCTCTTTTAATCTCCATTAGTTGTATCTAGAAATCAAGTTGTATATCATTGATTCTATTTTGGGTCTAGTTATAAGTATTATTAGGTTTTCAATAAGGTTTAAATAGGGTGGGAGGGATACAATTGTTGTGAAAATGAAGATATCCTACTATGACAAGGCTATTTGGGATAAAACTAGCAGCAATTTTAGTCTAATATAGATGGTAGGAAGGCATAGAAAGTGCATTTTGATAATGATGAGAAGAAAAGGAATATTTTTCATGATAGCATGACATATTAGGGAATTTAAATAAGGAAAAATTACGTCTACATTTTCAATAATAAGTGCATACCAATAGAGTCACCAGGCAATTAGATTAATTCAAAATAATGGAAAAGACCAAGAATATCACCTACATCCTGATCTTTGATAATATTTAAGTGATTAGACCACTTAAACTATTATATTTGATCTTTGGAGTCACAATGGTGTTGAATAAGCTACCTTGAATGGCAAGATTCACTAAAGAACACACCAAAATCCTTTAATGGATGATGTAAGGATAATCAAACCATGTCCTACTGGGTGTGCTAGAAAATTTTATCACTCAAACCCTACACCCATTAAATTGGAAGAATTGGTTCAATGAGATAATGGTAACATCCCCAAGGTTTTAGGACCCTTGCACTCCTTGGATGAACCTTTGGAGTAGGTTAACTTCCTTCTATTCTAAACACACCAGTTTAAGACCAACACACATACCTAAAGATCAAAAAGATAAATTTATTACTAATATAAACCTAAGTTTTTGAGGGGAAAAGGAGGGAGAAGTTAAGAGAGTGATAAAATAAATAAATGGAAATTCACCAAGAATAGATTGAGTGCTCCTACTGCCTTAATGAACACACTAATTTTTTTAAAAATGAAACAATATCACATAGACTCCACTAAACATATTATAAATGCATAAGTATTTCATATGGATGCATGAGAATATAGCATATCATTATGAGGGATGAAGAATATCCATAAATGATGCTTATACAAACCTGAGTGCACACAAAATAGGCCCTAAAAGTGAGTTCTAAGTTTTACACATAGGTGCTGGGAATGGATAACAATGAGAGGGGAAAACATTACCCATAGGCAAAGATCAACAAAAATAAATAACACATAAAATAGAAGAAGAATTAAGGGACATGAAATCATTTTTTATTAAAGTTAAAGGTTAAAACAATAGAGGTGCTCCTAGATGGAAAATTTTCACATCATTTTTATGCTCAAAAATTCCTTTTTTATAATGATAAATCTACCTACTTATATAGGCAATTAGATAGCTTAGGTCATTACTCACTCTCACCCACTATTAGGTAAGTTAAAAATTGGGGAAGTAGATTATATATTTTTGAGAAGTTAAGGCATGTCCATGCTATGCATTTTTTTAAGTGACACCTGATGTTAGTAGCCATCTTTATATTGAAGTTTGTAGACTTGTCAAATCAATACACTGCTCCAGCTATAACATTGACCAATTTAATTATCCACTTCTAAAATTTTAAATCAATATAATTTTAAAGAGGGATAATTAATATTTAAAACATAATAAATATCATTGAAAATGGAGATATGGATCAACATATATGATTGAAAGACCAACACGTAGTCACATAGTCGCATCAACACATTCATAACATGGAAAAATGGAAAATCATAGCATAAGATATGATAAAAACCCATAATATCTTATATTTATAGATATATCTTTAAATTATAATAAAAAGGGTATTTTTATTTTTTTTTAAATGATGAAAATAACCCCTACAACCTACCCTCTAAGTGTTTTCTGGTAAAAAGTTGGCTAAGTGATAAATCTTCCTAGAAAGGTCACTTCACACCATCATAACTTTTCACTGGAGACTCAAAAAGCTAAAAAACCAAGTGAATTAAATTATGATGACATTATGGTATAGTAATTAAGATTTTAATTTAATTTTGAATTTATTTTCTCTTGAGAAAATGGGAATTAAAAGCGCTCACTGGGCAGATTTAGCAACTAGAAACACAAACAATTGACCAAGTAAAAGTCAACTCAAAAGCTAATTTTCATAGCTGAAAATTTGACACATGGGAGAAAATTTTATAATAAATTTTTACCTAAAAATTATACTAATTTTTTTATACCATCACATTAAATCTTAAGTTGATTTAACTTGATTTGCTCCTGCGTAATGGTGTTTGAAAAGTGCTGCACATGCTGATTTGGCACCTAGAAACACAAAGAAAATCTACACTCTGGGTAGCTTTCATGGCTACGTATCTTTTAATTTAATAATTATTTTATACAAAAAAATTCAAAATTATATATATTTATATGACATTTATATATTTTCATGCAAATTTTGGAGATAAAATAACATGATTTAGTCATGTGAAACTCATCCCAAAAAGCATTGTGCAGGCTGATTTTGCAAAGAGAGTTCTACTTCTTTCACAAGGGATCAATGTGACTTAAAGAGTCAATAGTGTAAATATGTTAGGATGTGGAAATTATGTATTTGGTAATGTGTGTTCAATAACATTAGTGAAAGGTCTTTATTTGATAATTCCTTTTCCTCATCCAAACATGCCCTTGGTATGGATTTAGATACATTATTAGGATGAAACATGCAATCCTCTAATTAGATGCTATATTTAAGGCCAAAAAAAAATATTTTAGTCATATTTTAATTAGTTGTGTATACCACACATAAGGATAAATTATAAAATTGATGAATTTAATCCTTTACTATCCCAATTTGGTGTAATTTAACTAGCTGGATGAAGTAGTTTTTTGAGACATTGTAGTGATAGTGGAGCTATAGCTCTTCAAAAAATATAGACTAGGAAACCAAGATACCCTTATTTTTATTTCAAGTAAATAACTATTGATATCAAATAAATTAATCATGATCTAGATATAGGGAGACCATGACCACATTTTGTGAATAGGGAGTCTGATGTAGATCAAATAATTTTTCAATTTGAGTAAATCCATATGAGTGGATCATTACCATCAAACGAATGTAGGTCTAATTTTGGAAAAAATATATTAATACAATGGTTGTAATTATGAATTATTTTAGGAAAAGAAACAAACTAAAGTGGTAGAGGGTTATTTAATAATTACTAGGTTAAAAAGTTGGCCAGTTTACAAGTGATTTCTTATAGTTGATCTTGAAAGCTATTCAGGTCCCCTCTCAACCCTGTGAGAGACCCTTTAACTATATCAAGATAATATTTTTGTAAAATTCCCTAAAAATCTAACTTAAATTTATGAAATACCTTTGAAATACTTGGATTAGAATTTTTTGACTCCATGTCATCTTTGTGAGGAGTTTTAAGCATTTATTTCCCTTTCCCATGACCATGAGTTTTATTACCTATCATACACAAACCCTAGTAGGTTTGTGACCCAAAAATAATGTATTAGTATATGATACCATTTTGATAACCTCACAAAGACAAATATAATGACTAATAATGTGCACAAGGGTGAAAAATTTTGGCCTAAAAAAGTGTACCAGTAGAATATACCTTTTTGATCATCTCATAGAGATGAATCCAATGACTGCTAATTTGCACAATGTAAAAAACATTTCATAATATTTTTTATACTCATTTTAAAAAAAAAATACTCATTAAAAAACTATGATGATGAAAAAATTAAATTCCTTCGAGATCACAACTTATGTTTTTTGGCCTTCTAGTGCTCAAACTATCAGACCCAAAAAAAACTACGTCACATAAACTTACCCAAATAAAATCAAAATTACTTAGATGATTAAAAAAAATAGAATTAGATATCATAGAATTAAGATAAAAATAAATATATCCATAATAATAATTAATGAAATATCATAATACTTAAATCTTATGACTGCGCCAATTTGAGGGGCAACTTCCACAATAATGCAATAAGAATATAATTCATAATATGATGATAAAAGAGTAACCACTACCTTTAATATATACTCTACTTAGCCAAGGTTATTTCATAGGTGGACCATACTAAGAACACATAGAAATAAAACAAGATAATATGAAGGTTTGTAAGCCATAACTCAGCCACAAACATCCTTAGACACACTATGGGTTAAGGTCATAGTGATAATTATATGATTTAGACTCATATTTATGGTAGAATTATACTTATTAGTACCATTTTTATACATAGTTTAAACATGAGACATATCTAAGGTGATTATGCTATATAATGTGTGCCTAATATTAAAAAATCCAAATTAGTTTTAGTTTCTAAAACTCTTTTATGGATTGTTACCACATCACACAATTTTATGTAATAACCCAATTAGACTTTTATGGACTTTATTGAGCCAATTTACTGTATTAGTTATTTCATTTTTACTATGGTTTAGGTGATTAAATCACTCAATATTTCTAAGTTTTTAGGTTAAACTTGATTGTATCATCCAGCCTTACCAAGTTATAAGTATGATTGGGTTACACGATTGAGTTAATATCAATTGTCAAGTGGAAACTTACCTTTTCTCCAAGGTTGGGGGTATGTGCCTTCTAATATTTCTCTATATCCTTAGATATGTGAACCCTATATATTTATCTATATTTATCCTAATATAATTTTTAGAGCCTTACAATGATATATATTTTCAAATCAACTTGTCAATAGGGAAGGTGGTTACATGACACATAGTTGTAATCCTAAACCTTGCTCTTTCAATTTTTAATATTTTTAATAATTTTAATTAAATATTATATACACTAATTATACATTATTTAATGATATTAGTTGTGGTTCAATCACCATCACAACACTTAAGTTAGGCTCATACAAAGATAAAGACTATTATATACACCGATCTATGCACATTCCTTTCCTTTAAACTAGAAATTTCATTACTAGATTTGGGGGGGGGGGGATGCAGGTGATATTTATGGATTATAAATAAAATTAATCTTATACACTTGATAAACTTAGACCTTGGCTATTCCATCAGTTCTGGACCTTTCCTATTTCTACAAGTCTTACATTTACTCTATCTTATGCCCTTTGGCCTATCTCTTATCCCAAATAGTCTTTTATTGATGATCCAAGCCTTATATCTTACTTAGAATGATTAAAACCTACTTATCTTCCACATATACAAGTTTTGAGCCTATGCCTATTTTCTTACTCCCTAGACACTAGTGTTTGAGATAGTCACCCATGTCAATGTAGGTTTATTGCTCTAAGCAAGTGTCATGCTCTGACACAAGTGTTTGGTGTCCTAAAGTCATCTAATATACAAATGAAATGTATCCTAATGGTTGAAATAAGTAGTGTAATATGATTTATTTATCCAAAGGGATTGATATAAATACAAGATAAACCCTCATTCATTCCTCACCTAGAAAAGACATAAAGAGACCAAGGTAACTTATCAAAAACATTTTATCAAGCATTTAATTGAGCAAAGATTCCCTATTTTATCTTATTTACATATTATTCATAGGGATGCCACATTTAAAAATTTAAATAAATGAAGGGGAATCCCAAGATCCTAATTTGCCAATTTACATGCTAGGTCACCCTTATACTTATTTTCCACATATTACATGATTCACACATAATCTAACACATAGGGGAGAACTACATCAGTCTAAGGCCCTCTTTGAAGTATTGGATATTTAGGTATCACTAATTAACAAAGGGGTCTTTGGCATCAACTTGAAATTATGAGCCCACTAACCCATTTTTCTCTAAGGTCACTATAAAGATGAAGAATTAGGGTTTTATAATTTTATGAGGAATGATAGTCCATGACCTAAATCTAAATACACTAAAGTAAAGGAGAATATAAACCCAAAAGCATCTAGGTGGTAGCATCCTATTCTAGTAGGTATTTCATATAAGACACCTGTGTCGAACCTAGACAATAACATCAACATAACCATACTAAGATAACACAAGTGCTCGTGGCTCTAGAAGCACTCAATATAGAATTTGGAGACTATTATAAAATAATCTTCTAGACTACTTCCTACTTTTTCTAGATCTAAAACTATGTTAGTATCAGAACTAACTAAGTACATTATTTCTTTATCATTTCCATAGCTAGTATAGTTGTAATTTATATATTTAGCCTATCTCAATTTAATAAATTTAGCATATATTATATTTCAGTTTAGCATATAATTATATTACTATAGATATAATTATCACCCTTATGCATTATCATTTATATATACCCCTTTAATTTATATTTAACACCAAGATATATATCCTTTTAGGGTTAGAAACTCACTTTATTGAGCACCCTATACATATTGTTATGGTTGATAATGGTTTAAGAAAAAAATTTATACCATGACATATCTAAACTTTCTAGGATACACATAAAATTATATAAAAAATAATTCAAGAATGATCAACATGTTTTATGGACATACACAAACACCCTCAAACATATTGTGCTACCTTTTTAGGTAGGGCCTACCATAGTAACTACTTCATTCTTAATTATATTGAGTTACTAGTGGTAGGATTGACTTAAGTATTAAAATTTGAAAAGTAGATAATTGATTCATAAATTGTAAGGGCCCACCATAGTTTGAAAAGTATCCATTTGATTCATAACATGTAATAAAATTTGATTAGTATTAATAATACCTTGACTATTAAAAGCAAATTTAAATGCACTAGTGGTAGTATTGACTTGAATATTAAGACATGTACTTGGAGTAGATCCACTTCAAGAAAGACATACCATAGTAGTCAATATATTAGGCAAGTTAAATGAAGAAGTAGTCAAGAAAGTTAAAGGAATGAAATAATTCATAAGGTGACTTTCCCAAAGTTTTGTAGAAAATCTATGTGTGGGTGAAGGAGGTCACTCAAGGTGAGGTCTCATCATGAGATTATAGATTATCATGGAATCCTTACCTCTAATGTTAATGTTTTCATTTATTAAAATGATCATTTTGATAGTGTATTAAAATCACTTTCATTATTGACAATAAGAATTTTTGGAGGATAGTTAAATGGATCAAGAGTTTTATAAGGAGGTGACCCATAGGTTCTAGTTTTAGTTGCCACATGAACATTTCTTACATTGGGATTTTATATGGAAGTATAAGGAAGGTGAAAATGAGGATATTTATGGGGTTTATTGAAATCCATCACAAAATTTTGATTTTTAAATTCAAATTCATAAAAAATGTGTTGTATGGTGAAAAATGAAGGTATGATTAGCAATTGAGAAGATGATAAAAATGAGACTGATAAAAAAAATTGTGTTGACCACATATTGAAATATGAAAGTAGGAAAAATAATTTTGAAAGCTATAAGGTTAACCTACATGACTTAGAGAAATATGTAAGAAAATATCTAAAAGCTTACTGGGTTGAGTTAGTTGACTTAGATAGATAGGTGAAACCAATAGTTTGGAAACCTATTGAGTCAATTTGGTTAACTTAGTTGGATAAACAAGTAAAAAAAAGTCTTAAAAATTATTGATTTAAGATAGTCAACTTAGTTAGATAATCAATAAAAATAGGAGGATAAAAACCTACAAGATCAACCTAGTCAACTTAGTTGGACAAACATGAATAAAACGTATGCTAGAAGCTTAGAGCTTGTGCTACTCTATACTATAAAAGAGTATGGATATTTATAACAATGGATGAAATATAGTTGTTATAAGAGTTAAGGTAATTTTTTGAGGAATTCCTGGTCTTATTTGATGTCTTATAGTGAAACTCACAAAGGCAAACCAAAGAGGTGTAAAAATGTAGGGTATTTTAAAGGTAAATAAGGATACTTTGTCAACAAGGCCTAGTCCCATCCAAGGTCTTACACTACAACTCATGAAAGGGAAACTAATGAGGTGTGATTAGTTATTAAAAGATACTAATTAAGGGTAATATCATGTGTAAGATGATTAATAGAGGGAATGAATAACATTACATAGGTGTTGTAGCAATCATTAGTTAAAATGAGACACTCTTTAAGTAGATGTGTTAGTTTTAAGAATTTTTTAAACAAAAAAGACTTGAGATACTTTATAAGTATATAAAAAACTTAGGCTTAACAAATGAAGTACATATATTAGCTCATGAAGGTTGTATATGCATGGAAAATTAAAATGGGACTACCTTCTCATGACATGTTCCCCATACCTTATAACCATTTACATAGTTTTTTGATCTACTTTGAATATTAGGTACTTGTGTGATAAATTAGGTGGAAACACACACACACACACACACACACACACACACACACACACACACACACACACACACACACACACACACACACACACACACACACACACACACACACACACACACACACACACACACACACACACACACACACACACACACACACACACACACACATCACACTAATGAACCTCAACTCTATCATGAGGCCAATTATGGAGTTTGAGATTCAACCAAGATAAGATATGTGCTAGATAATAATCATGTCTTTTGGTGTTATTTTGACTTTAGAATATATATTTTTGCCTTTTTATCATTTCCTTTTGTTTTAATGATTTATCTTTTAAATTTTTTATGTATTTTTCTTTTCCTCCTTCATATGGATTTGTAAAACTAGTTATGAGTCATATAAGTAATTGTGTATTTTCATAATATTTTACTTAAAGATTATGCCATCTAGAATTTTCTTAGACTTACCCATAAGTAAGTGTGCAATCTCAAGACTAACCTTATATATATTTTAAATTAGACAATGATAGGGGATAAATGAGAATTTATTATATGATAAAATAATAAGTATGATTTATAGTTGATCACAAGGAAAATATGGTATTTTCAAGTGTGGTTTAATAACCATGTCATCTAACTAACCATATTATAAAACAAAGGATCTAGAACAAACACAAATACAAAGAAACATCATCCTAAAATAAGGGGGATATAAGTGTTTGAAAAATATATAATCAAATGTAATAAATAGAACCAATATTGAATATGTATAAAAAGAGGTTTGTAAATCATTAACCATGAATGCAAAGGTAAAAGTTCAAAGATAGGCAAGAGATTCTTAGTAACAAAATATAAGCATTGCATCACAAATGTTAAAATAAAGTATGAATATCCAAAACCACTCACGTGCAAATATGGGGCATAATATGCCATATAAAAAAAAAGTGATCATAAATACTAATATAATTCATGGCATACATCATCAATAACATTAGGTAAATCCCACTATAACTTAGATCTAGCCTTAACCATAGTCTCATCTATCTTTGCCAAAATTCTTGTGAGGACTTCCTATTACACTGTCTCTATGGAGAATTTAGCTATGATATAATAATAAGGATAAATATGTGTCATATATTATGAGGGATAATAAATAAAAGGAATTGGTGCTGCAATATGACCAAAAAATCTAATCTTTGGGATGATGAAGGGTGCAAGGAAGGTTGTAGCTTTGCTAATGAATGACCCTATATATGCTGATAAGAAGGTGATGGTGTAGGCTATGAGAAGTCATGGAATTTTTTTATTACTCTACACCTATTTATGTTATATGTATCACACTAATTCCAAAAAAAATAAACACCCTCATATTTAGGTATATACTCTGGAAGTATCTTAGGAGGATGTAGGTTTTTATCAATAGACTATGTATTCTTTAGAGGGAGTGCATCAATGTAATATTTAAGTTTTCAATAATGAGTCTAGGTATGCATGTTCATGCTATGAAAATAAGTGTTTCTAGGAATAGTGGACTATGGAGGTCTAATATAAATATTAGAAGTATAGCTTGATGTGTATTGTTGTGTTAAGAACCTCTTATTTACATGACAATACTTTGCCCAATGACCTACAACCTTATGTAATTTATGATATTGATCATATATTCATTATGTAGGTAGGGATCAATATTAGGAAAAGGTAATATTCCATCACCACTAGTAGGACTAGTTATAATAAGATCAAGGGTAGATTTATGAGCCATGGTAGAAGATCTCAATGTGAGTTGATGTAGTGTGGCAAGAATCTTAGGAGGGAATAAGTTTGAAGGATAAAAAACTAGGTGAACTAATATGGTCCCATCATGGCATGATCAAAAAAAAAATTCTAAAGAGGCTCAATAATAATTAAATGATAATTAGTGTATGTACTCCATCTTAGAACTGTGAACATCAAGTAAAGAAGAGATGATGTCTGGTACAATAGAAGGAGAAGGAACTATGGTATGTAAATGTAAATAATGTTGTAAATAAGAATTATATCTAAGTATTTTTACATATTTATCTTCATCAAAATCAATTTAAAAGGGATCATATAATTAATATCCATAATCCAAAGTGTGAAGATTAATAATGCAAACATCGATGATTTTATTGGTTGAAGAAGCATGAGGTATGGATTGCTTATTCTTTGTTATGGTCATAAGAATCTCATCTATTAGATTTTTTATGAGATAGAGGTTATATATAAGGGGGTAATTAAGCATTTCAGTGTGAAGGGAAATCATAAGTTTTGATTTTTAAACTAATCTCATCAGGTTCATCATTGTTAGAATCTAATAGATTAGGTGATATATTTCCCACAAACTTGGGGTGGACATTATAACATATATTAAAGTTAATGAGATAATTAAATCATTGAGATTATCAAAAATGAATACTAGGTAAAGTTTCAATGGTGGGTATTTTAAAAACACCACTTTCTTAGAATTTTTCAAAATTCTAAGGGTTCATGTCTCCTTGAATCTTATAAATAACACAATTATGAGTAAATTTGACACATTGGCTTGATGATGAATCTATAACTCTCATGTGGTGTGTCTAGGGTTGATCGAGTAAAATGTTAGATGATAATTATAAATTAAATATCATGACCTTAATACAAATTTTGATAAGAGGAAATATTATAAAATCCAAACATAACCTAGAGGAGGAAATTATCTTCAATCATAGCCTTGACATGTGCTTTGGGTAGATTTTAGGTTACATTCAGAGTACCAAAGTGTTTTGATAAATTTAAAGGAGGAAACACAAGTGTTAGAACCTTCATTGATAAATACATGCTTTACTTAGTTATCACCAACTTGGACACTAAAAAATAATGGAGGATCATCCACACAAAATAATATTTTGTTAAGAATCATTAAAGTGATAGGATATTTGAGTCAGAGAGAAGTATATACAATTTTGTCAACTTGTATAGACATTTCCTTACATTTTTGAAAAATAATATCTTTAGATCCAAACAAAGTGTCTTCTTTTCCCATAAATGAAGAAAAATATATACAATGGTTTTCATGCCAGATCAAGGCTGCCACATACTCAAACATAATACACAAGTAAAGCCAAACATGTCACATTAGTTTCATAAATCTAGCACTTCTAAGACATCAACATTACCTAAGGAAATCAATATACTTCACCCTTATCTAGATCCAATGACCTAGTCGAAATATCTAACAAAACAGTATTTTAGATCCATATTTAGTCAACACAACCATACAATCAGTTTTAGTCTTAGTTATAATATTGTATTCTAGTTTTCTAGTGAAGTTGTATTTCTTTGGTACTTCCCCATTTGGAATAATTATAAATTTATCAATTTATAAATCCATTTGTGTCATTTATTTCATATCTAAAGTATTCTAATTTTATGCATAAATTTATCTAATTAGGTAATAAATTCTCTATTTTTCCAAAATTTGATAAAACACCCAACTGGTGTGGGTCAATTATGACTTGGGAAGGGTAACATTTTTCTTGAGTATTTGAAATTTACATATATATGCTCAAAAGAGTTTTAATTAATTAAAAATATTTATGTAGGTGTAAAATAAAAAACTCTAAGGGATTATAATGTACAAGTTCTTAGGATGGTGCGAGGTGGTGAAATAGGAACAATTTAAGGGATCAAATCAAGTAGGTAAAAGTGGGCCAAAACTAACATTATAAGTATTCATGGCCAAATTTATGTATCTATGGATATAAAAACATGCTAGCCAAAATGAATAATATTGTGGAAAATAATTAGTTACAAGATATATTCAAGTATAGCTTACTTTCACAACTTCAATACTCCATGTTATTCAAAAAATTCAAATATTTTGATGAGTTATGTCATACAATGAGATATCAAGAAGTAAATATATTTGCACTCAATAAGCTTAACTACACTCCTACTACTACTATTTCAATTGTAAATTTTAAATAAAATAAAATTATAAGGGAAAATAAAATTAGAATAATAATTAAGTAAAGATTATAGTAAACATAGTATCACAACCTATAAATAGTATTCTTTTACCTACTTCATAAAAGAGACATTTCACACTTACCTCAAACTCCTCACAAATTAATACAAGATTTCAATTGAATGAAATATTTTATATATTCCTATACCACTAGTGTTTAATACAAACAAACCTCTATCAAAGATCCCATCAAGATCAAATATGGAATGTTGAATGCACTATAGCTTGAACAAAGAAATAACAATGAACCGAACAAGTAGTTGTGTGAGAGAAATCAAGAGTGGAAACCATGTAAATAATCCATGTATTAAAATTTACAAAAGGAGTAAAAATAGGATAGATTATAAATAACCTACCTTATAATAGTGGTAAAAATCCTAGAATAGGTTACATACCCACTAATATCTAGTCAAGGAGTAACTCCTACCAATTACTTAAAAATGATGATCAAGTAACTCTCTATGATAATTGACATCTAATCCATAGATAAAAAACATGTGTAGGAATAACTTGAATTAAAAAAATATAAAATAAGGTCCTACACTAACAACCCATTTAGAATATCTTAATTGGGTAGAGGAAATGGGTTTTGATAATAAGGCCTAATGAGGTACCCATGTACGAAACAACTCTCATAAAGTGGAGAAAAGTATAAAACATATAGGAAACCCCACCCCAAAAAAAAAATAAAATAAGAAGAGAGAGAGAAAATAAGAGAGAGTTAGATTCCCCCCACCATGAAGATGATGCTAAATAAATCTAAACTCAAGTAAATCTTGAAAGATGACCGATGTCGATGATGAGATCCTCTACCTGAAGACCATAAAATCTCCATTTGCATCGAACAATGTTTATTGATTTTAACAAAAGAAGAACACAAGTTGTGTACTAAAAGTCTACCCATTTCACAATGGAATATCAAGGAAAAAATATGAAGATATCTAAAAGAGGTCCAAAAATAAGGAGAGGCATAGTTTTGAAAAGATCATACATAAGAACTAGATGTAATTCTACTAAAGTGAAATTATCATAAGTAGGTGCAGTGAAGAGTGGATCACCCTAAAATAATGAATGAGACTACAAAGTGCATGTTGGATGTCCAACCAAGGTGTAGTTCCTATACAAGGAACTATGATCCTCATACATAGTTAGAGGGCCAACTACTCTATGCAATAAGGGTGAAATAAAAGTAGAGGCTATGAGGGACTACAAAATGCCTCATAACTATGTAGTAAATTTCCTAATGTTTGATGAATCCTACATTAATATACCTACACATTATAATTTTTAAAGTGGACTAGAGGTAGGTGGATCAAGAAATAACTCATCAATATTTAGAAGGTGACGAAAAATTGGTTGAGGTGCATCCATATCACTACTATAGTCATCTGTGCTAAAAAAAGAGTCCTCTGTCTTAGAAATGTCTTAGGGTCAGAAGTGCCATCAAGTATAGGTGAGTCTGATGAAGAATAATGACAAGGAACATTCATGAAAAATATCCATGGGTAGTGGAGATCAAAATTCAACAAACCTCAAGGATGAAGAAGATATTGTAGAAGAATCACATAGATCTACAAACTAAATATCCACATGAAGAGAAGGGTCATATATGCTTTCACAAGGTGTACTCTCATTGTAAAAAGTAGACTCATTAATAGTACCAAACTATGATGGATCTAAATGGGAAACATCATGCATAAGAACATAATATAATCTATAATGGGACATCTAAGGTTTGATGTAATATTATCCTGTAGTGGTGGCTCAACTAAAGGAAGAACACTATCCACCAAGATGTGTCATCATAGGAAATAGAAGTAGGAGGATAAAGTACATTAGTCTGTAAAGAGACAATATGAAGAGGAGAAGGGGGAGTGACATAAATATCAATAAGATCTTTAAAAAAATACTAAAGAATGATCCTAATAATGTAGGGACACTATACATATCCCACATGGAAATGAAAATCCATGGAAACATGTAACAGTGTGGTACCAAGAACCTTGTCATAAGAATTATCCCACTTATTGAACTAAACAAGATCATTGGGAGTACAAATTTATCCATATAATAATGGAATATGATTCTTTCTTGTGAGCAAGTGTTTCATGTAATCATGCCCAAAAACATAGTTAGTCTTTCCAGAAGAACCAATGGTGTATAATAAACTATCCTCATTAGATTTTATCTCTCAAGTGGATTCAACATGAATAAGATAAGACACCAAAGAAGTATAAGACTGAAAAATAAACTCTACAATGATGCTAGAATATTTCATGCTCATGAATGGGACATTAGACATAGTTGAGAATGCAACCAAATGAGAATTCATTGAATGAATCAATACAAAAAGTGCATGCTCAAAATAGGTACATTGGGCACAACAAGAAATGCATCCACATGTGAAAAATAAGTGCACAAGATATAATGTAAAAAACAATAGGGCCCATAACATAAATAACCCCTAAAATATGGAATTTATAAATTTAGTGAATTTATAATAAAATAAAACTAATGGATTGAGAATGAAAAATAAGGAACTTTTATAAAAAGTGGTACTCAATTTTGAGTTACCAATTAAAAGTTATGATAAATTACATTTCCTGTCATTAATTACATATTCAATGAATTTTCACTAAATTTTAATTGCACAAGTGGAAAGGGAGTGAACATATCCTTCTAGCTAGTTAATGGAACCAAAATTGAACACTAGGTGTCTTCAAGTCAACTAAAGTAAATAACAAATCTTGTACGTAATTACCCATATGTGTTCTCAAGTGAAAACAAGTCACTTAAGGCAAAATAAAATAACTATTTAAAAATAATAATTAAAATCTAGCTAATTTTAAAAAGATTTTAGGGAAATATTTTAGGTTTTTAGACTTTTTAAAAGATAAATAAGGGACTAAAAGGGGTTCCACCATTAATTAAGGAAGGACATGTGGAGTATGAATATAGACACTGAGACCTTTTCAAAGGCATGCCACTTACCAATGGAGGAATGAAAGAACATAAATCTCACCTCATGTTTGACTAGTACACAAACTAATTTTTGGCACAACTATTAATCATGTTAGAAAGTAGAGGATCCTCAATGTAGTTTGGTCTAATCATGTCACCATTTAATACCATAACATGTGTTTATTACATCCTCTTTACTACTAATGTGTTACTCTATGTAAAAAATGACTTGTAGATACTAGTTCCAACCTCATAAATGATAGTAGGATCCTTAATACATAATGGTTGTTAATGTAGGTTTCAATGGGGAATTTTAGAGGTAATGGAAATAAAACAAGATCTCTATAATGTAGAGTATGGTGTCTATTATAACCCTCATTCATAGTAAGGAACTAGTTCTATAACACAGACTATCATACGTCAATGGATGTAATATCCACCACATTGACCATAAGACTAGAGGGTAACTAAACCATATTAAGGATAGTTTAAGAGAGATGAAACATGAAAATAAATACCTCCAAGTGAAACTGTGAACTATAATACTACCATGTAGGACTAGGTGATTATAATTAAGGTATTTCCCAACTAGCTTGATGGATGGCTTTAAGGTTAAGCTAAGGGTGAAGATAATTAACCTATGATAATTGTAATTAAATGAGGACATATAAGATTGTTGAGTGTAGATCAAATAAACATAATTATTAAAGCAAGAAATCAAAGAGAGAAGAAAAATAATGTAAATTCCACATTGAATAGCTCACTAATGCTAGATGCACAAATAGGTGAGTAAATGTATAACTCCCCCTATAATTATGAAAACCCCCAAACATGTAATAACTAGTCAATGGTCAATTGGTAAAAAGAGTAACTCCCACTACCTAAAATAGGACAATCAATATAACTCCCTATGATTTTCACACCTAAGCAAGCTAATATCACAAGTGTAAGAAAAACATAATAAAAGAAAATAAATACCTACACTAACACTCCCCAAAAGCATAGCTTAAGTGGGTCGAATAAATGGGTCTAAAAAAAAGGCCTGATGAATTACCTAAGCATAATAAAACTCCCATAAAGTGTAGAAAAGGAGAAAACCCATAGGAAAAATCTCACCCCAAAATAGAGACAAGAAGAAGATAGAGCTAAAAAGCTCCACAGAAGATGATGTTGAAGTTGTACACACTCTAAGTATATCTCACAAGATGATGAATAATGATATCATTTACTTAAATACTGGAGGATATCCATCTGCATCAAACAATGTTTCTTCCTTTTTCTAATGTAATAACATGATGCATGTACTAAAAGTTTGCCCTTCTATAATGGAAGATTAAGGTAAGAATATGAATAAATTTGAGTAGGGTCTAAAAGAAAAGTATGGCATAGGTTTGGACAGATCATGCATAAGAACTAAATGTGATGCCACTAAAGTGAACCTACAATAAGTAGGTGTAGTGAAGAATAAATCACTCTTGAGTGATGAAAGTGTCTGCTAAGTGCCTAATGGATCTCCAACCAAGGTGTAGTCCTTACACAAGGAATTATGATCCTCATGCATATTAAGAGGGCCAAATATTCTATGAAATAATGGTGTAATGAAAGTAGAGATGATTTCAAACTTTAGAATTCCATGTAAATATGTAGTAGACTACCAAATGTCTGATGAGTCCTCAATCAGTATAATTATACCCTATAATGTCTAAAGTATACTAGAGGTAAGTGGATTAAGAAATAACTCCTCAATATATAAAAGGTGACAAGTAGATGGTAGTGTTTGTCCAAATCACTACTATAGTTGTATGTGATAGAAAAGGAGTCCTTAGTCTTATAAATATGCTTAGGATCAATAGTGTCATATTTTACATGTGAGTTTAATGAAGAAGAATGACATGGATCATTCATTGAAGGAATGTCTATGGGAAGTGGAAAGAACATCTCAATATATCTTGAAGCTAAAAAAGAGAGTACAAATGAATAACATGGATCTATAGTTTGAATATCCATAGGAAAAGAAGATTCATCAATTTTTTCACAAAGTGTACTCTCACTAGACATAGTAGAGTCTTCTGAAGTACCAATTTGTGATTTCTCTAGATGAGCAACATCATGCACATGAATGGAAGTAGAATTTTCAATGGGATAAATAAGGTTTTATAAAATCACATCTTGTAGTGGTGCCTTGATAGAAGGAAGATCACTATCCACCATGGATGTGTCATCATAAGAAATATGAGTAGGTGGAGAGAGAATGATAGTCTCAAAAGAGATGATAGGAAGAGGAGGAGGTGTGATGTAAATCTCAATGGGATATCTAAAAAGAGACTATAGTATGTTTTGAATAGTGTAGGGACATTCTATATGTTACACATGGCAATGAAGATCCATGGAAACATGTAATAATAGCTTATCAACAACCTTGTTAAAAGTATTATCCCAGTTATCAAACTGAACATGATCAGTGGGAATGATAATTTTTCCATATAAAAATGGAATATGATTATTTCATATGAGAAAGTGTTCCATATATGCATGCCAAGAAGTATAGTTGGACTTCCCTAAAAGAACCATAGGTGTAAAATTAACTATCATCATTAGGAGTATCTCAAATAGAGTCATCATGACTAAAATAATACATAAAGGAAGTGCAATACTTCATAAAACTCTACAAATATGCTATAATTTTTCATGCTCAAACACAATGAGAATGCATCCAAGTGAGCAACTACTATAGGAATTAATGTAAATCGTGCATGCTCAAAATAGTGACATCATGCATAGTTGAAAATGCATTCACATGTGAGAAATAAGTGCATGAGATATAATATATAAATTAATAGGTACCATATAATAAGTAATCCCCATAATATGTCACTTTATAACATTAGTGTGTTTATAAAAAAATTGGACGAATGGAAAGAGGAAAAAATATAGTTTTGAGAAAGATGACACTAAATTTGGAGTTGTCGATCAAAAGTTATAGTAAATTACATTTTATATCATTATTGGCCTATTTAATGATTTTTCACTAAAATTTTAAATGCAAAAGTGTAAAAGGAGTGAACACAACCTTCCATCCAGTTAATAAAACCAAAATTGAACCATGGTCATCCTTAATTCAACTAAAGTAGAAAAAAACTCTTCCCATACACCCTTATGTGAACTTTAATGGAAAAGGATTATTTGAAGGGGTTTTAGTTAAAAAATAAAAAATATTTAATTTTTTTTAATAAAATAACTTATTTTTCAAATAAAGCTAGGGTAGAACTTCTAGTTTTTTTGGGAGTTTTACAAAGAGAAAGGACTAAAAATGGGTATCAAATTAGGTTTAGATTCAATTTTCAAATCAAAGAGAAGACCTTCAAGTATGTACCACCAAGAGAGATTAGGTCATGTGGTAGACTAGAATGGTGAAGAAGATTGGGTATAGTCCATTGAAGGAATATCTTTTTCATGGTTTGTAGGGGTGTTGATCAATAGTAACATGATTAAAATATCATATTAAAAATGACATAGAAGGGGCACAAGCCATGGTTTTGATCCAAAAAATACAAGTGCAGGGTGTCAAATAGGTGAATGGATATACAAAGACTAGACTATTTTCCCTTATTGGCATGATTGAGAGAGACTAAGGAATGATGGTGTTGAGGAAATAATAGCATAGGGTTTGTCTAGTCTTGGAACTATGGTCGAGCCTAATACATAAAAAGATATGGAAATACATGGAGGCTATGTGGTTTGTATCTCAATTTATTGCCTTTGGGATGTCAAGGTCCAAGGATTTTTGAAATTCATTTGACTAGGTGAGGTAGTTATGTGGTCAGATCTACAAATTAATCCTAGCTCAGAGAAGATAGTTCCTACTTACACTTCCAATTGGGGATACATTAGATAATCAAGAATAAAACCAATATGGATCTAATAGACACAATTAGGGGATATATTACCATAATAATATCATTGGGGAAGGTTCTAAAGCCTCTAGTTAGGCAAAACTACATAACAACACTAAGTCCTATGTTTTCATATTCACTAAACTAATAACAATTAAAGAAAAAATATAATCTAGTACTCACCAAAGCTTGTGGCACAAAGTGGGGGTAATAAAAAACAAAATTAAACATTCATAAGAGACATATACTCATGTCAATGTATATAAAATCCTAATACATAGAAGAGAAGTACAAATGCATATCTATCTACACTTATAAAGGATGAACAAAGTTAGGAATACTTACATTTGAAAACAAACCCACCAAACTTCAACATCTCCCTTGGCCAAGGTGATTCACAATAGGTTATTGTGGTATGTAAAGATGATAAGGATAAATTATATCTATGCTACACAACATATCAATGCATCCAAAAAACTTCTCCATAAGACAAGATCCATATCTCTAAAGAAAGTGCAAAATCCTAAGATTTCTCCTTAAATAGAATGGTGGATAAGCAGATGCACAATATATCTTACTTATTATTCTCTTCTCTAAATAATGGTGAAATTATTATGTTTATATAGTAGATCTAACCATAAACCATTCCAAAAGTTTTGGCTGGTAACGTCGACCTAGTCGACCTAGTATCATTATTGGCAAAAACTCACTAGGTCATGGACTAGGTTTTCCAAGAGCTGACCTAGACCCTAAATAAGTTTTGTCAATAAGAGTATAAGGTAAACATAGTTGGCATAGTCATGTAAAATATAAAAATAGATTTTAGGTTAAGAAAAGGGGTATTGAAGGTGGTAAAATACTAGAGGAGTGTGCAAAAGATAAGGATAAGCTTAGGGGAATGGTTTTAAGGAGACAAGTGTGCATATATCAAGTGGAAAATAGGACAATAATCCTACGAAGGACCAATGGTCTACCCACCCCTTTCTTGATGCACTCCTTAGGGCTTACACTTAGAGAGATTGAGACTCAATGAGTTCCTACAAGATAGAGAGAATCAATAATTGATAAAATTTTAAAAATATTATATGTACACATATGCCCCACTCAAAGCTCATCATGTGTCATGTAAGTGTAATACGATATGGTGCTTCAAGAAAAGAATATGATGACATATAATATTTATGATAAGTAAAATCTAGTAAGAAGTAAATAGGATAAATGAAAGGATAGAATTTAAAAACACATAGATTTACTTACCTTAGTGCTTTAGATAAAGAAGGAAATGTGAGACATGTGAAGGCATCCAATGTGAAGAACATTGGGTGAACTTGTAGAGATTAGTGCAAAAGAGAAAAAAATAAAAAAAATTTAGAACTTAGGCATATAATAGTTATAAAAATTCTTTGTGATGTTAGGATTTCATAACTTTTTATAGTTTAAAATATGAGTTAGTAGAAACAAAGATATGATTAAAACAAGGAATCTGATGGTAAATATTCAAAGGGTAAATATTTGTGAATAGTAAATATAAATAACGTGAAAAATAATTAATTGGATATTATTTGACTATTCTGAGTGTAAAATATAGATCTAAGAGACCTAGTGAGAGCCTAGAGAGCTGAGATGGTGAGGAGATGATAGTTGAGACAAGGAGGATGCTTAATGACCATAATGAGTGAAACATAGGTAAGCAACTCAAAATTTTCAATTTTTCAAGTATTTTATTTGAGATTAAGTGTTTTATATAAATTTGTTAATTATATCAAATCTAAATACTAGAATGAAACCTAAGAAGTGTTTAAGGACACTAAGGGTTAAATGGGAAACTAGGTTGAAAAGGGTCAGATTAATAAATGTTGAAGGCATTTATTACTATGGGTCAAAGAGTTGGCATATTTGAAAGAAGGTTGACCTAGTCAAACTAGTAGGTAGAAAATAAAGTTTTGAAAGGGTTGACTTAGAAGGTCTTAACCAATTTAGTTTTTTAGGAAAAAGGTTGACATAGTACATCATGGCTGACTTAGTTTGTTAAGTCAAAATTTTGACTCGGTACTATAAGGGAAAAAGGAAAGGCCAACTTAGTTGTTTAAGTTAAAGTGGTCAACCTAGTACTATAGGGTCGACATAGTATGTTTCTAAGTGGTTGATATAATATTGAAATAAAGGAAAATGGTTGATATAGTACTTTAAAGGTACAAGGTACTTGACTGAGTACTAAAATGGTCAATTAAGCTAAAAATGGGTTAAATTGGTAAGAAATGAATAAATTAAGGAAAATTAGGTGATTTTTGTTAAAATTTAAAAGAATGTATTTTGATTATGAGTGACATAGAGTTCTAATACATATTTTATTATTTGATTATTGTAGGGGAACCAAAGATTTTGGTGATTGGTATATGCATCATGGTTACCTAATCTATTAGAGTCCCTAATAGATGTAGATAAATCTAGATTGGTCATGCTAGAGTTGGGAGGCATCACAGAGATGTGATGGGTCCCATTGGGTGCTGATCTAGTGATCATGTTCCTAAGAACTTGGAAATTCTTAACTAATACTTTTATATGGGTTGTAGATGGGGATACCATAGAGGTTGGTATCACTTTAGAAGATGTCCATGTATTTTTTAGACTTAATATAGGGAGACACTAGTGATCATGGGGATACTAGATGATAAGGAGGAGAGGTGAGCATTAGCCTGATGGGTGATGTGCTCAAATAAGATTTACCTCAAACTAAGGGTGAGTCTATTTGATTTTTATATTACATAAATTATAAATATCTAAAAATTTGTGACAGGACTTGTGATAACATTAGTGTTGTGTCACAAGTTAGATGATAATGTACCACTGTATGTGAGAGCCTTATGCCAATCAATATTAGATTAGGGATACTATATGACCTAGGTTATATCATTTGGGCTTTTCTCATGCATGATATGCATAGGATGATATCTAAAAGGTATAAGAATTTGGGGCTAGTGGTATTATTGATTGCCTAGATATATGAGAGGTTCTTGATGTATTGACCAGTTAGATTGCCCTATGTGGTCAATGATTAGTTGCTTTGGGTGCTGAAATGGGGATAAGATTAGTGATATGAACCATGCCCCACATGTCAGTGCTATATATGATCACACAAGGAGATATTATTTGGAATGTTTATGCACACATTGTGATGGTTTGGTCAAGTTAGGGGACTATAGCGTCAGGGTTAGTATGAGTGTGGATCATAGGACACTATACTTGGTGGGTAGAGCCATATCTAGTGACACACTTACTAGGATAGTTTAGAATCCCTCACTCAATGGATCCTATTGTGGTGCCTACATTTTGGGCTTGATATGTGAGAGATTTAAGGGGGAAAGGAGGAGGAGGAGTACCATTGATATACTAGAGATTAGATCACGGCATGTTAGACCATGGACTAGTCAAGGATGATAGCCTATAGATAGAGAGGTCATGGATGTGGATACAAGGTTTCCAAAGTGTCACATATGGAACCATATTAGGAGTGAAGACCACCTAAGTCATACCATTGATAGAGATGTTAGTAGTGAGAAAGAGTACAGAGGGTAGTCATATAGGATGACCCATCATTTGACCTAGGGTAGAGATGGTCTATAAAGGCACCACTAAGGCAAGGATTGAGATGAGCACAGGTGGTGACCCTAGGATTTGATTTGATTGAGAGGCACCCCATAGATGAGTTACTCAAGGGATGAGTTGATGGGAAGACTATGCTCAATAAATGAGTAGATGGGGATACATTTATTGGTGATACCATGATAGGTAATAAATGGTTATATTTTTTGTTTTTGATATAGAATAATAGTTATATATGATTGATAGATAGATTATGAGATATATATGTGATCTAATATCTATCTAGTTTGAATTTTATAGATCATATGAATGAGGAGGAGGTTAGATGGGGATCCCTGTTGATGGTAGCACACCATGACATTCTGGATGGGGTGGTGGCACCATATGACCCCACCACATTAGATGATCCTATGGCACCATAAGCCGTATCTCAGGAATGCTAGTTTAGATTAGTAGGGGAGGCTAAAAGGTGGTTATAGGCACATGAAAATGGGATATAACCACCAGTAGTGGTGGGAGCAGGAGAGGTAAAGGCATGCCAAACCTTGGTTCAAGAGAGCTATGCATTTGGCTACCACTATTCAGCTAGGATAGGTACAAGCCCAGGTGGCCAACCTATAAGGATAAGTAGCAGGAATGAGATCTCAGACATCCTATTTACAATGTAATAATCAAAGGGGATAGTCTAAGGCATTTATGGGTAGCATGGCTAGGCTAAGAGATAGACATGATGGATCTCAGCCTTAGAGTTAGAGTGATGTATTTTTGTAGTTTATATTAAAACACATGATATATATAGAAATATTCTATTTTCATAGTTAGATGTTGATCATATGGTTTGTATTTTGGTTGTGGTTGTGGATGCATGGATATATTTATTTCTAGAATATGTATTTTTCTTTTGTTGAATATGCTATAGGAAATATATTTATGGTGCTTTATTTTCTAGCATTATGTAGTATACATGCATGGTTAACAAGAAACATGCAAAAAGAGTTGGAAAAGTATAATTAATAAAAAACAAATGCACTACACACTATATCATGATGGGAAATGTGTAATAAAAAATATGACTAAGTCTAATAAACCAAAAAAAAAAGTGTTAAGTAAGAGGGGAAAAAATTGTTTTTAAACGAGGAAAAAGGTTGGCACCAAATTAAATCAAGTAAAATCACACTAAGTCACATTGGGAAGTATGAAAATAATGTAATAAAATGGAAATCATGTGAAAGAATAATGGTATAAAAAAATCAATTAAGTTAATAAATCAAGTTGGGAAGTATAATAGAGAAACATAATTTGGTAAAATGGTCTTAAATTAATCACACTAATTTAAGCTGGGAAGTATGAAAAACTAAAGAAAAGTGGTTGGATTCTTACACGTAGTTGGAAAATAAGAAGATAAAAGTGAAATATTAATTAATTAATCATAAAACATACTAAATAAATATGTGAATCATGTCAATGATGTGTAACTCATAATAAATCATATCTTATTTCATATTTGACACATGTAATTTTATTGTGACTTGGATATTAGAAAAAATTGTGAGAAAGGCTAGGTCTTATCCATGGTTTTACATTGGAAATAAAAAATGGAATACCAATGAGGTGGAAATAGTGTGAAAATATGGTAAAAAGGGGATGTTTGGAATGGAAATATGAAAATTTTAGTATTATGTGAGGAAGGCTAGGTTCTATCCATGGTATTACACTGTAACTCACAAATGGAATCCCTAGGGGAGTGATTAGTGAACAAAACAATATTTCTCAAGGTGAAATATTAGGATTGTAAAGAGTGAAAAAGGGAATGTAAAATTTTTAATGTAGGTGTCATATGAGAATATCTTAGGAGACATGAGGCATACTAAGGACATGAGAAGACACTAAGTGACTAGTGACCATCAATATACAGAGGATACCTGATTTCTATAGATTTAAAGATATGTAGGAAAATGAGTGTAATATTAAGATCAACTTATTTTGGTTATTTTTAATAAGAAAATTAAAATGTTCCTACCTTCCCATAATATGGTCCCCATTCCTTAGGACCCCTTAAAGAGCCATTAGTCTATTATGAAGATTGGGTACTTGCATGAGAAAGTAGCTAGTACCAAAAAGTTTTTTTATTCTCCTTTTGTAATCTACTAGCCTACCATATTTGACTTTTGAGAATTTTGAATGTTGCTTTTATTGCCTTTTTTTTCAAATGATTTGGTATTTGAATATTTTATGGATTTCAATATTCCTCTTCCATACATACTTAGAATGACCAATTATGAGAGATGGAATGATACACATGAATGAGCTTTAGGCTTTGGATAAAGGAAGCTAAGTATCTAAAGACAAGACTAACTAGAAAACTTAGGCTTAATTATGAACCAACATGTTATCTCAAGTCTGAACCATGTGTATACTTAGTTTTAGAAAGGAAATGAAGGGGAATAAGAGGAGATATAAAGTGGATTGGTAAAGGGAGATTATAATGAGAGGAATTATTTACTAATTGATCACATGATAAAGAAGGAATGACTAAAGGGATCAAGGTTTGTATAACCAAGTGACAATAATAATTTCCATGGTTATATAGATAAGGTAGAAAAACAATCATGAGAAAGAATAAGTGAACCAAATAAAATGAAATTGAGAAGAAAAATAATGAAATTATGAAAATAAATCCATAAGATAACATAATGACATCATAAACCACATGTAATGTAAAAAAAATCCACCATGTAAGATAGATAATAATTTGACATAATGTCAAATGATAGATAAAATAGATAAATGTAAATATGGAGCACATTTCCAATCCAAATGATAAGGTAAGCACATCATGCATGTGTTCCTAAGTAATGATATATTTGTCCATACACATTATCCATAACATTTGATAAGTCTCTATGAAGTTTAATGTGGATTGTAGCTAATGTCTCATAGATCCTCAATAAAAATTGATAAAATACTTTACATTATATCTCCTTGATATAATATGTAGGAATGCCTAAAAGATCATGCTGATGAGGGATATCATGTAAGGGATACTAAAAAAAATTCATAGGATTAGATTATATGGGAGATGAAAGGGTCATTAATGGGGAAGGTGTCACCAGTGAGGGGATCACAAGTAGATATGGAACCAAAGGAGGATATGTAAAAATAGGAGGTGGAACCATAAGGGAATAAGGGGGAGCATTCTTGTAAGAATGATCTATGGGAAGAAGGGTAAAATGTGAAGAAATGGTTAGGAGGTGATTCTTGAGATGATACTAAAGGATGCGATAATGATCAATGTGATGTATACCAAATTAGTTATAGAGACAATATACCTATCTATATTTAAAAATATATCTAGGTAATACTTTTTGGGGAGGAATATCCTTTTTTAAGAGCTGAGGAGTGGTGGGATGAAAGGTGTTGATATATTGTCATAGATTATGACAATACATGGATGAATGGTTATTTATTCCATGAAAACAATAGATACACTTTTGATTAGACTTGGTATGTGTAATCATAAGAGGAGGGGAAATAGAAGCTAAGGAAGCTTCGTATAGGGAATAATCTCTACTCTAATGACCAGTAACTTTATGAATGTCATAGTAAGGTCGATCAGCCCATTTGGTGAGCGAAGGAGCCAACTATGGTAAAGGGAGAAAACCATCACCAAGATAAGGTGGTATTGGTGGATAAACTAGATAAGGCTTCACTAAAGGAGTAATAGGATCAAAAATAATAAAACACTCAACTAATGAGGAAATAGAATCCAAACTAGTCTTTGTTGAGGGAGGAACAGGATGTATGAAAGGAAGAAGGACAATCAAAAGGATCTTATGAATAAGTTAGATAGTAAGGTTTTAGTATCTAACAGAGTGATAGGGACCAGTCATAGCATGATCCATAAACATACTCCTATGAAGTTCTTCAAAAACTAGAGGTGCATGAATCATATCTACCATATGATCAAGAGGAAAAATTCTAAAATTAAGAATGATATAGGATGGAATACTAGAAGATATACTAAAAGACTAAAGCAAAGAGGAGTGATAATGAATAATTTTATCATTTTAGGCCTAAACCATAGGAGGTGGAACCATGGGGGAAGAAGGGGGACCCTTCTTGTGAGAATGATCTAGTAGAAGGTAAAGAATGATTAAGAGGTGATCCTTGAGATGATATTAGAAGATGGAAATAATCTGTGCAATGTGTACTATATTGGTGCCAAAGATAATATACATCTCCATATTTAGGAAGATAATTAAGTAATACTTTTATGGGAGGGATAGCCTTATCTGAGGGTTGAGGAGTTGTGGGATACAAGGTGTCAATATATTTTTGTAGTTTGTGAGAATAAATGGATGAATGGTTATTTGTATCATGGAAGTAACATATACACTTGTGAGTAGACTTAGTAAGTTTACTCATAGGAGGAGGGGAATTAAAAGATGAGGAAGCTTGGTATAGGGAATAATATCTAGTCTCATGACTGACAACTTTATGAATGTCACAATAAGTCTAATTGGCCCATTTGGTGGGCGAAGGAGCCAACTACAGTAAAGGGAGTACACCATCACCAATAAAAGGTGGGGTTGGTGAGAAAACTAGACAAGGATCAATTGAAGGAGAAATAGGATTGAAGATAGGAAGAGACTCATCTAAAGTAGGAATAAGATCCAAACTAGGCTCTATTGAGGGAGGAGTGGGATATATGGAAGGTTGAAGGATATTTGTAAGCATCTTAGCGATAATTCAGTGAGTAGGGTCTTAGTATATAGAAAAGTGATAGGGACTAGTCATAACATGATCCATAAGCATAATCTTATGAATTTATTAAAAAATTGGAGGTGTGCACACCATCTCTACCCTATGATCAAGAGGAAAAATTTTAAAATTAGGAATGATATAGAATGGAATAATAGAAGATATACTAAAAGACTAAATCAAGGAGGAATGATAATGTATAATTTTAGCATCTCAGGCCTGAACAAGACTTCCTAAGAATGGATCATATAAGGTATATCCATCATCATAATCAAGTGTATGAAAATTTATGACACATGTAGGGATGACCTTATCATCTGATGTGGTGTGATAAATGGATTGTTGAGTCTTAGTTAAGACATTAGGGATATTTTCACAAGGTGGTTGATTGAAACAAGGTTGAAAAGAAGTGAGAAGCTAAAATATAAGATGAGGTGAGAGATCTAAAGTTTTAATCTTGATATTGATCTCATTAGACTCATCATAATCATAATCTAGGAGGTTAGGAGGTATATTCCTAATGAGTTTGGGATGACCCTTATAACCTTAAGTATAATTAACATGAAAGTTAAATCATTAAGATTCATGAAATGGAATGCTTGAAAAAGGGTTCAAGGGTAGGAATCTTGAACACACCATAGTCTTGGAATTGTTTAAAATTCCAAGGATTGGTGTCACCAAGAATTCTATATATGGCTCCATTGTGAGGAAATAAAATGCATTAGAAAGTGGAAGAGGCAATTTATCTCATGAAATGAGTTTATGACCTATAATAAAAAAGGTTTTAAGATATAAAAAATTTGAAAATCATCACCTTCACATGAATGGTGATAGGTGGGATAATAATGGGGAGCCACACATAACCTAAAGGAAGATTGTACCTATTGTCATAACCTTGACATGTGATAAGTCTGGGATTAAGATTTATTTTAGAATATCTAAGGGTTTTGATAAAATCAAGCAAGGCAATATAAATTATAGGACCTTCATCAATCAAAGCATGCTTGACATGGATATCACTAATTTGATTAGTCGGCCATTTTTTACCCACATACCAAGTTTGTGTCTAGATGGGTCAGGTTGTTAATAGATGAGAAGAGGAACAAATGTTATGGATGGAATGATTTGACCAAAGAGATCACTTATCTTGAAAATATTTTGAAACACTTTAAGTTCACTTAAAGTGTAGTTTGTCTAAATTTAGGGAAATAGGTCTCCAAGGTGGTCATAACATTCAGGGTCATGGAAAAGCCTACATAAGCCTTAGGAAATAATTTAGGGCTTTAAAGGTTTAATAAAATCCTCAAGCATAATCCTAAGTGACCCAAACCATCACTAAGAAATCACATAAAAACAAATATAATAGTTCACTTATATTTTTTATAAGTCCACTAAAAAATCATCACCAACTAAGATATTATAGTTCCATGGATTTTTTCATGCCAAGAACATGCTTTACAAATTTCATATCTGCACAAGATTTCTATCTCAAGATCTATGTGTTCAAATTTATACCTACAACATATGACATTTACATAAGTGTCAATTTTGAGATTTACAAAATGACCATTTGGATTCAAATGGGCCTCTTAATTTCAAATTTGATCAAGATATAATGGGCCACTTGAGCTCACATTTTGACAAGCAAGATCTAATAATTATGATGGATTCAAATGAGTCAAAAGGTCCTTGGGTTAAATTCCTTAAAAAGCTACAAGTTAGGCAAGAAATGGTGGTGCAGATCAATTGAATAAAGATATGATGATGTGAACTTGATTGATAGGAAAGTGGGTCTAGATAAATCAATGATTAGTGTTGATTCATACATTATGATCTAATGGTGTGAGATGAGTCAAAAGGTTAAGGAGATTGAGAGGCCACCATGTGGCATAAGCATAGAATCAAGCATACTGATAATAGGATCCTGAGATCAATGCAAATTTGACATGTGGCACAAGCTTGGATAGAGTTGACAAGTTAAGGGAAATATCAATGGCTCTCACTTCATCATATATATTAAGATGAATAGTGTGAGAAAAGGTTAATATGCCAATAGTCTGAGTCATGATCGATAGCCAATTAAAATAAATGTGAGCCTAGGACTTTCAATGAAAGTTGAGAAATAGGTTTCAACCAAGGAAAATATGTCTTACAAGATCATCTTGTCACCATTTAAGCTTGATCTAATACCATGGAGCAGACATAGCCATGTAGTAAAGTATAAATAACATAAAGGGACCACCTTTGGAGCATAATATGGACCTTTGGTTTGACATTCTATATCTTAGAAGGTTTTTCTATGACTGTGTTCACCATTCTTAAAGGAGGACTTGTGTATATAATGAACTCTTAGTTCCTATAGAGATAGAGTGGGTCTATTTAAACTTATTATAATCTAGGAAAAGGGGTTATATAGTCTATAGGTCTATAATAACATGGAAACTATAATAAAACCAATAATTTTAGATTGGTTTTCCATCTATAGGATGGACCTATGATCCAAACATGGAGATAGAGTAGATATGTGATTAATGCAAAGGGTCCTCATCCTTCAACATAGCCATATTTTTTACAAGAAACCACCTAAAATCTACAAATCCATGATTCTATTAGATCCATGAGCATGATGTTCTATCCTCAAGTGAGAGATGGTGTGCATGATCAAAGAAAATGTCTAGTGTTAGGAACAATAGATAAGGGAATTAAATGATTTCTAAGGGCCTTATGGGAATTTTCAAGTTGGTAAACCATGTGCATTATCCTAATTGATTAAAAAGGTGGCAAGGTTTTCATTGGAGTAAAAGGTGGTAACTCAAGTTTAATTAATGACCTAGGATGGTGTGTTCCCTCTCTGATGGCATGTTCCCACATTCTTTCTCTCTCCCTTCTATATATCTTGGGATCATTCCCATGATGGGGGTTCTTAGCTCTTATAATTTTCATTCTTTTTTTGGACAAGGATACTCATTGAAACTCTTGAAAAAGTGTGCTCATTTTATATGGTTAAAAACTATCAAAATATTGTAAAAATTACCTTTTGAAGTAATAAGATCAACTCTTTGCTTATCTCTTGTCTTTAATCAGTGCTTAGTATGCTTGTGTATGGTGAATTTGTGAAGAATATTCTTCCTAGTTTACTATCCTTCTGCTTGCCTCTTTGAAGGTGTTTTAAAGCTAAATTTTAGGTATAGATTGGTGTTTTAATTGGAACCTCTTATATGAAACATTTATGCAACTAGTGAGATTATGAGATTGAGTAAGCCATAATTGTCTTTTATTGATTGTCCATTTAGCTTTGGTGCATCACCATTTTATCCTTATTAGGACCCCTTATCCTTTTTATAACCCTTTTCCCTATGAAACATTAGTTTAGCATTAGTCTAGGTGAGCAGCAAGAGGAAGTTGGACTTATTTAGAGATCTAACCCCATCATAGGTGACCCACAACCTAGGGTTATTCCCATTGTGTAGCTCAATTTCAAGGAATTTGAATAACTCTCTTCAAGTGTAAAAATTGAGCCTACAATATTTTATAGAATGATTTGTGGGACCACAATATAAAAGGAAGATTGATTAAAGTTGATTCTAGTTTAATTAAATTCATAGTAGTTAAGCTCCAAAGAAACAACATTTGGTGAATCCAAAAGGAACAATCAACACTCTAGTGTAGAGAAGTAGTTATCTCTCTTGCCAAAAGTGATAACAAGGTCAGATTCAAGAGGTATTCCCTTTAAATTTGTTGAACTACCTTTAAATTTAGCAAAAATATTAAGGTTTTCCAATACACATCCATATCGGGGAACCTTTGCTCCTTGGTTATTTTCAAGGCCTACCCCTGCAAGAAGTCCTTTATTAAAACCTCTCATAGCCATGATAATCCTTAGATATTTTGTGGATTTTAATGGCCAAATTCCTTTATCCCTTGCCTAATATTACCCTATCCTAATTTCAGCCCTTAAAAGTGTTCCCTATTATATTGGAGGCCAAGCTACAACACCTTTTGAGCACCTCATGGACATAGCCAATTTTTTTAATATCCACAATAACACTAAGGAAAATATATCTATTAGGTTATTAGCTAATTATTTTAAAATAAAGGTCCTATATTGGTATAAATGTCTCATTTATAATTCCATTCAAACATGGGATAAATTAGGAGAAGCCTTGTGTAAGATATTTGAGGATAAAAGTGACCATTTATCACATACAGAGTAACTAACTACCGTTAAGAGAGATCCTCATGAAGTCATGTAAGACTTCAACACAAGATTTTGAAAAACATGGGATAGAATTCTAGTCTTAGTTAGACCAACCCCTAAATTTGAAATTATATATTATTTGAAAGATTTAAATAGTGACATAACAATGATTATTTAATCTATGGGGGGAATATACTTCTAGATACTTATGAGGTGGCCATCAAAGCAAAAAATTGTCTGGTTCAAGCTGGCAAGATTACACCCAGACCACCAATGCCCTTATTTCCTAAAATTAGACCACCTCCTATTATTATCCCTCTACTTTATGTCATTCCTCCTACATTAATAATTAACACAATACCTGCACAAAAATAAGAGAAAGCTTTCACTAGTGGATCTAATGATTCTCAAGACCAAAAGAACTTTAAGGAGCTTAAGAGCATGTTTCAGTCTTTGGGTAATAAGATAGTAAATGTTAAGAGGTAGCATGATTTAAATAGGCCTCATCAATATTCATATCAACCTCAACAACAAGATTTTCAAGAAAATAGGCCACCATACAAAGGGAACTACCAAGGTTAGGGCCAAGGTCAAAACCAAGAACAAGGGCAACATGGCTACAATAGGTAGAATAAATACAATATTAATGTTTCTATCACTTCCAACACCTTGGTACTAGTTCAAAATAATTTGGTCAAGAAGTAGAGGGTACCATGCCTTGGAATTAGTCTTTTAATCAACATATTATCCCAAATATTGACCTCAACTAAGCCTTCAATGATCAATGGTAGCAAACTAATGATTTTGGGTACAACCACATTCTCATGGCCTAAAATGTAGAGGTACCTATGATGACAAATTTATAAGAGGATCTATAAGGTCAAGGGTCTAATTAGGGACCAAACTAGTTGGATTCCACCATGGTCCATTATGAGTAGGAACAGTGCTATGCATCCAACTAGTAGGCCAGTTCTAGCCAATCCTACATTCTAATGGCTAAAAATACAAGATTTTAAAGAAGGAAGATGGATGGTAACTGAGAATAAATCAAATATATTCATACCATTAATCCTTCATTGGTAAACAAAAATGAACTTTTTATCACTCCAAAAGTTCTAATACCTCTAAAGAATCAGATACAAGGAAACTTTTTGTGCCCCAAGGCTCATAAGTTCAACAAATAATAGTGGTGGCTCTTAAAGCACAAGAAAAGGTTGGTGGTTCACCCATCAACATTGTTGAAAAAATAATGAAATATAATGTGAGTGTGCTAATGTGGGATATGCTCTCCATGCCTAGTAAAGTGGACATTCTTCAGGAAGGTTTGTGCAAGATTAATGTTATCACAGTTATAGACAAGCCGCCAAGCAAGGTGAATAAAGGTCTAAACAATACAATCAAAGGTACTAGTGAAGGGAAAACAAGTAAGGTGGTCAAACCTCCTCCCTTATACATCTTACTGATAATTGGAAACTATCTTGTGCATAATTGCTTAGTGGATAGTGGGTTTAGTACCTTAGTAATGCCAAAGCCCATAACTAATCAACTTGGTATAAAATATGATCCCTAGGCCAAAGGAGTGTTGTAACTTGATGATTCTTCCAACAAGCCATTTGGAATAATAATAGACCTCAATATGACCCTACACTCTTGTCCTAGTATCTTAATAGCTCAAGATGTATTAATCTTGGATGTACCTCCTTATTTTGCTCTATGCCTATTTAGAGAGTTAACTACAAAAATTGGAGGCTACCTTGTAATAGATTGGTCATTTATGGAATTCAAAAAAAGGTATGGGTCCAAAGTTTCAATTTAATTTTTTTTCCAATGCATAATTCCACATAGATACCTATGGACCAGATAATATCAACATCAATATCACCATCATTGATGAGGATAAATTTGCATTGGGGTAAGAGCTGAACACTCATCCAAAAGAGGTACTAAACATGTTCTTAGATGAGCTATGAAATTATAGTTAGTTGGTGTACCCATTAAAAGGTGTTGAATAAAGGGACTTGGGTGTCTAATATTTGCATGAATAAATCCAACCCATGTTATCCCTCATGAGGCCTCAAGAAGACCCTAATGGTTTATGGAAGTTTCAAGGAGCAAGCATGGAGTGGGTGCAGGTGTAATGCTTATATCCCCTTTGAAGGATAAGAACTTCTCTTCATATATGTTCTAATTTATCTATTCCTATAATGTAATATAATATGAAGGACTCATACACAACATTCAATGGGCTAGTTAGAGAAGGATCAAGTAATTACAGGTCTATGGGGATAGTGAATTGGTTATACACCAAGTCAAAATCCAAAATGTCACTAATAACCCTATAATGTAGTCATACAAACATAGAGTGTGGGAAATAATTGAGGACTTTGAGTCCTTTAACATCCAATCAATGAAAAGAGGCCAAAATCAACATGCTGATAGACTAGTAGTTGTGGGGGATCATTTTGAAATCCCTAATCAATTGAAAAAGACCAAGGTGCAACCACATGTCAAATTAGTAATAAGAACATTAGCACTAGATAATAAAGCTCATTGGTAGGTCTTTAAAAATGACAAATAGATTACATGTTTATTATATCAAGAAGTAGAGTTCTCCATCAACCAAGGATAATTACAACATCAATATAGGGATCAGATTGTTCAATTAAGGTCCAATAAGATTCCTAAAGGGATAGTCACCTTAGAAGGTCTCTTTCATGAAAGGGACCATATGAGGAAGGATAAATTAGTGATGTTAACTAATGAAGAGAACTATGAGAGAGTTATTATCTTTTAAGAAAAGCTCTTCAAGCTTGGGAAGGTAAGAACTAAAGCTAAAAGACATGCTTTCATAGAGCTTTGTAAATAATATGCAGACATATTTACTTGGAAATATAGTAACCTAAGGGGATTTGATCATGAATTAACCCAACACACTATAAAAATAAAGGATAATTCTAAGCCTATCAAAAAGAAGTAGAGGCCCATAAACCCCAAGATTGAGGAGCTCATAAGAAATGAATTGACCAAGTTGGTTAAATCCAAGATCACACCTCATGGGTAGCTAATTTATTACCTATCATAAGAATGGGGAGATCAGACTATGTGTGGACTTTAGGGATATTAATAGGGTATTTTTGAAGGATCATTACCCTCTACCATCGATGTAAAAACTCCTTCAAGTAGTCAATATTTTATAATTCTTCTCTCTCTTGGATGGGTATTCAGGTTATAACCAAGTGCTAGTGAGAGAAGTAGACCAATACAAGACTACCTTCACCAAAAAATAGGGCACATTTGCTTAATAGAATATGCATTTTGGATTGCCTAATACTAGGGTAATATTTTATATAGCAGTAGACATGGCATTCCAAGGTATGCTAAACCAAATGGTACTAGTCTACTTGGAAGACATCACAATCTTCTCCAAGAAATCTAGTGAGCACATGGACAATCTAAGGTTGATATTCTAAAGATGTAAAGAGTATGGGATTTTTTTCAATCTAAAGAAATGTGTGTTCTCTATGCATGAAGGTAAGCTATTGGGTCACATTATCTCAAAATAAGGATTATCCATTGACCCTAATAGAGTAAGTGTTATCTTAGCCTTATCCTTTCCAAATCATAAGAAAAGGATCCAACACTTCCTTGAAAAGATTAACTTTGTTAGAAGGTTCATACTTAGTTTTGAAAATGTAGTCAAACCTATCACCACCATGCTAGAGAATATCCAAGTGTTTTCTTGGTCTAATGAAGGCAAGGTAGCCTTTAAATCCATCAAGTAGGCCATTACCCAAGCACCCTCACTCATTAATCTGGACATCTCCAAAGACTTCATCTTATACATCTTTGCCAATGTTGACAACATATTAGCTATACTAATGTAGAAAAATGAAGGAATGAAATAACTAATTACCTTTTTTAGTCAAGGGCTAGAAGGATATGAGGTGAGGTACACTTTCATTGAGAATCAAGTTCTTTTATCCTTGAGAAGCCTCAAGAAGTTTAGGCCCATGCTCTCCAAAAGTAGGATACATCTTATGGTGTCTCATCCTAGAGTTAGGGACTTCCTCCTTAAAAAGGATTTGAATGAGAAGAGAGTAGGATGGATCATAAAGGTCATGGAATATGACATGGAGATCAAAGTTACCAGATTAGTCAGGGCCAAGGGCTTATGTGAGCACATGGTAAATGACCTCTAAGAAGATAAGGAAGCTATTTTGGTGACCCAAGACAACTCACAAGCATGTGCACCTCCACTTCAAAAGAGTTGGCTTCAAGATATGGCTCACTTATTGATAATAGGACAATTCCCCCAAGGTTTGGATAGAGACTAACTAAGGTATTTTAAACTTCAATCCATACCTTATGCATTAGTTAATGAAGTTATTTTTATAAAGGACCTCAATGGATTACTCCTTAGGTACATAGATGATGACCAAGTGACCAAAATTTTGGAGAATTTCTATGATGGACCTGTAGGAGGCCATTTTCCACCTAGAACCATAGTAGTAAAGGTGATGAGGGATAGTTGTTATTGACCCATTATTTTCAAATATGCTCATGCATGGGTCATAAAATACCAAAAATGTGCTCTCTTTGTAGGAAAGTAGAGATTAATAGCCCTTCCACTCAATCTTATTCATGTGGAGCAACCCTTCATGCAATGGGGGTTAGAATTCATAGGGATGATCAATCCACCATCAAATGAAAGGTATAAATGGGTTCTCACTATAACTGACTACTTCACTAGGTAGGTGAAAGCCATTAATTTGAAGGAGGCTAGTTAAGGTGTAATTTTGGACTTCTATGACAGCTTTGTGACCAGATTTAGTGTCCCAACCACCATAATTTTAGATAATGAATTAGCATTCCTTGGTGTGGAGACAAGTGAGTGGGCTATCAAACTGAGAATCTACCTCATCAAACTGAGAATCTACCAAGATAAGGATAGCCGTATGGGCTAATAGAGTTACTCTTAAAGATTCCATTGGCAATTATCCATATGTTCTTATGTATGGAATGGAAGACAAATTACCTATCTCCCTTGAGATGCCTACACTAGATTTAACCCATTAGCTTGAGTTTATGGAGGATGATCCCATGAATATAAGGATGATAAAGCTCATGAAGCTAGAAGAAACCAGGGACCTTGCTATTAAAACTTTGGAGTCACATCAAGATTAGGTAAAAAAGTTTTTTGAAAAGAGATCTACAATAAGGATATTTAAGTAGGGGGACCTAGTCCTCAAATGGGAATCAAATAAGGCCAAATGAGACAACCATACCAAATTTGATAGCCTATGGAGTGGTCCTTATTTGATCTATAGATGCAAGGAACATAATGTTTTTTAGATTTACCAATTAGATGGTGAGATATTATCCATCCCAATAAATGTCATTCATGTGAATCCTTGTTATTAAAATCATTACATCCATTGTAACATATTATACATATTGAGTAGCATTTATGATTTCCTTTAAGTGCCTTATGCACTTTCCTTTTTTGCTATATGTTTCCTTTTTAATAAGTGCCTTAAGTACTTGATTTATTTATTTATTTTGATATTGTTACTTAAAGAAAGGTTTACAAATAGGGATAACCTTATTTTATCTTCATAATTAGTTGAGATAATACTTGGGACTCCATACACCCAATGGAATAGTCAAGGCAAAATTGACTAGGCTCTCAATCATAACAAGCATGATTCCCTACAAGTCACCAAAGATGTTGGGAGTGGTCCTTATTTGATCTATATATGTAAGGAACATAATATTTTTTAGATTTTCCAACTAGATGATGAGGTATTATCCATCCCAATCAATGGAATTCATTTTAATCCTTGTTATTATAATCATTGCATCCATTGTAATATATTATACATATTGGAGTAGCATTTTTGATTTCCTCTAAGTGCCTTATTCACTTTTCTTTTATGTTTTATGTTTCCTTTTCAATAATTTCCTTGGGTACTTTGTTGTTTTATTTATTTTGATCATTTTGCTTCAAAAAAGGTTCCAAATAGATATAAACTTATGTTATCTTCATGATTAGTTGAGAGAAGACTTGGGACTCCATACACCCAATAGACCAGTCAAGGCAAAATGGAATAGGTTCTCAATCATAACAAGCATGATTCCCTACAAGTCACCAAAGATGTTAGCCATTTTTGGCCCACATACCAAGCTTGTGCCTAGATGGATCATGTTACTAATGGATGATTAGAGGAATATCTGTTTTAGATTGAATGAGTAGGCCAAAGAGATCACGCAACTTGTAAAGCTTTTGAAACACTTTAAGTTCACTTAAAGTGTAGTTTGTATAAATTTAGGAAATTAGATATCCATGGTAGTCATAAAATTCAAGGTCATGAAAAAACTTGCATAATCCTTAGGAAATCAATTAGGGATTTAAAGTTTCAAGAAAAACCTCAAGTATAAATCTAAGTGATCCATACCATTGCCAGGATGTCATACAGGAACAAACAAACTAGTTCACTTATATATTTTATAAGTCCTCTTCAACATCATCACCGACCAAAATATTATAGCATCATGGAGTTATTCATGCCAAGAACATGATCTACAAGTTTCATATCCATGCAAGATTTTTATCTCAATATCTAAGTGTTTAATGTTGGACCTACAACATATGACATTCACACAAGTGTCAAGTTTGAGATTCATAAAATGACTATTTGGATTCAAAAGGTATTTAATGAGTTTGAAGTTGATCAAGATCTAATGGATTACTTGAGATCACATTATAATAAGTAATATATAATGGTTCATGTTGGATTCAATTGAGTCAAAAGTTCCCTAGGTTAAAGTCCTTAAAAAGCTATAAGTTGGGCAAGATATGATGGTGCAGATCAATCAAATAGAGATCTAATGATGTAAGCTTAACTAATAGGAAAGTGGGTCCAGCTAAATAAATGATCAATACTAATTTATACATTATGATCTAATGGTATAAGATGAGTTAAAATGTTAAGGAGCTTGAGAGGTCACCACATGGTGTAAGCATGGAAGTGGGGAGACTAATAATAAGATGTTGAGATCAATACATGTTTGATATGTGACATAAGCTCAGATAGAGTTGACAAGTCAAGGGTAAGATTGATGGATCTCATTAAATCATATAGATCAAGATAAATGGTGTGAATAAAGGTCAATATTTCAATAGTTTGATTCATGATCAATAGCCAATTAAAATAAAGGTGAGCTCAGGACTTTCAATGGAAGTTGAGGAACCATTTTTGACCAAGGAAAATAGGTCTTGTATGATCATCTTATCACCATTGAAGCTCAATCCAACAACATGAAGTGGACATAGCCATGAAATAAAGTATAAAGAACATAAGGGGACCACCTTTGGACCTTTATATAAACCTATGGTTTGACATTATATAGCATAGCCATGAAATAAAGTATAAAGAACATAAGGGGACCACCTTTGGACCTTAATATAAACCTATGGTTTGACATTATATAGCTTATAGGGTTTGTCTACAACTGTCTTAGCCATTATTAAAGGACTTGTGTATACAATAAAATCTTGGTTGTTGTAGAGATAGAATAGGTCTATTTGGACTTATTATAATCTAGGAAATGGGGCTATATAGTCTATATGTTTGTATTAATATGGAAACTATAGGAAAACCAATAATCATAGATTAGTTTTCCATTTATAGGATGGACCTATGATCCAAACATGGAGATAGAGTAGATATGTGATTAATACAAAGGGTTCTCATCCTTAAGCATGGCCATATTTTTGACAAGTATCCACCTAAAATGTATAAATCCATGATTATATTAGATCCATTAGTATAAGGTTTTATATTCAAGTGAGGGATGGAATGAAGGATAAAAGAAAAGGTTTAGTGTTGAGAACCATAGCTAGGGGAATTAAATGCATTATGAGGGCCTTATGGGGATTTTCAACTTGGTAAACCATGTACAATATCCTAATTAACCAAAAACATGGTAAGGCTTTCATTAGAGAAAAATGTGGTAGCCCAAGTTTAATTATTGACTCAAGATAGTGTGTTTCTTATTTGATGGTGTGTTCCCACATTCTCTCTCTCTCTCTCTCTCTCTCTCTCTTCTCCTATATATCCTAGTCTCATTCCCATGATGGGGGTTCTTAGATATTAGAATTTTCATTCTTTTTTGGGACAAGGATCTCTCTCTCTCTCTCTCTCTCTCTCTCTCTCTCTCTCTCTCTCTCTCTCTCTCTCTCTCTCTCTCTCTCTCTCTCTCTCTCTCTCTCTCTCTCTCTCTCTCTCTCTCTCTCTCTCTCTTCTCCTATATATCCTAGTCTCATTCCCATGATGGGGGTTCTCAGCTATTAGAATTTTCATTATTTTTTGGGATAAGGATACTAATTGAGACTCTTAAAAATGTGTGCTCATTTTATATGGTTAAACCATATCAAAATATTTTAATAATTTCCTTTTGAAGTAATAGGATCAACTCTTTTCCTATGTCTTGTCTTTAATCAATGATTAGTATGCTTGTGTATAGTGAATTTGTGAAGGAGATTATTCCTAGTTTACTATCTTTCTATTTTCCTCTTTTAAGGTATTTTTAGGCTTTTTTGTAGGTCTATATTAGTTTTCTAATTTAAACCTCATCTATGAAACATTTATGCAACTAGTGAGATTGAGTAAGCCATAGTTGTCTTTTGTTGATCTAGTGCGTGTTCAAGCTTATATGAGTGTTCATTTAAATTTGGTGCATCACCCTTTTATCATTCTTAGGATCCCTCATCCTTTTTATACATCTTTTCCCTATGGATCACTAGTTTAACATTAGTCTAGGTGAGCATCAAGAGGAAGACAACCTTCTCTAGAGGTCCAACCCCATCATAGGTGACCCATATCCTAGGGTTGTTCCCATTGTGTATCTCAATTGGAGGGAGATTGAATAACTCTCTATAAGGGTGAAAATTGGTCCTAAAACATGGACACTAATAAATAGAGGAGGATCATCATAATGAATCAAAATCTCATCAGGGAACATAGAAGGAATGGGGAATTTGAGAGAAAGAGAAGTGTCCATTATTTCATCATGTATGAACATCTCTTTGCACTATTTTAAAATTATATCTTTTGATATAGATAAGGTGTCTTCACAGACTATGAGTGAGGACAAGGGATTTTCATTTGAATAAAATTTGCATAAGACAATTATGATGACATAGAGAAGTCTACATATGTTCAAAATGGGATTTGAGATGGGATATTTGTAAGTTTCTTGATATTATCCAATTCATCATAACCCATAAGAGGAATATTGGAAAGAGATTCATAGTGTTAAAGGAGCTCCTTAGAAGGAGGAACTAAATTACATGTGAATTTATGTTAGTAAAAGGTATAAGGTTTAATTGGAGGACTAGTTTGTTGATTATCTTGAGAGGATGGAGTAGTTGATGCAAGTGTGATTTGAGAAGAAGTGTTGATAAAAGTTTGAGTATCATTGATAGGTAAAGAATATGGAGGAATGGTAGAAATGGTATGAGAAGTGTTATTCAAGGGAGGTGTTAGAATTGGTTTGTTAAAATATATAAGGTATTCTTGCCCCAACTTGGTTAAGTGAGTTGGAGAAGAATCTTGGATAATATGAAATATGTGAGATATTTAAGGTGTGTAGATGGGTTGATAATAAATGAAAGTAACCAACCTTTGCATGTTAGTCATATTAACCACATTATCTTTAAGAGTGGGTTCAAGAAGACTATTAACATTATTTGTAAAAGGGGTAGGCTTGTCTTCGTTATCTTGGTTATTTGGAAGAGGATCTTTATAGATGGCCAAATGAGCATTAGCTTGGTTCAAAGCTTGAGATTTAGTTTTTGTTTCATGGGATTTGAAAGAAATGTCATAGGCTTGTTATTATTTACAAATGATATAATCATGGTTAAAATTAGGACCAATAAGGAAATGCATAGATAGATTAAGAAGTTTCCTATAAATCTCATGAGAGTGACCCAAACTAGCATGAAACCAACAAAATTTCTTGGGATCATACCAAGATTTCATGGGTCAAGTGGGATCAAGTTCTCACAATAGAGGCCTTAGTAGACATTTTTGTAATTCCACTAAGGATAGAAGTTTATGAACATTGATGTTATTCATTAAAGATAAATAAGGATTAGTGATGTGGTTAGGAGGGGAAGCTTGTTTCTAACTTTAGTTGAGAACAATAGCTTGAATAGTATGAATGGTATCATAAAATTCAGTGACACCATTATTGTTAGTATGATGATTATTATTCTTGAGTAATATGTGAGTACCCATAAAAGGTTGGGATGGCTCAAATTGATGCATAAGGAAATCTTAATGTAACTTGGGAAAAAGAGTATTGGTAAATGGATGAAAGAGGTTATCATCTATCACATTATGTTCTCATTTGTTAGACAAGGTCTTCCATCATTTAATGAAAGCTTATGTAGTTTAGATCTCAATTTTCTTACAATTGATAAAATGGGCCAAGGTATTCTCAGGGAGATCACTATTTTATAACTCTTGGACTAGAACATTGACTAAATATTCCAAACTAGTTATGGAATGAGATTTGAGCTTGTTGTACCAATCTAAAGCATCACCCATGAAAGTTGTTGATAATATCTTGGTAGAGGCAAAGGTATTTAATTTGATCTAATACATACATACATACATACATACATACATACATATATATATATATATATATATATATATATAAATGTTTTTAATTGAAGAGTAGGATCAGTTGACCCATTGTAATAAATGGTAGGGTTGATACCTCCTATATCAATATTAGAAATTTGAGATGTAAGAGGCTCATTTTTAAGATGTTTATTATTTTATCAACAATATGAGGTTGAGAGATAAGATTAACATGGGAATATTGAAAAGGAGGTAGGGACACATTTTGATTATGTGTTCCCCAAGGCATCTATTAAGGGTGGGTTTGAAGATGAATAAGATGATTTTACATTTGCATCATTTGATTTGCATTGTTAGATAAAAAAGAATTCATTTGACTAAGAGTTTGTAATAAAATTTGATGGGTTTGATTTACATTATTAAAATTATTTGAAGTATTAGAACTGGTAGTAGTGGCTTTGGTACCACTATGGGTATTAGTAGGAGCTTAAGAAGAACTATTAGTAAGTGAGGCACTAATGGCATGATTTGCTTGTGTGGTAAAAGGTGGAATAGTAGAGGGATATGAAGGAAAAAATATAGAGGCATGATTACCATGGGTAGAAAATGATGCATTAGTGGAATAATTGAGAAGAGTGGGTCTTAGAAGAGGCCCACTAAATGTAGAACCTGCCATGTTATTAGAGATACTAGGCATGGAGGTAGAAGAAATCAAAGAAGAAGTCATGTTATGAGAAGGAGTCAAAATAGAGGGAAGAGGTTGAGAAAAAAATAAGATAGTATCCCCAAATCTATGTGAGAACATGGGAGAAGGTGAATGGGGATCCTCAACTTGACCACTTATCATGAGATGCTAAATAGTAGAAGGATCCTTTCATCAATATTGAGGAAACTCATTGATGAACAAGAGAATTTATGGTGTATACTCTAATTTGGGTTGATCTTTAAGTGAGAAGATAGGATTAAGAATCAAAGAAGAATGAGGAAGGGTACCATAGTTTGTAGTGAGAGTGGCTATATGAACATTACTTTTATTTAAGATAGGACCCAAAAGATGCTTATGGTAGAACCTATTAGGGTTGGTAAGAATCATCATATCTATTGAATTAAAATTAGTGTTGTATACAAATAGGATGTTCATGATGAAAGAAAGATATTAGGTAAGGAAAATTTGATGCAAAAGCAAGGAGATATATGATACAGATAAGAGTATAGAGTCAACTAGATTGAATGAATACTAAAAATATGATATAAAAACTAATTTAACAAGGATACAAAGTCAACTAGGTTGACTTAATACTATAACCTAAGAGGTAGAAAGGAGTAATAGGTTGACCGAGTTTACTTAGTACTATAATCAAGGAAAAAGATAGTCTATAAGAGACTATGTCAAATAAAATGATAGTGTATTAAAAATAGGGAATTTTTTTGTAATATAATTGAAACAAGAAGTGAAAGTAAGAACATAAATAATTAGATCAAAAGAATGATCCAATTGAGGCACACAACACAAAACCTTGCCCCAATACTGGACAATGTAAGTTTTTGCAATATAACATATAATGAGCAAAGAATAAGTAGTCAACTAAAAAGTAAATGTTAACTAAATGGTATTCTTAAATGTTTTTAGATTGTTATAAAGTGTTATTTTAAGTGTGATAGGGAAGTTGACTGAATTTAGGGAACTAGAAGGTAATCTATGGATGGTTTCAAGACATTTAGGCTGAAAGGGATCTATGTTGGGACTGAAAATGGCTTGGTATTAGGGCTTACCCCCTCATTTCAAAATATAAAAATGATAAGGGTGTCAGGTTATATTTTAATATATAACATTAACCACGTGTTTATACTTGGCTATAAAACAAAGTCAGTTTCCCCTTTGATGATGAAATCAAGTAGGTAGGCCTTAGGTAAACAAATGTTTAAATGCATTTTAATATTATGCAATTTTTTAGTGTGTGTAAGAAATTTCAAAATAGTACAACTAAATGGTATATTGAAAAACCAACTAATTAGACTATGTGAGCTACTCTAAGCATGCAAATAACCAAAAGTGAAAGTGTGAATTAATTACTAGCATATAATTGTTAATTATCAATTTAAGTACAATATAGAGTTTGTTTAGATGACTATGTATGCAAAGAGTCAATTGATAGGGTCACTAATATACTAAAAAATAAAGAGTCCTTAAGAATAAGTTGACTAGGTTACCCTAGTCTTTCAAACAGAAGTCAGACTACAAAACCAAGTTGACTAGGTCAACCTTATTTGTTGTAGGATTTTAGTTTTGAAGACTTCAAACTTTTCAAAATAGAACTATAAGGAATAACTAAATTGAAAGAGAGATAGAAAGGAACCTTAGTGGCTTGGAAGATGCTGAGGACTATGAAATTTCTATTGAAGTGCTTTGAATGCTATTTACAAGTTTTATCAATTGTTTTGACCTAGTTCTACAATTCCTTATTTACTGAAGCCTATTTAAGATGATTGAGTCAACTTGGTTGACCTGGTTTATTATCTAGAAATTATTTGGAATATTAAGTCAACTTGTTTGACATAATCTATTATCTAGAGCTGAATAAGAGACTAAGTTGACCTATTGGACATAATATGCTATCTAACCCTTATAAAATTTTTAGTCAACCTAGAAAAATGATTGTGTTTATATAGGTAGATCTAACCCTAAACCCTTTTTAAAGTTTAAATTGATAGGGTTGACCCAGTCGACCTAGTATTATTATTAGAAAAAAAAGCATGAGGTCATTGAATAGGTTGACCAAGAGCTGACCTATACCCTAAATAAGTTTTGTCAATAAGAGTACAAGGTTGACATAATTTAAATAGTAATAAAAACTATTGAAAGAGGTTTTAGGTTAGGAAAATGGGTACTAAAGGTAGTAAAATACTAGAGTGTGAAAAAGATAAGGACAAGTTTAGGGGAATGGTTTTTAGGAGACAAGTGTGTAGATAACAAGTGGGAAAAGGGATGACAATAATAAAAATTACCAATGGTCTACCTACCCCTTTCTCGGTGCACCCCTTAGGGTGTGCACTCAAAGATATTGAGACTTGATGAGTTCCTACAATATAGAGAGTGTTAGTAATTGATACAAATTTGAAAATATTATGTATATAATGATAACTTGAAATGGAAGCTCGAGCTAGAAATGAACCCTAATATATTTGAGTTATATGGAAGAAAATGAGGGAGATCCATGGAGTAATTAGATCATAAAACCCCTACTATCTTTACTTATGATGTATAATTTATAGATCTACATAAAAATTACAATGACACCACCATGAAATAATCCTTTTCATTGTAAAAAAAACTAATCCTTTTTTACAATGAAAATTAAAGATTTCAAACTATCTTACAACAAAATAAAAATGGTGATCATTACCAACATCTATTCTTTGATACCATGTGAGAATTATCCATAAATGAGGACATGTAATACCAGTGAATGTATCTCAAACACATGCAATTATTGATGCAAGAAATCAAAGAGAAAAAAACCAATGCAAATTCCACACTAAATAGCTCGTTAATATTAGATGTACAAATAGGTGAGTAATTGTGAAACTCCCCCTATAATAATGGAAACCCCCAAACCCATAATAACTAGACAATGATCAACTAGTCAAAAGAGTAACTCACACTACCTAAAATAGGATAGTCAAGGTAAATCCCTATGATGTGCACACTTAAGCAAGCTAATCTCACAAGTGTAGGAAAAACACAATAAAGGAAAATAAATACCTACACTAATAGAACCCACTTATTAAAAAAATGTATTTCAGCCTCAATATATAATCACTATTATGAATACTCTTGATCAAACTAGTAAACAAATCTTAGGTGGAGAGAAGATAGGATTTAAGGAGACCAAGATCTGATTTGTCAAGGGAATGATGAGCAAGGACTTCACATAGATAGATGACATTTAGATGTAGATAAAACTTCCACAACAAAAAAAATTAGTGAATAGGAAAAAAAAAGAACATTTTTTTTGAAAATAATGAAATATCATAATTTCAAAATAAAACAAACAACAAATGAACCTAACACATGAATACCAACATGGCTCTAATACCATGTTGGAGATACTTCTAAGATCAAAGATGGAATATTGAATGGTCTATAGTTAAAACAAATCAATAATGGTGAATGAATAAGTAATTATGCTTGAGAAATTAAGAGTATAAACCATGCAAATCCTCCATGTATTCAGCTTTACAAAAGGAGTACAAATAAGAGAGATGATAAGTAACCACCACTAAAATAGTGACAAAGAACCTTGAATAGGCACATATTTTAACTTTTTATGGTTTTAATAATGTAAACCCTAAGTTTTATTAAAGGGTTGAGTTGTCTTAATCAGTGAAATAACTTGCATTAAATAACCACTAATTTGTTATATAATTTGACTTTCTTTGAGTTTCTAAAAATAGTAATAAATATGTGAAAATAGAGATTTACCTATAAAACACTTGTAGATTATATGAGTGATAAAAAATGGGTTATGGGCAAGTCTAAGTGTCATCAATAGGATCCCTAAGTCATATCTTCCCCTAGATAGTAGCACCACACTTGGATAGTAGCACCATATGGCTTTAGTGTCCTAAAAATGGAACTAGTGTCCTCTTTATAGGACTGTTCCTAAATTTTGGGTGCACCTACACTTGTGTTTCTGGGTTTTGTTCCTATGAACATGAAATCTAGAACTCTATATTATGTACATAATAATTGATGTATGTTTCAAATCCTAATCCTCCTTGAAAGTATGGCATGAGTTGAAAATGTGTGTTTGTTATTAGGATAGGATGGACATCCTTAACACCCCATTGTGAACATAGTTGCCTACATACTAATACTTCAAGGAGGGATCAAGCCCAAAGTAGTTCTTCCACCTAGTCCTTGTTTCAAGTGCAAGTGAATGCTATAATGATAGTGGTATTAAATTCCTTGAGTGTGATTGAGATTAGAAATATTTGATTTGGGCTTAGGGAAACTATAGATTGTAGTATGTAGAAGTAGGATAGAATAGGGATTAATAATTTTGATTTTACACAACTTGTTTCTTATTTGAATAAGATTTTTACATCTATTTTCATATAATGGATATAGGTCTAAGAGTCTTGTATTTATGGTTTTCCATAGCTTATATGGCTAATAAAATATGATTAGGATGACCTTAAAAGTGTTACATATTTAAAAATATATCCATTTAGGAGAGTTAAGGTAAGGACACTAGCACCATGTTAGGACACTAGCACCTTATGGCTCTAGTGTCCTTAATGTGGTGTTAGTGTCCATCTAGTAGGATGCTAGGCTTAAAGGGCTAGGATCTAGGAATGAAGGTTTGAGACTATGTTTTAGCTAACTAGGGACATCTATGGTTTGTAAATGGATGGGAAAATGTGATAAAGGCTCTAGGATAGGTCTAGGGCTAAGCTAGGAATTTTTAATCTCAAGAAACACTCTTACCATCCAAATACCACTTTTAGGTGATCAAATTTCCCCCACTTTATGCCAAAAATGTAGCAAAGTGAAATGACTAGTATAAAGGAAAAAAAGAGTACCTAGACTTACCTAGGAAGTGAAGTTCATATATTTGAGTCTGAGTATGTGATGTTGGGTATACATATGTAAATAATGATATAATACATGACCTATAATGAAATGTGGACCAATAAGTCCTTTATTAATAGATATCAAAAGTAAAATACTATGTTGGATAAAGTAACTAAGTAAAATTAAGTAAAGAGATGGGAAAGAGGAAATAAATGAATACACCTTGTTGGGTACATAAACTAATGCATGAACCTGGTGACAACCTATACACATGCATGTATATATTGATATAATCATTGAATAGATTAGAATAAGTTAATTTCTTACTTAATTCTCATATGTGGGTGGATCAAGAACTCAATTTGGTTTTAACTCCTTCATTTCCCACCCCTATTTGGTGGATCATGCCTTGTGAATAGCCTAGATTAGAATATAAGTGTGTTTAACCCTCTTATATGGGTGTATCAAGTAATAAAGTAGGATATGAATCCATAATTTCACACACATGTGTAGTAAATGCATCTGAAACTAAAATACACAAAGTGATGGAAATATCTAATAGGATATGTCTATTTATGTATGTCAGCTTTGTGGCCACTCAAGTACATTAGGTGGCTCTGAGCCATTAAGGAATGCCAACCATTGTAAATGAAGTAAAGCATGAAACTGGTGATAACCTAGAATATGATTCCAAGTGTATATGGCATAGAAAATGGCATGTATTTTTCCATTCCATCTAATCAAAATCTATGTAACTGAGCATATGGAAACAATGTACCATTCACATGCCCCCAATCTGATATTTAAGCATACTAATTTTGGACCAAGTTGTAATGATTGTATATGTTTATTTAAAATAAAGGTGGTGATGATCATGCTGCATATGATGCCCCCAATCCAATAAATTGATATGAATCTAAGATAAACTAGTGCAAACATGATCAAAATCTAAGAATAACTTCAAACCTATAGCTATATCTATGCAAGCCAATGTTGTACCTGGTATACTATTCTAGCTAATATAAACTACCCTAAAATTGGGGATATTGAATAGTAGCACCATGTTTTGGATAGAATTTACATGTAGCATTAATGTCACAATATGGGTGCTAATGCCTATCTAGTTTGAAATATGAGCCACTGAACTACTTTTTAAGTCCCTAATTTTTCTTATGTCTTACCTATGTCTAATTTCTGAAAACTAAGCCTGTGTACTGAAAATGATCTATCAATGTAATGTAGGAGTTTGATCTCTATGAAAAACCCTTATGAAAAGAGTGGAGTTATTTACTTTCTCAAATACTATCCTTAAAATAAATAACTTTGCAAAATGTGTTAGTTAGAGCATATATTATAACTACGTCATAATATAATACAATGTACAAACATAACATCAAAATGTAAAATAATTTGAGCATAAGCATGTAGTGTAAGATGTATGTTGTATCTATCATTGAAAAAGGGTGTCAAGATATATGTAATCAATGTGTATCATAGAAAATCTAAGTAAATACTTAGGGGGATGGGGCATGATGTCCATCATGGCACCCAAGTACGAAGGGTAGATGCATGAGGTTATTCATGACATAGAGAACTAGTGTATGTAATAATAAAAGATAAGTGTCATATTGATGATGCATATAAGAAAGCATACATAAAAAAAACATGAGGCATGAAAACTAAGCTAATGGGGCACAATACAAGGGACATGGGCACATGTCACTAAATCTAAGAATAGAAGACATATAAATATATGTTCAAATGTCCACATATGCAAAAAAAATCAAGTTGGATTAGAACCACATAGAAGGACATGTTTAAACTAATCATGTCCACATACATAATTAGGAAAGGATACACAAGGGACATGGGTACATGTCCAAGTCATACATAAATAGAAGTGGTATAGAACCAAAGAATAATGGCATATTCAAATATCCTCGAACAGATGAAGCATAGAAAATAAAATCAAGTCTAAACTAGGAAAAATAGAAATAAAAGTCTATACAAATGTAGTACAAATCTATGTAAATTCTAGGATGTACATATGTTGATTCTAAGTTAGTGATAGTCAAGACAAAATTTGAGTATGATTAGTAATGATTAATATCAAGATATATAAATGTATAAACTAGAATGTAAATAATGTAATGATAGAACCTAAAAATATAAACTATGTATAATATGCCCCTGAGTGGGTGGATGTATAAAATGAATAAAATTGGATTGGTGTATATGCCCCTAGTGGGTAGGTGATAGTAATACTAGATCAGTGTAGTGGACCTGAGTCTTGTAAGAAATCTACAAGCACTCGACAAGAAAAAATGAAGCATGTATGTAGGATAAAGAAAACTATACTTAGATAGCTATCATATGTAGTGTCTGGAAAGTATAATAAATGTAAACATAACAATGCATACAATCTATAAATTTTATGTTTTTTGAGTAATATTTGAATGTTTTTATATTTTTTAGATATAATCTATGTAAAAGCAAATGAAAATGAACTATGTACAAGGATTAAGAGAGAATAAAGTATGTACACGAGGGTAAGAACCATAATAACTGATGAGTCTCATAGGAGACTCAATATCATAGTAACCTATGTCAAATAAGGGAATTGTGATCATGCATGTTGTGTGAAAGGGTAATTGAGATACCATAATCTATTTTGTAGAGTAATTTATGTTTGTATCTACCTATGTAGTGGTTCTGTGAATTTATGGCACTAATAATGATGACATATAAACTATTGGGGTATAAAGAACCCATATCATAGAAGAAGCTATAGGTGACATAGGTGTCTTATGCTAATAACTTTGAGACCCAATAATAGTGATACCGACATAAATTGAGCAGAGGAAGGTGCTCTAGAATCTATGGCATATATCTGATGTAGGGGTCTCTATATAATGTCATCTATGGGAGAGTATACATGAATGCCAATATTATAAGAGTAGACTTCACTTTCATTGGTGGCTCTACTAAACTTTGTGATGTATGTGTTGACCAAATCTAACCAAATGGGACCCCTATAGGTAAAAACATGAGTTTTATATGTTTTATGGGGTATAATATATTGTCATGGGGTGTATTATATGTTATTTTATGTAATTTAATGTCATCCTAGCCTTGGTATTAGTCATATTAGTCAATTTCTCATTTGAGGTCATATTTGGGCTTTGAAGTGCAAATAGGCCTACTAGGCATGGCTAGGCCTAGAAGCCAAATGTGGAGTCACTTCCATTTTTCACATAAGGTGAGTAGTATAACCTATTTGATCATGTATACAAGGGTAAAATAGAGGTGATATATAGTTTTGAAGGTATAAAAACCACAAAGAAGCCATTTTTATCTCAAAAGCAACATCAAGCTTATGTAAAAGGTGAAAATAAGCTCAATAAGAGACATTTAAATGCTCACATATTTAATGAGGCCTTTCATGGAATTTAGACGCATTTATATATGTTATATATGGTCCTAAAGGCCATTCTTGTGGAATTTTTTTACAATTTAAATGTCAAGTTTTTATGAAAGAACCTTAAGAGGTCAAAATAGGCCTAAACCCTCCAAAGCCCTTGATACTAACCATTTTATGGAAATGGAGTTGAAAATATATTATAATGGAATATTTTTATTATGATGATGATTTAAATTTTTAGGGGACTCCCTCAGGCTACTCCCCATGCTTTTTTATTGTATGAAATTGTATAAACAGGGTACAAAATAGGGGACTTTTAACTATTTTTTGTGTTTTGCACGCTATAGGAGATTTAAAGAGATGAAATAAAGATTTGGGGGAATATTATTAATTTTAATTAATACCTATGGAAATTTAAATCCTTGAAAAAACTTTCAATTGTGCAAATAATAGCTCTCATCTTAGCCAATCAAAACTAGCATAGTGGATAAGCTAGTAAGAAGGTTAGAAAACTTCAAGTGGGGTGATTTTAAAGTGTGCCTAATGTTTATAAGGACATTTAGGGTATTTAAAATTGTAATACACTTGATTTTGTTTATTTTCATGGAAAAATTATCCCCTTTTTGAGGCCAAGTGTGCAAGGTGCATGAAAGAATAGTTTTCTTGATAACAGATGATGATAGCTCCTTTTCAAATGATTCTAGATGACAAAGCCTAAAAACAATGAATGAAGAGGTATGGATACAACCATTAAAATTAATTATAATCATCATACCTATCCATAATTATTTTTGGGATGTTCAATTAGGTCCAAATCATGAAATAAATTTTTTGAGCTAGAATGAGGAGTTTCATGCCGCTTTTCATGAGTTTTATGACTTGGATGGACATTTTTTCTTCTTGAACTCACATGGTTCATCCCACATCCTATTATAATACAAAAATAAATAATTTTATTATCTTTTAAAGTGTCTTTGTGACCATTTTACTTCTCTCTTCTCTTCTCTCTCTAAAGTTCTATAAGAACTAGCTATTTTGGCCATTATACCTTATGCTCCTCCTGAGTATGGTAAATCCCTAATCATTTGCATACCATTTGATAAATAAGACTATTTATTTTTACCTCTTCATGACTATTATTATTGTGTTTTAATTTAATTTTGGATCTTTCTTTGTGAAGACTATGGATTCCTTAGCACGTTGTCTCATTCTTTCATCCTATTTGTAGTTAAAAAGCTTCTTCTTGTAGGGCATGTAAAGTGTTTTAAGAAATGTCAAGGATTGAGTGAGTTATTATATTCACTAGTGATATTTAAGGCATATTATATAGTACTCCTATCTTTTCACATTAATCTATAACATCATAATGTAACATTGATGTGAGAAGATGAAGATTGAAGGAGTGTATGTTTGGTTAGTTCTTTGTTCTCATGTGTAACATGCTACTGGTTAGAAGTCATAATTTTATTTAGTGTATCACCTTCCTTATAATAGTTTTCTTTAAATTATCTCTCTCCCTCACCCAAAATTTTAGGTGTAGTTGTGATCCAAAGTGGTACATCAAGGGAGCTAGCCCTATCTAGATATTCACCTCATCCTTAGGCTACCCACAAGCTTAGAGGTATTTCCATTGTGCCACTTAGATGAGGAGAGACTATATGTCTCCTCAAAGGTTGAAAATCTAAGTGATAATAGTATTCATGGGAACTATACTCTAAGATATAATTGATAACTATAAAATATATAGTAATGGTGTTGGAACTGTAACAAGTGACTATGTTAGAATTGCCTGTGGGATGGGTAGAGGATACTCATATGGGATACCCTCAACTTTGATCAACTAAATTCCATAAATGTACTTCATACATATATGTATGTGGATTAGATGGTTTATATCTTCTGTAACTATGGAATTCCTAATAACATATCAAATATGGCTACATTAGGTATTACGAGGAATTGAGTGGCTATGTGTGTTTGTCCAATCTATAATAGAAGCACAATCTACCTGATGGAGATTTGAATGTGATGACTAAAACCACTAATGACTATGTTTTTGGGAATATATCCTACTCTAAGTAACAAAAATTCTATAAAATTTTCATATTACACATGTTAATGGTTTATTTTTTGTTAATCATAACACTCTAGATAAGGTGATGACCTATGTATACTCATTTAAAGAGTGCATTTAAATCTATATCATCATCGATAATATCTTACTCTTATAATTTGATGAGTAGTTTAGGTGAAACTATAGTATGGTACATGCCAATACTATTATGTAATACATGCGCATCCTTTGTAACTATATGATATCAAACTGGTGGTGGATATCCCTGATATGTGTGGTGAACACCTAATGTGTTCTTGGAACCATCCATTATGTGCTTTGAAAATGGATCTAAGATTATCTTTAGTGTCTTATATTTTGTTTGTTGTGATTTCAGTGCCTCTATGGGTTTTCCCACATAAATAATATTAGCCTCAATCATATCTTGTATCTTGTGTTTTAGTCTTATGCATCTATTTATTGTATGGCCTGGTACCCTATGATACTCATAGAATGCATCACAATCATAGTTATTTGGAAGAGGTTGTGTCATATCAAACTCTTTAATGGGAGGGAGATATGACATATCATTTAAAGAGCTAATATAAAACCTATGTTGGTGAATTTAGAATGTTGGTAAAGATTTGGTGTTGAGGAGAAAATAAAACCATTCTAGGAGATGGCTCTAAATCTAAAAAGACTATGGCCTTTTGATCACTCTTATTCTCAGTGGCCCTTACCTTATATGGAGGTTTATTTTAATTCTTAATAGTTTATTTTAATCCATTGGTATACTTGAGTTTTTCCATTGATGGATCTTATGTTGGAAGCACAATCACTAGGGGGGTGAATTAGTGTACCAAAAACTTTCCTTAAATTATATCATCATTCAAGAACTATAGAAGTAACATTGAGATATACAAATTCATAAAGAACTAGTCACATAAGAAAACACAATAACACACACATATTAATGGGAAACACTCAATGGGAATAAAATACACTATGATATTTTCAAATATAATATAGTCATATAAAACAAAATACCAAATTTTATTGATCACCAACTCAACTTAGAGCACCAACCCTGATGAAGTCAAACCCCCACTTGACTAGACTTTAGTAAATACCTACTTGCAAGGAAACACCAACTCCATAAGTGACTCAACACAAAATCAGCCACATAATTAAAATTTATAACAACTATTATCTATTATTATATTTTTATTTAAATACCTCCTTCTACTCATCCATGCAATATTTTATTTTCTTATGTTACATACTTCAAATAAGACTAAACTGCCTTGTATATATACTATACTCATGTTTATATACCACTTAGTCAAACACACACCTTAAAAGTATTAGTTAAACCATATAATAGGTATTATAACATATTATTAACATTATTAAAATGAATTTTGGATTATTTTTGGTTTACAACAACTCAATTAGGCCTCATTTATCTTTTAGGTCTCATGGAGACCTAATTGCAGTAGGACTATCTTCTTAGAATCAAAGATTGATGCTATTGGGCCCAAATGGCCTCATAAAAAAATAAAAAACCTTTAAATAACTTAGATAATGACCTATACTAACCTTATTAATTATTTTTCAAACCTATCTCCTTTTCTCATACCATAAAATCTATTTTAGGACAAATTGTCCTATTAGGCCTATGTACCTCATAAGTCTATCTTACAAAAATGAATCTTAAACAACCTTAAAATAATAAAATATATAAAATTAAACATTTATATAGTTTATAAATGACCTAAATTTCATCACTAAATTATTTTAAAACTTTCACTTAGGATTTAAAGGCTCAAGAAAATCTCTGCAACTCACTCACTTAGAACTGCCAATTTACCTTAAAAACTAGTCAAGGTGACTTAGACCTCCAACACATTTGCAGACATTATTAATGAATATTTATGAATGTAAATGGTCATATGACATATTCAAATCATCTTTATATATAAATATCATATGGTATAATGGTAAATATTGGTCTTTTAGACCAATTTATTGACCTTATATCACACAGTCTTATTTGAACTAGACATGTCATTTTATGAGAAACCTTTTCACCATATTCACTAACCTAAAATTTTTATTAAAAGCATAAAAATGAATTAAACAAGGTGACTTAAACCTCCAACACATTTTTAGACATTATTAATGAATATTTATAAATGTAAATGGTCATATGACATCTTCAAATCATCTTTATATATAAATATCATATGGTCTAATGGTAAATATTGGTCTTGTAGACCAATTTATTGACCTTATATCACACAGTCTTATTTGAACCAGACATGTCATTTTATGAGAAAATTTTTCACCACATTCACTGACCTAAAATTTTTATTAAAAGCATAAAAATTAATTAAAATTAATAAATAAACTCTATTTTCACATTTTTTATCAATATGACATGTTCAAACCCTCACATCCATATTCTCAACTTTACCTGAGTTTTACACTATTTGCACCATTACATCTATCTACAATTGGCTAAATTATATGACCAAATTAGAACATTTAAAGGATACAAAATATCCATAAGTATTAATTTATATGAAAAATGAGTCTCTATATTCTTCTACCATCCATTTTATTTTCTCAACCAATACAACTTTTGAGATCTACAATAACTTCTTAACAAATAAGCTTGTATTGATGCATTTTCTCTCTCATCTGACTAACCACAACCACCTACAGGTACTTAGTATATTTTAATAAATGATATAATATATTTTATATTAATTTTAATCCATTATAATATGATTTGAATAAGTTCTTTCACATCAGGTCCTTATTAGGGGTTTAAGAAGGTTTAACATAGGTTTTGGTGTTAATGATTGTTCATAAAATATTTCCCATTAAATCTAAAAAAATGCATAGGGATATTATCTAGGACACTTACCAATCTCTCATTAACATATTATATTACCATGTAGAGTTTACATGTGCCAATGAATGTTTTAAAGTGCTTCTCAGGTTTGAGACCTCATTTTGTGAGCTCAAGAAGGCGTAAACTATGTTTTATCCACTTTTTCTTCAAGTTTTGACCTTAAAATTTGTAATCATAAATAAAATTTTTATCTCACCTCTTTCCATGCTCACATGTGCATAATTTACCTAAAATATGATCCTCATAACTCATTAGTCCAAGCAGGGTCTAAGAGAGATTTAGGTGTACACTTAGTCTGAGGGTCCTACCCCTATAAGTTCATCCTAAAACTCTCATGAATTCTTAAATTCCTCACATAAATACTTAAATAGTTCCATAAAACATTCAAATTCCTATTTTTATTCTTTTTTATGTGCATAACTCTTCATGTCATGACTAGGATTCTTATGCAATTTTGACATCAATGACCTGTGTCTTTATGTAACCATAAGGTGTTTATTATCTTCAAATTCACTCTCTATCTTTATCTCATGAAAAAAAACTCTAATTACCTAAATTAAAATTCTCTCTCAATGCACATTGTCACATCACATACTACCAACTAGGCTTAGTTACCTTTGACATCAACTTTCTTAAGATGCACCTTTGACACCAATGACAATACTCAACAACTTAGCCTCTTTTTTTTGACTTTGTATCATAAATATATGAATGTAGGAAAATTATTTAACAAGATATATCCATGTAATGATGGTAAAATATTTTGTTTAAATATGTCATGAATCTCTCTATCTGCCATGGGGCTAGTCAATTTGGCTAGTATAGTATTGTATTGTAAGACATAATCTACAATAGGCTCATTTGACTATTTGTTAATTGTTCCATTTAAGAATATATTATCACTAATTTTTATGGATAATTTTTTTAATAACATGTCAACCAAAGGATTGAATGTTGTGATAGATTGATTTGATAAATCATAAAACCATTATAATGAATAATCCTTTAAACTGTGTGAAAACAACTTTATGAGAAGCCAATCGTTGGACATGTAGTCCAAACATGATACATGAAAAGATATAATATGATTATATAGGCCACCCTTTACATCATATAATGTAAGATTAGGTGAAAATATACTGAATGTAAATGAAGTTACCTCTATGTGATGTGCCAAAAGTGTATGTAAGAGAATATTAGAATCCAAGGCATGTGATGGACTAGTGTATCCATTCTCAAGATATAACACATTAGAATAAAGAGTATGAATATTATGCATAAGGAATTGTACATATAGAGTGAAGGAGCTAGACATAAGATGTGTAGCTATCATTAAAGCTTATTAAATTATAATTTTAGGTTGTGCTAACTAAGTTGCCCCACTACACTTGCTAACTAAGTTGGCCCCACTATAAGTGTAACAACATTATTAACTATGGGAGTTGAAGATTGAAAATTATTTATATTTATATTTATCCTTGAATAATAATGATGAATTAATCTTGTATATTCATATGTTTGGACATAAAATCTTGTAATTTTTTCTTATTAGTCTCATCAAATTTATTGGTAAATTCTACCATTATAGTTTGGAAGGTAGGAAAATAAGTTTTGGATATTTTTAACCTTTGAAGAATGTTAATCTAGGAAATATTGAAAAAAATAAATATGGAAGCAAATATAATATTTTGTAACTAATCTATAAGTATAACCAAAAAAATATACAAACCCTAAGAGTGTCTAGGATTAGGGTTTTTTGAATTTAGGGTTGATTTGCAAAAACTTAAAATATATTTAAATAAATGAAACCCTAATGTGAAATTGATTTAATGAGCTAGGTTATACCAAAAGATCAGAAAAATAGAAGTATGTAACCCTAATTTAGTGCACAAAAAATTTGAGAATACAAAATAGGGTTTTGAGCAATATGCAAAGTAAGTCAGGTTCACTAAATGTTTTAACCTTTTAGGTTTTGACTAATGTAAACCTTAAATTTGATTAAATAAATGAAATATATGTAATAAATAACCCTTAATTTGTTACAAAATTTGAATTTATTTTACTTTATAAGAATAGTAATACATATTTGCAAATATAGACTTATCTATAAAACACATGTAAAATATTTGAGTGTTGAAAATTGGGTTATGGACTAGTCTGAGTGTTGTCAATAGGATTCCTAAGTTAGATCTTCCCCTGGATAGTAGTGCCACACTTGGATAGTAGCACTAAGTGGCTCTAGTGTCCTAAAAATGGTGCTAGTGTCCTCTTTGTAAGACTATTCCTAAATTTTGGGTACACTTACACTTGTGTTTTTGGGTTCTATTCCTGTGCACATGCAATTTGAAAATCTATATTATGCATGTAACAACTAATTTATGTTTCAAACCCTAATCCTGATTACAAGTATGGTATGAGATAAAAATGTGCATTTATTAATAGGATAGGTTAAACATCCTCAACAACTCATTGTGAAGAGATTTTGCTACATACCAATACTTTGAGGAGGGTACAAGACTGATGTAGCTCTCCCACTTAGTGCTTGGTGTAAGTGAAATTAAATGCTAGATTGATAGTGGTCTTGAATTTTTTGAGTGTGTTTGATATTATAAATAATTGAAATATAGGCTTAGGGTAGTTGTAGATGGTAGTATGAAGAAGTTGGGAAGAATATAGATTAATAACCTTGATTTTACTCAACTTGTTTCTTATTTGAATAGTCTTTTTACATATATTTTCCATCTAGTGGATACATTTCTAAGAGTCTTATGTTTATAGTTTTTTGTAGCTTGCTCAAATAATAAAATCTACTTAGATTCTTCAACTAGATGACCTTATAAGGCTTACAAATTTGAAAGTATATAAATTTGGGGGAGTTAGGGCAAGGTACACTAGTGCCATATTAGGGAAACTAATGCTATGTAGATATAGTTTCCATAATGTGTCACTAATGTCCACTTTCTATGATTTTGGGCATGAAGGGCCAAGATTTAGGAATAAAGGTCCAAGACTATGTTTTAGGTGACTAGAGATATATATGGTCCATGCAATGGCTAGAAAAGTGTGATAAAGGCTCTAGGATAGGTCTAGGGCTAAGTTAGGAATATTTTGTCTCAAGAAACACTCTTAGCATCCAAATACCACTTTTAGGTGATTACAACATGTAACTCCCATACCTAGAATAGTTAATTAAGGCGTAACTTGTACCAACAATCTAAAAATGATGGTCAAGTAACTCCCTATGATAAATGACACCTAAGAAAGATAAACAACATGTGTAGGAATAATTTGAATAAAACAAATAAATGGAAAATAAATTCCTATACTAATAACCTCTTCCTAATAGATATGATCAAAAATATTTTTGAAATTATCATTAATGTGTTGGAGATTATATAAATTGATGTTTTAAGTTAAGGCACAAGATACAATATATTATTGACAAGAACACTATTCAATTAGGCACACCCATAAAGGATGTTGGACTAGAAACAAATGGGAACTATAAGTTGAAAATATTTAGTGACCCATTTCAAAAGCATAATGAAATAGAAAACAAGGATACATACAAAGTACATCATATGTACCATGCATATCCTCCTCATAATATATATAGTCATCAAATAGATGAGATTATTATCACACTTATGAGTAGAGTGCCATAATGACCTATTATTACATTTAATGATAACAATATTGTTTATATGAATCAAATTTATATACATTATTTAAATGATCTCACATCATTGAACACCCTATAAAGAATGTTATGGTTGATAATGGTTCAAGTGAAAATGTTTATACCATGACACATATGAATTTTCTTGGATACACATAAAATGATATATAAAATACTTAAAGAGTTATAAACATGTTTAATAGACACACACAAACATCCTCTAACTTATTGTGATACCTCTTTATGTAGTGCCCAATATCATGGCTACTTCATAATTAATTATACCAAGTCATTATTGGTACCATTGACTTAAGTATTAAAATTTAAAAGTAACCATTTGATTTAGAACTTGTAAGGGATCACCATAGTTTTAAAATTAGTCATTTGATTCATAGATTTTAATAAAATTTGATTAATATTAATAGTGACTTGACTAGTAGAAATAAGTTGAGATGCACTAGTGGTAGTATTGACTTGAGTATTAACATAGGACACTTTGAGTAGGCCCACTAGAGGAAATACCTGCCATAGTGGTTGATATAGTAGGCAAGATAAAAGAATAAATAGTCAAAAAAGTTGAGGGCATGGAATAAGAAGTAGGCATGGAAGAATTCATAAGGTGACTTGCCTCTATAATTGTATAAAAACTATTTGTGGGTTAAGGGGACATTCAAGGTGAAGTCCCATCATGAGATTATAGATTATCATGGTATGCTTATGCATATGTTGAGGGATTTCATTAAAAAAGAGGATCATTTCAGAAGTATTTTCAAGATCACTTTCATGCTTTAAAATAGGCACTTCTGGAGGATAACTAAGTGGAATTTTAGAAGGAGGTGACCCATAGATTTTGGTTCTAGTGGCCACATGAACATTGATTACATTGGGATTTTATACATAAGTATGAGTAAAATGAGAATGAAGATGTTTAGGGGGTTTAGTAAAATCCATCGTATCATTTTTATTTTTTAGTTTAACTTCATCAAAAATGTACTACATGGTGAAATATGAAGGTAGGACTAAGAATTAAAAATTTGATAAAAATGAGATTGATAACATAAAACTATGTTGACCATATACTAAACTAAAAAGTAGAAACAATAATTGGTAAAGCTACAAAGACAACCTGGATGATTTATTTGGACATATAGATAAAAATATTAGTCTAAAAACCTAATGGGTTGAGGTGGTTGAATTATTTAGATTGACAGGTAAAGATAATAATCTAGAGACATAATGAGTTGAGTTGGTTGACTTAGTTAGACATACAATTAAAAGTACAAGGTTGGAATTCTAAAGGATCAACCTAGTTGACTTAATTGGATAAACATGAATAAAAATTAGGTTGGAAACATACAATATCAACTTGATCACCTTATTTAGATAGATAAGATGAAATAATAAGATAAAAACTTACGTGATTGGCTTGGTCAACTTAGTTATGTATGCAATTAGAAATGCATCAGATCTACAAATAAATCCTACTTAAACTTAAAATTGGGGATACATTAGACAATCAAGAATATGACCAATATGGATCTTCTAGACCTAATCAAGTGATCTCTTACCATAATAATATCACTAAGAAGGAATCCAAAGCCTCAAGTCAAGTAAAAATATGTAATAAACCTAATTAGGTCCTATGTTTTCATATTCACTAAACTAATAATAATTACAGAAAAATATAATATAGTGCTCGCCAAATATTGTGGCAAAAATTGGGGGTAATAAACATGAAAAGTAAACATGCGTATAAGACATATACTCATGTCAATGTATACAGAATCCTAATGCATGAAAGAGAAGTACAAATGCATATCTATCTTCTCTTACAAAAGAGGAAAAAATTTAGGAATACTTGCCTTTGAATATGAACCCATTGATCCTCAATCTCTCCCTTGGCCAAAGTGCTTCACAATAGGTTTTTGTGTTATGTAAGGATGATAAGGATAAATTAGCTCTAGGCTACACAACCTACCAATGCATTGAAAAGACTTCTCCATAAGATAAGATATATATATTGAAAGAAAGTATGAAATCTTAAGCTTGATCCTCAAGTATAATGGTGGATAATCAAATGTGTAATATATCTTACGTTTTCTTATTTTTGTAATAAATTATGGAAATGATTTTATTTATATAGGTGGATCTTACCCTAAACCCTTTTGAAAGTTTTGGCTGATAAGGTTGACCTAATTGACCTAGTATTGAAATTAACAAAAAACATAACTAGATAATGAAATATGTCATCCATGGCTAACTTAATTCTTAGTAAGCTTTGTAAATAACAATATAAAGTCAACCTAGATGACAGTCATGTAAACTACTAAAAGGGGGTTAGGTTAGGGAAAGGGCTAATTAAGGTGGAAAATGACTAGACAAGGGTTAAAATAGGAGGCAAAGCTTAGGGGAATGGTTTTTAAGAGACAAATGTGTACATATTAAGTGGGAAAAGGGACAACAGTCCTAAAAAACACTAATGGTTTGGCTACCCCTTTCTCAGTGCACCCTTTAGGGCATGTACTTAGATAGATTGAGACTCGATGGGTTTGTACAAAATAGAAAGTGTTAGTAAGTGGTAAATTTTGAAAATAATATGTGTATACATATGTCCCACTCTAGTCTCATCATGTGTCACATAGGTGAAACATGGGATGGTGCTTTAATAAAGAACATAGAAACACATGAAATTAAGATAACTAAAAATGACATATATAAAGTATTTCTAGAATTAAATGAGAGTAACTAAAAATACCATATACATAACTTAACTTACCTTTCTTCTAAATGATTACATGAAAACATCCTAGTCTTGATTGTGGAGGGTGCAATACCTGTAGTTGATAAACCGTAGGGATACAAAATTAATAATAAATACAATGCATGTGTATGTAGGATGGTTAAAGTAGTAATGAGGGACTTATAAAAATTATAAAATTAGGATTGTTAAGGTAAGGTTATAATAAAAATATTGATGTCAAATGAATGATAAAAGGATGGAAAATGAATTACAAATGATTATATACAACACTAAATCATGTTGGAAAGCATGTAAAAAATAAATGGAAAAAACAAAATGTGGAACATAATAAATCACATTGGGAAGTATATAAAACATGAATGAAAATTAAAATATCCATGCAATAAAACTCTAACAAAGATATGTAAGTGAAAAGTAACCCATGTAAGATAAGCATGTCAAATCAAACACAAATAAAAACATGAGTGACTGAAAAGGAAATGTAAGTCAAGATGAAAGACAAACATGAATAAGTCATACATAAATAAAAACATCTAAGAATGCCAAATTTCATATGTAAGATAAGAAAATCAACCAAGAACATGATGTATAAATGAAAATCAAAAGATCTAAAGGATAAAAACTCAAACTTAGAACTTATTCTGAGATACAATGTAAGAAAACACAACCACATAATGACATGAATAATATGACAATGAGATGACATGGTAATCAAATGGTGTAAGGGTGTTTATGAGGAAGGCTATTCCTATCCAAGGTATTACAATGAAACTTATAAAATATAAACTAGTAGGGATAACAATGTAGATGTGCTCAAGGATGTGATCAACTAAAATCAATATACAACAAAGGGAATATAAGGAAAATATGATTTAAATAAGGAATGTGAGGCACCACATGCATGATGTGAACATCCTTATCAAGAATGAAACACACTAGGTAAGTGATAAAGGCTAATAACTATCATCACAAAGGACTGAGGACACTTTTATGAATGAACACAAAACTTGGGCTAAAAAGTGAAGTACATATATCAACCCATGAATGATATATCCATTAAAAATTAAAATAGACCTACCATCCCATAACATTTTATCCATTCCTCAGGACCCCTCACAGAGCCATTGATCTACTATGAAGATTGGGTACTTACATGAGAAAGTAGGTGGCACTAGATAGCATATGATATAATAAGAACCCCTACCCCAGTTTACTGGCCTACTGGTACCCCAATGGACCTAGGCTCTACCATGAGGCCAACTATGAAGTTTGATATTTTAATAAGATAGGAGATGTGACAAATATAGATCATGTATTTTAGTGTGATCTAAATTTTAAGATTATTTTTTCCTTTGAATCATTACGTTTTGTTTGTATTTTTTGATTTGACTTTTAACTTGTTTTGACTTTTTAAATTCATCATCCTCCATATAGATTTAGAGAACGAAACATGAGTGAAATAAGTGACAAAAATAAGAGATCTTGCACTTGGTCACTAAAGAAAAGGACCTAAATACCAAGGTGTCTAAAGACTCCTAAAGTTGCCCACAAATAGTGTGCAATCTCAAAATTAATCGATGTGACCTTCAAATGAAAGGAAATAAGGGAAATATGGGGATCATGAGAGATACATTTATGTAACAAGTTATACAATGATGAATATTCTTGTAGCTGATCATAAGGAGGTAAAATAATGATATGAAAGGGATAGAGCTATGTTATGATAGTCATGTCACTAAAGAATCCATACTAACCTACAATGGATCTAGCACAAGTATGCATGAAAGTAGTAGTCATCTCAAAAAGTGATTTAGACATGTTTTAATGTGGTAATTTATGAGGAGAGCCTATTTCTATCCATGGTTTTATACTACAACTCATAAGGTGAACACCAATAAGGGGAATGTTAAATAATGGGGAAATTATAAGAAAGTTACTAAGTCAAAAAATAGACATAAAAAGATAAAAATGAAAGGGATATATAAGAACCAAAATGAAAACAAATGCTAAATGTAATGTGTAATAAAACCAAGGAACCCAAAGGTGACAATGATGCTAGTAAAGTATGAATCAAAGAGGTAAAGTGGACAAAAACAAAGAAACATGAGATAAAAAATAACAAGTAAGATATATGCTAACATATTTATAAAAAGAGAAGCATGTGAAATATAAGTCTACGAGTCTCAAAAAGTTTCTTCAAGTTATATTTATTTGTTATCATGCATTATAGAATAAGAGTGGGCATCATAAGATGCCCTAATGGGTAATTGGATGTAGGGATGGGCATCAAAAGATGCCCCAAGGTCTAAAGGGACATGTGGATGGTCATCTCAAGATTCCCCAACATTTGAGGTGGAGTGAGGTAAAATTAAATAATTAAAATGATTTGATTTGGTTTGGTAGGTGCATTTGAAGATAGGTAAATGTGCTAGTTTGTTATATTTTAGGGATGTTAAATGTGACATAGGATGTGTAGGAGAGGTATGAAGAGGTAAATGAGGTAAAGGAGGAAAATGTATGATATGCTTTGGAGTAGGAATTTGAATGAGGTACTCTTTTGGTTCATGTGACCTAAGAGGTTGAAATTCAATGGATGAAATGATATGTTTAAATTTATTCATGTTATCCATTATTTCCTTATTGGTGTAGGAAAAAGGATAAACTATTGTTTGAACAACATTAGTGTATGAGGTGTAGGTATGGGATAATTTTTGTTTTTCATTAGGTAGTTGATGTTGATGTGATTGTGGTTCTTTAGATTGAATTTGTGCAACTTGAAGATAGTATTGATAATGTTGTTTTGTGAGAGTATCAAGATTGAAATGTGGAGCACGCAAGGAAGAAAGAAGAAATTAGTGAAGATCATGACAAGATTCTTGATAATGACTTATAGTAGAATTCCACTAACAAAAATTATCAGGATTGTACCATTTTGAAGGAGGTTTGGAAGGATCAAAGCTCATGGGTTTAGACGGTGGAAATTTATTCTTAAGTTGTTCTAGACTCAAAGGAGGGTGGGTTGGGTTAAAATTGGTTAAATTATATGCTCCATTTTGAGGTTGGGGAAGATTTGATGAATCAATGTGATGAGAAAATGATTGGAAAGGTTCTTTAGTAGTTATTTGAATTGTTTCAAATTGATTCATAAGTAAGTCTTACCTTTTTTCTTGGTTTAAGGCTTCTTCTAAAGTTTTAGGGGAAAAGATTCAAACTTTGTATTGAAGGGGAGATTTAAGATCAGTAAAAAATAGTTTTAAAATAGTATCATCATTTAGTTAGGGTCCAATTTATGAGCTAGAGACTTCCATCATTTAATGAAAGTGTGATAAAATTCATTAAGAAGTTGTTTGACATTGATGAAATGGCTAAGGTAATTTTTTGGAATACCATCATGTTGGAATTCCTTCACTAAAGTATTAACTAAATCCTCTAGTTATGAGATGGAATGTATATGAATTTGATTGTACCATTAAATTTCATCACCAACAAAGGTTTTAGCTAACAGCTTGGTGGTATCAAAGTTATTAGTTTAGACCCATTCCTTATAGAGATTACCAAAATACTTAAGAAAGATAGTAGGGTCCTTAGTCCCATCATATGTGATAGTTGGAAAAATGTTTCCAATATATATGGATGTAATGAATGGGGATAAAGGTTCATTTTTAAGATGTTGAAGAATTTTTTTATTCATTAGAAGTTGAGGTAATCATCTCTAAGAGGAGGAACAAAATTTTGATTTAGTTGAGACATGATGACTTGAGGTGGTTAAATAGTCATGTGTAATAAATGTTGTTTTTTTCATCATTTGGGAGTGATTAGTTATTTGCATGATGTTTATTTATTGAACTATTTGTGCAATAATTTGAGTTTTGTCAATTTGTGCATTAGTATTTGAAGGTGGGGTATTAGTGTTTTTAGGAGGGGGATTATTAATGTTAGTGAGAGTAAGGGTATTTGTTGGAGGATTCTTAGCATTGGTATTGGGAGGAGGACTAGGATGAAATACCTAAATTACATTACATGATGTAGTGATTAGTTTTGGATTAGGAAAAGATGAAGGAAGAAAGTGAATAGTTTCATCTGAAGTAATAAAATAAGTGAGGTTTTAATCTAAATCCTTAATTATGTAATGTTCTTGACTAAGTGAAGGCTGAAAAGATGACATCATTATGAAATAAAACTAGATAACCACATATAAATTAATATCAAGAAAGGTGTATAGAGTCAACTAGGTTGACTTAGTATTATTGGATAAAAGGTAGATAATGATACAAAGTCAAATAGGTTGACTTAATATTTTAATCTGACTGATAAAATAGATTTAGAGTCAATCAGGTTGACTTAGTATTGTAGAAGGAAAAATATAGTTTGATAAGGATACAAAATTGATAAAGTTTACTTATTACTGTAACTTGACTAACAAAAAAGAGTACAAGGTTGGCCAGGTTGACTTCGTACTAAAGGCAAGGAAAAAATAGTTTGTAAGAGATTGTGTCAAACAAAATGATAGTATGTTAAAGCAGGTAAAATTTTGAAATGTAATTGAATAAATAAATGAAAGCAAACACAAATAATTAGATCAATGAGAATGATATAATTGGGGCACACAACATAAAACCTTGCACCAACACTGGCTAATGCAAGTTTTTTTAATACAACACACAATGATCAAAGAGAAAGAAATTAAATAAAAAGAAAATTCTAACTAAATGGTTATCTTGATTTTTTTTAGATTATTATAAAGTGTTATTTTAAGTGTGATAAGGAAGTTGGATAAAAATATAGGATTAAAAATCAATCTATGGATGGTTTTATGATGTTTAAGCTGAAAGGGATCTATGTTGGCAATGGTTCTGGCTTGGTATTGGGGCCTATCCCTCACTTCAAAATATCACAATAATAATGGTGTCATATGATTTTTCAATATATACCATTAACCATGTGTTTATACTTTGCTAAAAAACCAAGTTGGCTTCCCCCTTGGTGATGAAATCCAAGTAAGTAGGCCTTTAGAAGAAAAATGTTAAATGTGTTTTACGTATTGTGTGATTTGGTAGTGTGTGCAAAAAAAATAGTTAAACTAATCATAAATTTGAAAAACCACCTAATTAGACTATGTGAGCTACTCTAAGCATGTAAATAGTTACAAATTAAAGTGTGAATTAATTACTAGAATATAGTTATTAATTCCTAATTTAAGAATGGTACAAAGTTAGTTTAGATGAAATTGTATGAAAATATTATAAAATAGAGTTGAAAAGGTTGATACTATTTTTTAGAAGCAAGAGTCCTTAAGAACTAAGTTAATCAGGTTGACTTAGTCTTTTAAATAGAAGATATGCTATCGAACTAAGTTGACTAGGTTGACTTAGTTTGCTATATGATTGCAATTTTGAAGATTAAAAACTTGTACAAAATAGAAATGTAATGAATTACTAAATTGAAAGAGAGAGAAAGAGAGGAACCTTGGTGGGTTGAAAGATGATTAGAATTGAATTTTTTTTGTTGAAGTTCCTTGAATGCTACTTATAAGTTCTATAATCTAAGTCAACTAGTTCAATCTAGTTATATGAAACCCTATTTAATGAATCCTATTAAATTGACTAAATCAACCTACTCGACTTAGTTTGTTATTAGATGCTAAGTGGAATACTAAGTTAACTTGCATAACTTAGTTTGTTATCTAGATGCTAATTAGAAGAATAAGTCAATCTAGTCAAATTAGTTTTTTATCTAGATGTTGATTAGAAGACTAAGTCGACCTATATGATTTAGTTCATTATTTGGATGCTGACTAGAAGACTAAGTCAACTTGCACAACTTAGATTGTTATTATGGATGTTGACTGGAAGACTAAGTTAACCTAGGCAACTTAGTTTTTCAATCTAAAATTGAAGAAGAGTATTATGTCAACCTGTCTAATCTCATAATTTGTATCTATTGAATACCTACATAGAATGAATAGAGTTATTTTGATAAGACTATGTGTTAAACCTATGCACAAAAGTTAGAACTATACTAACTTGGTTGACCTAGTATCATAAATATAGAAAAATAATAAAATGATAGAAATGAAAAGCATGAAAGATAACATATAAGGGTTAGATTCACATTGGGTTCACTATAATGTATGCAATCAAAAATGCATCAGATCTACAAATCAATCTTAGCTTAAAGAAAATAGATCTTACTTACACTTCTAATTGGGGATACATTAGATAATCAAGAACATGACCAATATGGATCCACTAGACCTAATCAAGGGATATTTTAACACAATAATATCACTAGAGAGGGTTCTAAATCCTATAGTCATGCAAAACTATGCAATAACCCTAACTAGGTCCTATATTTTCATATTCACTAAACTAATAATAAGTAATATAAAATCTAATCTAGTGCTTTCTAAATCTTGTGGCATAAATTGGGGGTAATAAAAATGAAAATTAAACATGCATATAAGACATATACTCATGCCAATTAATAATGAATCCTAATCCATGGAAGAGAAGTGCAAATTCATATCTATCTACTCTTACAGAGTAATAAAGTTAGGAATACTTACCTTTGAAGATGAACCCATCAAGCCTCAATCTCTCCCTTGGAAAAGGTGCTTCAAAAGAGGTTGCTATGGTATGTAAAGATGATAAGGAGAAATAAAATCTAAGCTACATAACCTACCAATGCTTCTAAAATACATCTCTATAAGACAATATCTGTATCTCCAAAGAAAGTATGAAACCCTAAGCTTCCTCCTCAAGTATAAAGGTGGATAAGGATATGTGTAATATATATTAATTATTATTTTTTTCATCATAAATTATGGAAATTATTGTGTTTATATAGGTATATCTAACCCTAAACCCTTCCAAAAATTTTAGTTAACAAGGTCGACCTAATCGATCTAGTATTAAAATTAACAAAAACATAACTAGATAATGAACTATGTTAGCCATGGCTGACTTAGTTCTTAGTAAGATTTATAAATAAAAGTACTACATTGAAATAGTCATGTAAACTACCAAAAAGGGGTTTAGTTTAGGGAAAGGGCTAATAAATGTGTAAAATGACTAGAGGAGGGTGAAAAATAGGAGGCAAAGCTTAGAGGAATGGTTTTTAGGAGACAAGTGTGTAGATAAAAAGTGGAAAAAGGGAAAACAATCCTAAGAAGCACCAATGGTCTACCAAACCCTTTCCTAGTTCACCTGTTAGGGTATGCACTGAGAGAGATTGAGACTCGATGGGTTCCTACAAGATAAAAAGTGTTAGTAAGTAGTAAATTTTGAAAATATTATGTGTATACAAGTTATACATATAAGAAGAAAAAAGAAGCTGAAAACCTACATGATCGAACTAGTTGACATAGTTGAATAGATAAAAAAAATAGTCTTGCAACCTACTAATTCAAGTTAGTTGGCTTAGTTGGATAGATAGGAAGAAATAATAGGCTAAAAATCTACAGGATTAACTTGGTCAACTTAGTTATATCTAGAATAAAAATTTTTATAAATTGGATGATGTAGTTTGAAAATAGAGGAAAATAAGCAAAATATAAAAGGCTAAGTCAAGCTTGGTCAACTTAGTGTATTCAAACATATTCAACTAGGTCGATATTAGTCAATCTAGTTGAGTTACACAACATAGAACTATGTCAATCCTGGTTGACATAGTCTACAATATAAAATAAACAAGTAAGCAACAGGTGGAAATGAAATTGTATAAATAAATATCTATATGAATAGAAGATCAATAATATTTACTAAAAGGATTTTATTTATTATTGGTTCCTAAAGATACTTGCTTATTTCTTGGAAAATGATAGACTAATGTTTTAGAGTGTTGATTATGGAGGATTAGACCTTGCCAAGATCCCACTAAACCTAATTTCAAGGGGAATATGGAAGTAAATTATTGATTATAACTACTAAATTACACAACTCAATATAAAACTAATGGATAGATTCCCAAGGTTCAATAAAAAAGGGAAATCCTAAGCATTTCCTAAATATTATGAGGTACATGAAAACTAAAAACCATGTTTAGCTATATACTATGGATATGAGTATTGGGTCAATAACCTCATGCCATGACATATATCAATGATAGATAATGATTATAAATAAAGTATCAAATAGGCCTTTAGAATAATATCTAATTAGTTTTAAAAAAATTGGTACATAGTTTCTAAGTAAATCAAGACAAAGTGAAATAAAGATGAAAATCAAGTGGTGAAACCAATTTATAATTTATAAAAGTCAATAAGTAGGAATTCAAATCCTTTAAAAGATAAAGTGGCATTAATTAATATCAAAATAAAGTTAATTACCTTGATTAAGATGAAAGTGAAATACATAGAACATGGTCAACCAAATCAATCTTGTTGGGAAAATAAAATAGAACAAGATTGACACTGATTGACATAGTCTGTTATAAAAACAAGATTAAAAAATAGGTCATATAGGTTGAATTAGTTTGTTATCAATACAAGAAGACACATAACTAAGTTTGCTAGGTTAATTTAGTTTCATCTATGATATAGTTTTAATAGAATTAAAAAATTGGCAAAAATAGTTGGAAATTTGAAGTACTAAGTAATTTTATTAAAGAATAGGATTAAAAAATTAGGATAATTAACAAATTTGAAGTATGAAGCTAGTTATAAGGAATGTAATAATAGATCATGGTCAACTAGGTCTGAAGATAAAAATAAAAAATTGATGAAAATGAACTGGGTCGACCAACATGACCTACTATGTTGAAGCTAAGAGTTGAAAATTATAGAATGAACCTAATTAACCAACATGACCTAGTTTGTTGAGACTAAAAATTTGAAATCTACATAAAATGAATGGGTTTAACCAACATATCCTATTTAAATATAGATGAAAACTTATAGATAGAACAAAATTGGGTTGACTAGCTTGACCATGTTGATTATACATCCAAAATCTACAAATAAAGAATACGACTAGGTTAATTAGCATGACCTAGTTGAATGTAAATTAAAAAATTAAAATGCAAGGGTTAGATTCACCTCAAGTTCACTATAATGTATGAAACATATTAATATAGATCTAAAACCTACCTTAGTAAATGCAATCTCAAATAAGGAAGTCAACTAACATCTATTTTAATACTTTGTATATTGAAAACATGAGCAAATTGGATTTGCTAAACAAGCAGAAATGAAAGTGTATAATACAAAAGAGATAAGTATTCAAAAATTAGAAATGAAAGTGTAAAAATAAATATTTTTTTACCTAAGTATTTAAAAATAACATCAATAATATGTACTAAGAGTATTTTATTTATTTATAGGCTCCCAAAGATGCTTGTTTGTTGGATTGTGATAGCCAAATGTTTTAGAGCACTGACTATAGAGGATTAGACCTTACCCATATCCCACTAAACCTAGTTTAAATTTTAATTTAGAAGTAACTTGAGGGAACTAAACTCAAATTGATGCACCATAAGATCAAATAGATGACTGAATTCCAAAGGTTCAATAAAAAAGAAAATCCTAGGTGTTTCTTAAATACTATGAGGTATGTAGAAACTAAAGACTATATTTAGATTTGTACTATGGATATGAGTATTAGGGAAATATCTTCATGAAATTATATTTGTAAATGAATTACAAGGACTTTAAATATATTATCACATAGGCCTTCACTAAAAAAACTAATTAGTTTTAAATTTTTTGGTACATAATTTCTAAAAAAATTAAGACAAAGTGAAATAAAGGGGAAAATCAAGTGGTGAAAACCAATTTACATTTTCTAAAAGTAAATAAACGTAGATCCAAATATTTTAAAATAAAAATTGAGATTAATTATTATGAAAATAAAGTGAATTACATTGATTAATATAAAAATGAAACACACAGAACAAGGTCAGCCAAATCAATCTTGTTGGGCAAATAAAACAAAATAAGGTTGACACTATCGACACAGTCTATTGTAAAAACATGCTAAAATAAACTAAGATGTCCAGGTCAACTTAGTTTGTTGGAAAGATAATTAGACACATAACTAATTCATATAGGTTGACTTATTTGACTATGTGGTACCATTTTAACATAACTAAAAAACTAGTAAGAATAATTAGAAATTTGAAATACTGAGTAATTTTACTAAAAAATAGGAATAAAAAACTAGGATAATTGAAAAATTTGAATTTTTAAGATGGTTATAAAGAAATTTATAATAGAACAAGGTTGACCATGTAAACTTATTTGTTTAAAGTGGAAAATTTAAAATTGATTAAAATGAACTAAAACAACCAACACGGTCTAGTTTGCTGAAGTTGAGAACTAAAAATTATAGAAAATGAACTGGGTCGACTAGCATGATCTGGTTTATTGAGATTGAAAACTAAAATTTATAGGAAATGAACTATGTTAACCAACATGACCTATTTAACTATATATGAATACATGTAAATATATAATCAAACTAGGTTACCCGACATGAACATGTTGATTGTATATCTAAAATCTAAAAACAAAGAATAAGACTAAGTTGACTAACATGACTTAGTTGACTGAAAATAAAAAATTAAAATTCAAGGGTGAGATTCACCTTAGGTTCATTAGAATTTATGAAACAAATTAATATATATCTACAAATTAACTTACTTAGTAAATCCAAGCTTTGAGAAGGTAATCAACTAACATCTATTATGATACTTTTTGTATTAGAAGCATGACCAAATTAGATTCCATAAACGTAACTAAGGAAACACATATCACATAACACTCAAGGAGAGGATTCCAAAGCCTATAAGAAAATAATATCTTAAAATAACCCTATCTAGGTCTTCTAATGCATAAAATGAAATCTAATCTAGTGTTATCAAAGCTTGTAACACAAAAAGGGGAGGGTTTAAAATAAACAAAATAAACAAGAGTTATAGTAGACAAATAGGGGCCTAAATCACCTAAGGTGGAAGATGGAAATATTATAAAACCATATAGCTAAATTAATTTTAAGTTTAGATGTAATATAAACAAGGATTTATACATCCAAAACCTATTATTTTATGCAATATCTATCTATCAAATGAAATAGCAAAAGTTGGTGATACTTACCTTTTAAAAAACCTATCAAGTCTCAATCTCCCTCTTGGCCAATAGAAATTTTCAAGATATTGTTGTGTATCTATAAGGATTACACTATATAAATCACATTTAAGATAAAATAGTCCTAATTTTTATCTAATACTTCCCATAGGAAAGGATATTCCTTCCAAGGCAAAGCCTAAACAATATATATTTCACTGTATATGTAGCAGAATTGTGATCTGTAATAAGTTGAAAATGAATGTCACTCTCTATTCGATTAAAGTGAAGGTTGTATTTATAGTAATTTATAGGTCATAACCCTTTTGTATTTATTTTACAAGGTTTTCCCTCTTAATCCCATTTAGGAAAATTTATCGTTAGGCCTTGAACTAGGTTGAACCAACTAAGTTAGTTCAGTAAAATATGACATAACTTTCATAATAGGCTCAACTAAACTGACTAAGTAGGAAAAATGGGTGTTTTCTTATTTAGGTATATTTAAAAGGATAATTTATTAGAGTGTTAGATAAAAAAGGTTTATTTACTTAGGGAGTTGGATAAATAGGGTTTATTTACTTAGGGAGTTAGATAATTGAGTTTTTAATGGGTTTAGAGATAATAAAATTAACCAAAAAACTTGTAAAGAACTAATGGTATTCCCACCCCTTACCGATTCATCCTTTAAGGCATGAACTTATGGATATTGAAACTTGATAGGTTCTTACAAGAGAGGAAGTGTCAGTAAAGGATAAATTTTAAAAATATTTTGTGTATACACACTATGCCTAAATGATTATATTATAGTCTAACCAATTAATTTTGATGACCAAGATATCCTATAAACTATAGAAAAGTCAAAATTTGATATATATCCTTTAATATTTGTTATGAATCCATACATGTTTTCTATCCTTCTAGATAATACTAGCCATAGAGGGACACTAACATTGATGCAAGTGTTTAGATCCTTATTTAGTGTCTAGTAGTCAAAAGTCATCTAAATTTCAAACTATTCAAAACCTTTGGGTCATCCTTATTGTCTTATTTAACCCTACCATGAGATATTTTCAAAAGGTGTGGTATAATTACAAGTCTAAGCATTCTCATTTTTCATCTATCAAATACCAAGTAAGCACCAACCAAAGCTCATTCATTAAATCACACAACTAAGTTATTCATTTATATTCATCCCTATTTATTTAAAGTCATAGGAGTGGTCATAAAAAAGGTTTGAAGCATCTAAATAATAACCCATGAGTTTTTGTAACCCTAAATTCTATATTATGGAATATAGGGTTAAATGGTATAGAGATAGCCTAGAGCACAAGGGTAATAAACTATCTCTATAGCAGGTCAATTGATTTTCAAAACTTAGATAAAAAATATACTAAATTTATATATTAAGATATGCTAAAAATATAAATGAAATCTATGTTTGATATTGAAATGATAATGAAAATAAGATATTTAGTTAGTTTTGATGCTAATACAAATATGATATGGAACAGGCTAGAAATATATTAGATCAATCCCTTGGATTAGTCATCTATCATGGAAATTATAAATTTATGGCCTTAAACACTTGAATTGCCCTAGGATGATTACATCAATGATTTTGTCTAACCTAGACACATGTGCCTAGTATATAATACTTACCAGATCTTGATGCAACCATTTGGGATATTATGGGTGATTTGTCACCTTTGATTTAGTGTGATTATATATCACTCATGGATTATTGATCCTTATTGTATATTAAAACCTTAGTTATTCATCTTTATAGTGGTTGTAGGAAAAATGGGTTAGTGGGATCACATTGTCAATTTAATCCCAAATAACCTTCTATCAATGGGTGTTTCCTACATATCCACTACTCCAAAGAGGGCCTCAGATTCATGTCTCCCCTACATATGGGATTGTGTGTGAATAAGGATGAAATGTGTGATAAGAAAGTAGATAGAGTGACCTAAATTATAACTTAGAAAATATGGCTCATGGGATGTTCCTTCACTTCATACCTATAGATTTGTTATCCCTATGATTGATATGGAAACAGGATAAAATAGGGAAGCTTTACTCACTTGAATTCTTGATTGATTGATTTTGGTATTTTACCTTATGAGTTGCTAGGTCTATTCTAGATGAGGAAAGAATGAGGGTTGATGTTGTATATTTATCAATCCCTTTAGTGAATATCTCACATTAAAGTACTTATGTTGACCATAGGTATACATTAAATTTGAAAATCAGATGAATTTAGGGCATTGTACACTTGAATTAGGATAAGGCACTTTCATAAATGCAAGTGTCTAACTAGGATGAAAGTGTCTAGGTAGTATGAAAATAGGGACATGTCCAAAAACTATATAAATAGAAGATAAGTAGGTTTATAAAATTATAAGCATGATAAAAGGTTTGGGTCATTAGAATAACATTAGTTAGACTAAAAAATAAGTAATTTGGCATATAAAGATAGTGTATGAAATCCTTTTGGAAGTGAGAAGGGTCTGTAAATTGAAGGTAAATCTATGATATGTATTTTCCAAGTGTTTAACACTTAGGTTATATAAAATTTATAAATAATGTCTACATTTGCCCCCCCTTTAATCTAGGAATGAAATCTAAAATCTGATTTGATTTTGAAATTTTAGGTGATCTTTTGCATGGAATATGCACCTTATGTATGCATCATGTTGAAACATGGGTATAACAATGCTACCAATATATATAAATATGCCAAAAATGGGTATTTGAATCATATAACTATGAATTTCAGCTAATTTTAAAATTATGTAAGTGTGGAGAACATATTTCCATAATATGCCCACAATATATTCTAAAGCTAAAAAACTACTATAATTATGAACGATATGTTTCCAAAACATGCTCCCACTATATATCTAAAACTGATAACTAGTGTAAGTGATGAGAACACATTTATAAAACATTCCCCTACTATATATCTAAAATTAGGAACTGGTATGAGTGTGGAGAACATGTTTCCAAAACATTCCCACACTGTAATATGAATTTGTGAAGAATGTGGAATCTATGCCTCTATGACATGCCCCCTCTAATATTCCCCCTCATTTTAAGGTGAGGTGAAGTAGCAACTAGTAGTTACCTTACCTCAAAAGGATAAGATAACCATGTAAATTGTGTATGAACCATGTATCATATAGGAGTAACGTGTCTAAGTATATATATTATATGAGTAACATGTCTAAATGGATATATCATTGAAGTATAAAAAATGTGATCACACCAGGTACTAAGATGCATGACATAGATCATGGAAATATTTTGATAGTAATAGTACAAGCTCAAAAATAAATCAAGCACACAAATAAGCACTCAAAAGAAAATAAAATGAAAATGGCCCAAAGAGACCTCAAATAAGAGGCATGTTCAACTTCCACATAATCAAAGGGATATGACATAGTCAAATGTCCAAAAATTAAGGAATTGCATATTCAAATGTCAACATACAATAAGCCATGACATATGAAAATGTCACAATTGGCAAACATAGGCATGAGAGCTACAAAAAAGGGGCATATTAAAATTCTTAAACATGCAATATAATATCAAGGAAAGACACTCAAGGAAGTGCAAAAATAAAAAACATGAACATAATAAACCAACATAAACATATCATACTAGTCCTTGGATATATCTATTAGCAAAAAATGTTAAGTACACAACATATCAAGTACACTATGAAATATGTAAGCATGGATAAAGCTATGTGTAATTATATAAGCTAAAATATGATAAAGTAAAGTGATCATAGGATAATATAACTTGGATGTATCATTATCAAAGAAGCAGATGCCCCTAATGTACACATGACATGAGTAGAGGGAAGTCTAAACATTTGAAAGTTCATATATCATGTATCTATGTGTCCTTGTATCACACTTCAAAGTATGCATGAAACACATGTACATAGAAACAAATGATGTGTTATCCACTAACATATAACTGACAACATAGATGCCAAATATCCAATAGAACCTATAAATGCTTAAAATAGTTCTAGATTTTTGAATTTTCATTTATTTTTTGGGAAAATATCACCATGCAACACTAAGTTGGATCCTTTACATTTTTTTAATCATGGTTGAATAAATAGAAATGGTGCATAACATGTTACTCCCTAAGTATTATATGTACATTATAATAACCAATGCTATTATTTGGAATATGGATCAATTTTCCTTCATGAGAAAAAGATATACCTTTCATATTTTGGTCAATTTTTGCTTCCATACAATATAAACAAAGAGTGCCCAATGTAAATGCCCATGGAGATTTTTGTGGCTTAACCCAAACCCATGTTTCAATCACTTTAGGACCATAATAAATTTGTAGTGTTATGTTTCCCAATGGGTCTTTCCAACCTCATTTATTTTATAAGTCTTTTATATCAAAGCTAAACTATTAAAACTATCTTCTATTGCAACTAGTTTTATTTTAGAAGACTTAACTTCAATTTTGCATAGATGACTAAAAAATGACATCTTCAAGGTTGAAACCCCATTAGGTATTATGATAAATAAAAACATATAAAAGGAAATGGGGGACTATAATGGGATGAGTTGACCCCAATCACCCCTATGATGATTGAATGTTACATATGTATCCAGATTAATTTGAAGAGGGAATCAAGACTTATGTAGTTATCCCACCTAGAATGCTTAGCGTGATAGTGTTCTTTTGCTACAAGTATTGAATGATTAATAATGATTTTCTTGAATCAGATAGAATAGGATCATGAATTGTCTAAGGGATACTTCAAATGAATATATTAAAATTGGAAAAGAATATGAAATCTTTGCTCAATGCACAATAGTATAAGTGTGTCTGAATAATGAAATTGCCAAATTATAGAATAAGTAGCTTAGATGTGTCTTTATAACAATCCAAATGGGTGAAACCTCTTTCTACCTATCCTAAAAATATGGACTAAATTACAAGGAATGATTTAAGTTTTAAAAAGAGTTGTTTTTGGGTAAAGGGAAAAATCAACTCATAAAGGTCAAGATCGATTAGTGATGATGATGTAAACACATAAGTTATCATTTAAGATAAAATAATATAATTGTGACTACCCTTTTCATGCACTTAGATCATGTTGATTTCCATAATAATTTAACTTATTTCATTCATTTTTCATGCAAATGACTCATTCCCACAAACAAATAGTGATCTCAAAATAGCCATATCCAACATTATAATCAACCTAAACCCACTTTAATGTTAATCCCAAATTTTAGTTTAGTTTTTCTTTACTTATAGACAATACCACCTTATATGGATAATCCCACTCATTGATAGTGTCAGTTCTAAGAATAACATCCTCCCACTAAATAACAACTAGTTGCTTTAGTTCAAATTCATGTAATGAGTCATCCCATAAGTTTAACAAGCCCCATCCAAAGGATTTCTTAAAATATCACTATAAAGTCACCTTTAAAACCATTTTTCACAAAAGAGGATTCCATATGAAAAAACTATAATTTTAATTTCACATTAAGAGTAAATTCCATATTTTTACAAATTTTGAATACATACAACCCTAGTAGTTCTGAGCTAAAGCTTGAGTATACCTCCATAGTCAAAAGGCATTATTGAATCAATTAATCACATCAAAATTACACTAAAATTTATAACATTTCACTAGTATTATCACACACGCATAACATGGGATAACTACATGAAGTTTGATCCCTCTTTGGAGTAATTATAGGTAGGTAGTGCTAAACACATGGGGTATTGAGGTTAAACATAACTTAAAATACTAACAAATTTTTACTTTGTGATTGAAATTTCCCTTTTGGTATTTTGAGTTAGGGTTATGAGTGAAGGAGAAGATATACAATGATTTTCATAATAGATTGAAGGCTCCCACACAATTAAACATAATACATAGGTGAAGGTGAACTTATCACAATAGGTTTGAAAATCTAACATCGATAGGATATTGAAACTCCCTATGGACACCAATGCACTATGGCCCTATCTATATCTAATGGCATTGTTTGGAGATCTAACAAAACCATGTTTTGGATTCATAGTCAGTCAACATAGCCATATAGCTAGTTTCACTCTCAATTATAGTCTTGCATTCCATTTTATAACTAAGTTGTATTTCTTTGGTACTTTCTCCTTCTAACATATTTATAAAATTAGTAAGTTCTAAATTAGCTTGTGTCATTTATTAAATATTTATAGCATTATAATTCTATGCAATAGTTTATCTAATTAGGTAATAAATTATATATTTTTCCAAAATTTTATAAAACATATCGGTGAACCCACTTATTGTTGAACATTGCCTAATACCCTATCTTTCAATTAGGGTTTTATTTATATTTTATCACTTCTATTACGGTTTTACATTCCCAAATTTTCAATTGTCATACTCATCATGATCCTAATGATTAAATGTATCTGATATTTCATAGTTCAAAGCTGCTTGGTGTTATTTACATGTTTCTTACCCATAACTTGTCAAAAATTTAACATGTATGTTAGCCCATGGATACCTAATGTCAAGGAAAAGCACATCATATATCAATTAAGAAATTATAAATGATAATTTTTATGGTGATCATTTTCACATGGCTCAATTTGAGTTTCTACCTATTAATAATAGACATCAAAGGGATTAGATGGTTCCTTTTTCAATCCTACCCTTAGACCTCACAATTATCTTAGCTACTATCTCAGATCTAATATTCTCCTAAGGCTTATAGTATACCCTATAGTCTAAGCTATTACCACTAGATGATGTTAAGTTCCCCATTAGGTAAGGCATGAGGAACCAATTTAGGAATTTTGTCCTCATCCCCAACCCAACCAAATGGGATTGGTTAATTAGCCTAAAGGATATGATATTGTTGAATAGTTACAGAATACACTAGATAATATTTCTACGTTAGATATTATTTAGAAAGCTACCATTTTCAAGGATATTTTTTACCAAGCATTAAATCAAAAATTTATGCCTCGTGATATATAGTCATCTTACTTTGCATATATTGTAAATAATTTGAAGGATATTTAGGATGCTATCTCTTTTGGCAATGAAGAATTGCCTTCATAATCAACTATTGATCATAATTTACCTCTGTTCATAAAATTTTAGGTAAAAAATACATTAATAAAAAGGGTTCTAATTGATAATTATTCAAGGTTGAATATTTATAATCTTACACTACTAAAACACTAGCTATTAACATGGCTACTCTTTAAAAGACATATAAGAATATCAAAAGATTTGATGACGTGTCTCACCAAGTTGTGTGTCTAATCACTTTGGATAATAAAATAGGGCCAAAAATTCTAACCACTCAATTCCAAGTAATGCCTAATGATTTTTAGTATAGTTTACTATTAGGTAGGCCATGAATACATGCCATGGAGGTTGTACCTTCTAATTTACCTAGATGTGTACAATTTCTACATGATGGATATTTATATACATGCCTAGTCAAAATCAATGATTTATATATTATAAAACTACAATGCTTGCTAATGAAAGTCCATCATAGTTTGGGGCCACTCAATTTGATATAGCTACCCCATCATAGATCATTATTATAGAACAAATGTACACATATGAGTTTAGTGAGTCTAGTACAAATTATCTCAAGCCACAATCTATACATAACTTAGAACCAAATATTTCACCTCAAAAGGTGGACCATGAGGAACATGCACAATAGTTACCTTTATTAGTCAATTTAGAATATCCAAATTTCATATCTATCAAGGACATAAATGATGTTTCTAATGATTATTATGATGATGATATTAATGAAATACTATTGAAAATTAATGATTATTTATGTGGGTTTAAATTCACACTAGTTGGTCTAGGTGAATACATAGATGATTCATGGGCAATCATACATGTGCATACAAATACAACAAAAAAATCACTTCAGACGTAGATAAAGGAAATGATTTTTTTACATAGCATAAAAGTATATTAGGTGTCCCATACACTAACATTTTTGTCAAATCTAACTTTTCTAGAGCACATGAGGCATAATACATTGATCAATCCACTACAAGTACCAACAAGTCACCATTCATAGATTTAGTAAATAATGTGGAATTTATCAATATAGATCATTTTAGTAGGATGCAAGTTTCTATTTCACATTATAGACCACATGTGATGTTATAGATGTTACTTTATAAGGAATTAATTGCCTTAATAATAATACAACATAGATCTACTTTCAAGTTATCAAATCAAATAGAAAACCCTTTTCTCATTTTCACATAATAACATGGCATGCCACATATACTTGTTCAACATTAAAACATAAAATTTATAAATATAAAGCTAAAGTCACTATTCATATTATACAACCCATACCACAACCTCATAAACATTGATAATATGGTCACACATGCATAATCTACAAGCATTCTAAACCAATCCTTTGATTATTCAAGTTTTCATTGACAATGAATATAAAAAACATGTGGAAATAGATGAGGACATAGATCTAAATATCTATACACTTTAATTCCTTCATCACATAGGGAATGATCAAGATGAATTGTACAATGCTATATATTGCCAAAATTCAATTAGACATATTATAATACCAATTGCATGTGGGCCTAAAGTGGTGGATATGTTACTCTTTGTTATGAACACAATAAATCAAATGAGTGACACATAGGGTCAAAAATTATTACATGAAATGAAAACTATAATTGATAAGATATATAAATGTCTTACATTCAAATTTGAGGATAGTATAATTTACATTCTTTATGATGGTATATATGACAATCACAAAATTAAAAATGAGAGACATGGATCAACATTAGTCTATCTAAAAACTATATAGGAGGAATATTACATAGTGGAATAACATGACATAAATATATAGGATTTAGAAAGGATAAGGCTACAATTTTAAAACATGAATGATATGATGACCACAATGATGATGATCTATGGGAGTTTGACAAGATTCAATACCCACTACTCAATGATATTACACTTGATCCACCTTTTTTATTATCACATCCCATGTATGTATTTTTGGTTTATAGACTACCATATTATTCATATTGACAAAATACAAAAAACTAAAATATTTTAAAAAATTAAAATTTTGTGACCTATGCATGATTTATGTAGTTTATCTGCATAAGTTAAATTGTGCACAGTTATTTAGTACTTGTTTCTATCTAGTTTAAAATCATATATGCTTCAAAAGTGTACATGATTGAATGAAAATAATATGGGTTTCCATATGTGTGTAAATGGAAATGCATTTGATCTATAAATCAATCCCTTCTTTGAGAAGATAAATCATACTTACACTTCTGGTTATTGATACATTAAATATTCAAGGTCATGACCAAGATGGATTTGATAGACCTATCCAAGGTATCTCTTACCACAATAATGTCATTAGGGAGGGTTCCAAAGTCTTCAATCAAGAAATACTATGTAATAACCTTAGCTAGGTCCTATGTTTTCATATTCACAAATGTATAAATGATAAAAGCAAAGTAAATTCTAATCTAGTGCTCACCAAAGATTTTGACACAAAGTGGGGGTAATAAACATAAAAAGCAAACATGCATATAAGACATATACTCATGTCAATGTATACAAAATATTAATACATGGGAGAGAAGTAAAAATGCATATCTATCTACTCTTATAAAAGAAGAACAAAGTTAGGAATACTTACCTTTGAAGACAAAATTGCTGATCCTCAAACTCTCCCTCAACCAAGGTGCTTTAGAAGAGGTTATTGTGGTATGTAAGGATGACAAGGATAAATTATTTCTAGGCTACACAACCTATCAATGCATCTAAAACATTTCACCAAAATATAATATTTGTATCTCCAAATAAAATATGGAACCCTAAGCTATGATCCTCAAGTAGAATGGTGGATAATTTTTTTTATAAAGAAGCATAAATGAATAATTAAATATTGTTGTCTCTAATAAATGGAAAAATGAATGTGTTTATATAGTTGAATCTAACCCTAGTCCTTTCTAAAAGTTTATCTGATAGGGTTGGCCCAATCAAATTTGTATCATTATTGACAAAATCAAATTAGGTCTTGGTCTAGGTTGACCAAGGGTTTATTGAGACCCTAAATGAGTTTTTTCAATTAGAGTACATGGTTGATGGGGATGAAATTATATCATAAACCATCAAAAAGGATTTAGGATAGGGAAGGGATAATGAAGGCAGAAAATGACTAGAGGTGGGTACATGATAGGAGATAAATCTTAGGGGAATGTTTTTAGGAGATGGTTGGATTGATAGAAAATGATAGTAATGGGACAATAATCCTGTGAAACACCAATGGTCTACCTACCCCTTTCCCAGTGCAATTCTAAGGCATGCACTCAGAGAGATTAAGACTTGATGGTTTATTGTAAGATAGAAAGCATCATCAATTGATAAATTTTGAATATATTATGTGTATACATATTCCCCACTCAAATCTCATCATGTGTCACTTAGGTGTAACATGGGATGGTGATTTGAGAAAATAACATAGCAACACATAATGTTGAAGTAGAAAATTATAATTTTTCAAATCAAAAAATAATTGAAAGTAAATGACTAAAAGGGAAATAATGGAAAATAAAAAAGTATGCATAACTTGACTTACCTTTATCACTAGATGGTTATATTTTGTGTTTATAGTTTTGATCATGGAGGGTGCAGAGACTACTTTCAACAAACCCAAGGATACAAAACTAAAGATAAAAATAAATAAATTCAAGAAAGACAAGATAATTGATGTAGTGTGGATGGGATGTACTTGTAAATTTGATAAGCTAGGGTGATAAATTATAAATTAAGACTAAATAACCAAGTCAAAGTTAGAGTAAATCGGGTAATCAAAAATCTTAGGCTACTAAAGACTAAAAAACTCAAATAAGTAAACCTTAAGAAAGACAAAATCATTAAATCAAACCAAGGATACATGTCAAAATTGATAATCAAACATTAATGTGAAAGCAATAATAATCCTTAAACAAATATGGGTAAGAAAATAGTAAAATAACACTGATGAGTGAGTGGTAACAATCCTTACTTAATCATCAATGGAAAAAGTGCATAAAAGGTAAAACAACATTGGTGAGTGAGAAGTAACAACCTAACCTCACTCAACAATGAAAAAAGTACATAAAAATAGAAATAAACTTAGGTGTTCAAAAAAATAGAGGTACAAAAATAATGGAAAATGATGGAAGAAAGCAAAAAAAATCTATAAATTTAAAGTCGTAGTCTAAAGAAAGTAATACCTAGTCACTCAAACATGTTGTTTTGTTATAAGGATAGGCAAAACTAAAAAAAAACCAATGCTATCATGTTTTAAGATGTGGAGAAGAGGAAATATAAAATAGGGAACAAAATATTTATAATCACACTTGCCTATCAAGGGGGGAATGAAATAGGTGGAGGGGAGAATGAAGGAAAAATCAAGCTAGAGAAAATCTTTATCGAAGTCAAGACACTCAAATTAGGTTCATCAAAACAAGAAGACTTTTGACATTAAGGAATTTGAATAAATTCTCCTAGCCACACAAATCTTAGGTCAAAAAATGAAGTATTAAGATCATCCCATGAAGTCTATATACATAAAAATTAAAATGGACCAACCTTCCCATAACATGTTCCCCATTATTTAAGACTGCTTACAAAGCCATCAATCTATTATGAAGACTAGGTAATTCCATGAGAAATTAGGTATTTCCATAGAGTTTTTTGAATTCTCCTATTCCAATCTATTGACCTATCACACCCTAATGGACCTTGACTCCATCACGAGGCTAACTATGGAGTTTGAGCTTTGATTGGAGATATGAGATGTGTTTGTAATCATGTATTTTGTTATGATTTTGAGTTTTGAATTTGTATGTTGAATTTTTTATCATTAACTTTTGTTTCAAATGATTTGTCTTTTAATTTTTTATGGATTTTTCTATTCCTCCTCCATATGGATTTAGAAAACCAAACGTGGGTGTTAAATATGACTATCATTTGAAGACTTTGGACTTATTTTCTAAGGATAACTTAGAGATAATGGTGTCTAAAAATCTTGCTAATTTAGTTGAAATAAGAGTGTTATAATGACTTTGATCTTGGTTTATCTAAAGTGGAATGAAAGGAAAAGAAGTGAAGAGGAATGAAACACAAAACAATTTGAATTACTTCAAATCACAAAAAATGTGAAAAAGGGTTAAAAAGGGATACAATGACAAAAAGCATGATTCCTTATCATAAAGATGAGGGAAGTGTAGGAAAACATGCTAACACATTATTTTCATGAAAAATTTATCTACAAAAGAAACAAAGCTAAAGCTGAGAAGAAGGGATCAAAAAACTTGTAACCATTGCAAACACATTCCAAAAAAGGAACACAAAATTAAATATGGTGATTTTATGAGGAGGGTCTAGTCTTGTACATGGTATTTCACTGCAATGCATAAACGAGAAACCCAAGAGGGTATATAAAGTATGTGAGAAATAAATGAGATGAGAAAGATGGTATTTGTGAGGATGGCCTAGTCTTATCCATGGTCTTACATTGTAACTCTCAAAATAAAAACCCAAGGGGTGGAAAAATCATTAGAATGTGAGGAAATAAATGAATTCATGAGGAAGATTGGTTCCTATCCATAATTTTACAATACAACTCATGAAAATAAAAGAAACCAAAGGAATAAAAAGAAGGAACTAAGGTTTGTGGAAAGAAAGATTGATGTAGAGGGTGAGACTTGTGTAAATATCCTATACAAGTTGTTTACAAGGATAACATATAAAAAGGATGATAAGAAGGGAAAGATATAGGTAAAATACATCTTTAAGAATTATGCATTGGTGGGCTCTTCAAAAATATGGCCTTCATTGGTTTGAAGGTGATAGGTGCTTGGACCAAGGATATCTTTGACTAAATACGGGCCACACCATTTTAAAGCATATTTACCTTATTTGTCATGTATGTAGTCTAATTTGAGGATAAGATCACCAACATTAAAATTATAGACTTTAACCTTTTTTTATGTTATTTAACAATGAATGCCTTGTATTGGAGGTTGTGTTATACAGAAAACAAGTAGTGTTTGTCAACAAGAATAAAATCATGAAGGAGAGCTTCACATAATTATTCATCAAGTATGATACCATGAAGAGAGATACATAGAGAGGGAAGCTTAATTTCTAATGGGAGGACTAATTCAAAACCATCGACTAAAAAAATGGATTTGATAGTGGCAATGCATATGCTAGTACAATAGGCCTAAAGATTGGGATATAGATGAAGATGTCAATCCATGTGGGTTTCATGGATTGTAGTTTAGATAATTTTATTAAGAATTTTATTGGTAGCCTCATCTTGGCCATTGTATTTTGCATGGTAGGGTGTGGAAAATTTTTGGTTGATTTTGAGTTTAGAATAAAGCTATTTGACATCTTTATTTTTGAAATTACAACCATTATTAGAAATGATAGTATGAGGAATGCTGAAGCTAAATATTATTTGATTAAGGATGGATTTAACAATGGTGGTGCTGGTGACATTGATGAGGGACATGCCTTCAACCCATTTGGTAAAATACTCAGTAAATGTGATGTAAAAGACATGCCCATCTTATGATCTAGGTAATTTGACTATGAGATTTAATCCCCACATTAAGAATGAACAGAGAGACTCAAAAATTTAAAGCTTTATTAGAGATGAATGGACTACATCATCATGAAGTTGGAAAGGATTAAAAAATTTAGCGAACTTGATGGCATCTTTTTCAAGAGTGGGAAAAAATTAACCCATACATAAGCATTTTTTGGCTATAGCATATCTGCTACAATGGCTGCCACAAATTCCCCCATGTGATTATTCAAGAAGAAGAGAAACCTCTTCTTTCATAACATAGTGGAGTAATGTAGCTTCAACATTGTGATAATAAAGGATGTTATATTGAAATACATATTTGAAATCTTGTTTATAAATTCAAGTGCTTTTATTGGAATCAATGTTTGGAGGATAGCTTTGGTGTTTAAGGAATTGAATTGTCTTTCTGCCATGAGATTTTCCAAATGGTAATAGCCTCAATTTGGTAGATAAGTGAATCTTGTGGTTGAATATAATATGGGGACTTTATTATTTAATAAGAAAGGTAGAATAGGTAAGAACTTGGTGTGAATGAAAAAGAAATGATGAAGAAGTAAGTGAATCAACAATATAATTTTAATCTTGAGGGATAGGCTCGATGGTAAAATAAGTAAATTATGTGGCAAGGGGTAGTGGCTATTTGATGATAATCAATGATATTTTCACTTTTTCATTGATAATCATGATTAACCTAGTGGTAGATGAGTTGGGATTTACCTAAAGTGTGCAGATATGTAATGTCTAAATGAAGGGCCACTTTCATGGGTAGGATTAAGGCTTCATATTCCACCATGTTTTTAGTTATATCAAATGTAAGATAAAATGACAAACGGGTAATTTTAACAAGAGGAATAGTGAGGATATAACCTACCCCAGTGCCTTAAAGGCACTTGGAACCATCAAAATTAAGGGTCCAAATATCTTCATGTTAATCAACATTAATGTTGAGAAGTGGTTCAATGACTACTTTTGATTTAGTAGTATCAAGGAGGTAGAGGAATCTTCAAGATTACTTTATTCAAGATCAATAATGAAATTATAGAGGTAATATTTAATATATATGGCTTGATTAATACCTTTAATATAGAGGATATTATCATAAAGAAGACTATCTTGAAAGTGGTTAGTATCTAGAATAGGATTGGATGTGAGTTGGTCAACAATGATTTGTCCTTTGATAGCCTTTTACATAAAAATGTAGAGATCAAATTCCATAAAAAGGACCATCCACTTGCCAATTTTGTCTCTAATAAAAAAGGTTTTGGATAATAAGTGACATAGTGGATTGGAATGAATGTTAACATAAATGGTTTGATAAATCATATAATGCCATAACTTTTCATCTATGAAATATATGGTGAGGTAATCACGTTCTACTTATGTATAAAATTTTCCATAGTTGATGAGGCCTTGACTAATAGAATATATGGCATACTCCCTTCTAGTATCATCTTGTTGGGAAAGAATTTCCCCAGTTGATATAGGTGTGGAAGAAGTATACACTATTAAAGGGTGATTATTATAAGGTGGATGAAAAGTGGGTGGGTGAAGCAAATATTCTTTCATATTATAAAATGCTTTTTTATAAGGGTTTATCTATTCGAGAGCATTACCTTTCTTTAAAAGAAAATTAACATAGTAAATGAAATAAGCCATTTCAAGGACAAAACATCTTTTATCCACAAGTTTTATAAGGTAAGTTAGAATATTTGGAATTGAATGAGGTATAGGCATGTTGAAAATGACATTGATCACATTAGGTTCACCAAAATGTATGCAAAGGGAAATTCAACTGATATATAAATCAATTCTAGCTCAAAGAAGATAAATCCTAATTACACTTCCAAATTTTGATACTTTATATATTTGGGGTCATGACCAAAATGGATCTAATAGACCTATCCAATGGATCTATTACAATAATAATATCACTAGGGAGGGTTCTTCCAGTCAAGAAAAACTATGAAATAACCCTAACTAGGTCTTATGTTTTCATATTCACAAACATAAATGACAAAATCAAAGTAAATTTCAATGTAGTGCTCACCAAAGCTTGTGGCACAAAGTGGGGGTAATAAACATAAAAATTAAACATGCATATAAGACATATACTCATGTCAATGTATACAAAATCCTAATACATAGGAGAGAATTACAAATGCATATCTATCTACTCTTACAAAGGAAGAACAAAGTTAGGAATACTTAACTTTGAAGATGAACCCACCAAGCCTCAATGTCTCCCTTGAAAAATTACTTCACAAAAGATTATTGGGGTATGTAAGGATGTTAAGGATAAATCCACTCTAGGCTACACAACTTATTAATGCATTAAAAAGTCTTATTTATAAGACAAGATATGTATCTCCAAAGAAAGTATAGAACCCTAAGCTATGCTCCTTAAGTAGAATGGTGGATAAGTAGATTGTAAATAAATGCAAATGAATAATTAACTCTTAATATCTTTAAGAAATGGTGAAATGAACTTGTTTATATAGTTGAATCTAACTCTAGTCCTTTTGAAAGTAGTTGATAGGGTCAACCTAATTGACTCTGTATCACTATTGACAAAATAAAATTAGGTCCTGGTCTAGGTCAGCTAGGGGCAGACCTAGACCCTAAGTGAGTTTTATTAATTAGAGTATAGGGTTGATGGGGCTTACATTATATCATAAACCATAAAAAAGTAGTCCAAGCTTAGGAAGGGCTAATGAAGGTGGGAAATGACTAGAAGAGGGTGAAATATACGAGACAAAACTTAGGGGAATATTGTAGGATATGGTCGGATTGATAGAAAGCGGTAGTAAAGAGAAAATAATCCTATGAAGTACCAATGGTATGCCCACCCCTTTATTGGTGTCCCCTTAAGGTGTGCATTCAGAGAGATTAAGACTCAACAGCTTCCTACAAGATAAAAATCATCAATAATTAATAAAGTTTGAAAATATTATGTATATAAACCATCTACATAGCTAATTATATGAGATGATATTGTCATAGACTCATAAATTTCAAATAGATAAAATGACCTATTTTGATAGTAGTGTAATATGCCCTTATCCTATTTTTATAACCTATCCTAGTGAGCACATGATATCACTTATCAAGTCAAAATAAGACACAAGCCTCTTACAACTTGTCTATACATCAATAATCTCACTGGGGCATATCATACACATTTTTTTCATTCTTTGGATATCATGCATCTTTATAGCCTTTCTATGTCATGGTGGATATCATGCATTCCTCCCTTCCCAATTATTTATATTCAACTTTAAGTACTCAATTTTAATCACTTATCTACATTATTCATGACTAACATATATCTTAATAATGTCACTATGTATGTTTATTTATACATGCATATCATATTTCTATTTTTATTAATTTATATATATGATGATGCCATGCTCCCCATATTATCACTACTACTTAGACTTACATAGTTTTCATAACATCTCTCACATAATTTTTTATTTTAATTTATTATGGAGGCTTGTCAACTCACCTAAAAATAAGAGGCATACATAATAGATTATCTTAGAGACTAAACTAAAATAGTATATTTCACAACATGAAAAAATAGTTGTTACATAGTTAAGTGTGATACATAGCCATAAATCACCCAAAAATCAATTTTGGACATGAGCACTTCATTTGGAAAAAGGTGTAGGGAGACCATGTCTAAAAAAATGCATTGTTGTCCCACTAGGCATAAAATAGTCATTTTAGGAAATGATCAAAATCTCAACCAATACATAATAGTTATTAACATATACATATTCATTGTTGTATAAAATAACCTAGGCTTATCCTAGATTTTGCTCAAATGCCGGTATCATGCATGGCATGTGTTCCATAATTGCATAAAAATTTTGCTAAAAAAATCACATAATGTTACTCAGTTACATAATCTATATGCATAAGATATCAAAATTTTCATCTATGGGGTACATGATCACCTCCTTACTTAAATTTGCATTAGTTCTATAAATGGAGTGGAAATCCATGTAATTCTCCATGTTGTATACACCAAAATAAAATTATGTATTTTTGCACCATTTTTTCACCAAAAATGAGCCTCATCCTATTTGCAATGGTTAGTTCACCTTTTTGCACCATAATTTAAACCAAAAATGGTCCATTAAAACTCATACATTGATTCCAAACCATGTTACTAATTTAGGTATGCAATGATGAAGTCAAGCACACCTTGAGTTTTTAATCACACTCTCATATCAATGAGTATTGGGCCATACACAATCTAATCCAAGTTATTCAATGAAGAATAAATATACAAGGGTCCTACCATCTCTAGTCACTAATTTTTACACAAGCAAACACAATAGTTTGCATACCCAATTAGGTGTGTTCATTCCTTGTTACTAGATATATAACTTTTATTATCTTTAATTCTTGATTTTTATCTTAAAAAAGGACTAATTTTATGCATGTTTCATTGAAGGTTTTGTATGAATTATAGTTTAGTGTTATGACCTACATTCAATATTATTCTTCATAGGTAAGTTTAGGTACACATTTTCCTTTTACTCTAGTACTCTCACTTTTACTGTATTACTAGAATAAAAGGGGGAATGCAGACACACATATATTAAAATTTAAGCTAAAATAATATACTTATGACCATCCTTTTCATGCACTTAACTGATGCCTCATTCCATGGTCATTTGACCATCTTCCTTTATTTTACATGTAGATGACTAATTCCAATAAGAAACTAATTATGTCAAGATAGCCATATCCAACATTATATGGAACCTAAAACCTTTAATACTAATCCCCACTTTTAGTTTAGTTTTTATTTCCACCTAGATAGAGCTACCATATTTGGACAATCCCACTCCCTAACAATGTTTAGTTCTACCAATAACGTCCTACCACCAAATAATGGCTAGTTTCTTAGATTTAAATTCATGTAATGGGTTGTCCCAAAATTTTAATGATCCCCATCTATAGGAATTCCAAAAATATCACTATAAAGCCACATTTCAAACCATTTTTCACATAATAGGCTTCCATATTGAAAAACACCAAAATTTTAATTACGAATTGAGAGAAAATTCCCTATTTCTCACAATTATGAATACATACATCCTTGAGTACACATTTAAGGTTGCAATTCATAATTGAAGTACTTAATCACACCATGATTGCACCAAAATTTAGCATTTTTAGTAGTCTCATCACACACACTGTTGTAACATGGGATAACTACATGGAGTTTGATCCCTCTTTGGAGTATTGGTATATAGACATCACTCAATACAGGGGGTTTTGAGTTCAAACACAACCTCAACTTCTAACCCTTTTTTATTCCATTATTATATTTTCTTTCTTGGTCTCTTGAGCTAGGGTTACAAATGAAGGTAAATATATATAATGGTTTTTGTGCTAGATCTAGGCTCTAACATAGTCAAATAAAGTACACAAGTGAAGGTAAACCTATCATAGTAGTTTTATAAATATATCACCTATAGGACCTCAATGCTCCCCAAGGACACCAACTCACTAAACCTCTATCTAGATCTAAAGGCATAGTCTAAATATCCAAAAAAACCCTGTTTCAGATCCATAGTCAGTCAACACAACCATTTATTAATTTTCAATATCAGTCACAATCCTTCTAGTGAAGTTATATTTATTTGGTAATTTCCCCTTTTGGAATATTTATAAATTTATAAAATTACAAATTATTTTGTGTCATTTATTTCATAACTATAACATTATGATTTTACTTATTAATTTATCTAATTAAGTAATAAATTCTCTATTTTTCCAAAATTTGATGAAAACCCCAACTGGTGTGGGTCAATTATGATCTGTGAAGGGTAATGTTCTTATTGAGTATTTTAAGTTTTCATGCATATGTTCATAGGGGTTTTTATCAATTAATTATATATATATATATATATATATATATATATATATATATATAGGTGTAAAATAACAACTTATAAGGGATAGGACCACACAAGTACTTAAGATAGAGTGAGGTGGTGTAATAGAAACAATCTAAGGGCTCAATTTAAGTAGGTAAAAGTGGGTCAATACTAACACTAGAAGTATTCATGACCAAATTTGAGTATCTATAGATATAATAACATGCTAGATAAGATTACTAAACTTATTACAAATAATGAGTTACAAAATATATTCAAGCATAACTTGTTTTCACCACTTCATGAATCCATATTATTCAAAAAATTCAAATATTTTGATGAGTTCTTTCATATAGTGAGAGATCAAGAAGTTAAGATCCTTGCACTCAATAAGCTCAAGTACACTCCTACTACTACTATTTTAAATTCCAAGTTTCAAATCAATTCAAATTATAAGGGAAAATAAAATTATCATAAGAATACAATAAATATTATAGTAAACATAGTATTGTAACCTAAAAATAGGCTTCTTATACCAGCTCCATAAAAGAAGCATTTAAAACTTACCTCAACCTCCTCAAAAATTTATAAAAAATTTAATTGAGTGAAATATTTAATCTCTTCCTCCACAAATATTGGTTGATACAAGAAAACCTATACTTATTAGATATGACCATAAAACATATTATGATTATCATTGATGTATTGGACATTCTAAAAACTAATGCTTCAAGCTAAGGCACAAGATAGAAAATACTATTGAAAATAAAATATTAAATTATGAACACCAATAGAGGATTTTGGAATAGAAAAAAATGGGAACTATAACTTGAAAATATTTAATAACCCATTTCTAAAGTATAAGGAAACACAAAATAGGGATACTTTTACAATACATCATACATACCATGAATATCCTTATCCTAAAACATATAGTCATATAATAGATGAGATTATTGGAAAATTTATGATTATATTACCATAATGACCTATGATTACATATATCATAATTATTGATATGACTCATGGGACACAAACATATACCATAAATATTAATGTTTCAATTCACTCCACCTTAATGTTTTATGGGGATACATACCATAGTCACCTTTTATAACAAAAGGAACTACCATGCATAAACCATCCATGATTAATTTATGATATCATGTAACATTTAAAGGATTTAAAAAAATTCATCATACCAATATCACGTTTGTATCTAGAAGGAATTAGAATCCATAAACCACATAGGGTGGTTTAGGATAACATGATAGTGGGACTACATCCCATAGTTTTTCATGGATAAGATTAAAAGAATTTGGATCATTTTATATCATGATTAATTAAATTATAAAACATGTTTTGTTACTAGGTAAACTATAAAATCACGTAGGGTGAAGTTTACAAAAAAATCACATAGGGTGACTTCAATATTACACTCAAATACTATTATGCAATACTTTCAAAATTTCAAGTGATACTACATGATTCTGTCTTTCACATATGATTTATTTTTAGATAAGTTATTTTTAGGCTAAATCTCCCATCTCAAATGGGGGGAATCAAAATGGTATTGTCTTGAAAAATTAAGTCCTCATGAGTGATTTATTACGCTGCACAATTTTTAGAAATTATAACATGATTTTAAAATTTTATATTATAGGTGAATATGCAATAATTATTAAAATTAAAAATGGCAAATTTTAAAAAATTACATGGTTTTAATATTTAAAAATTTTAAGTGGTTTTAAATATCAATTTAATATAGTACAGGGGGAATTATACACATTCATGTTCAAGTTACTACATGACAAATTCAAAATTTTCAAGTTCAAAAGTTTCAAAGTTGTAAAGTTTAAAATAGAATCTTTATTTGTATATAGTAGTGTGATTCATATTAATGTTAAAACTGGGCCATGTTAGAGTCTAATGAAACTCAATGTTTATGTTTTCACCTTTTATATGTAGTGACACATAGTTTGTGGTTTCATGCATTCAATTTATAAAGTACTATTTATAGTTAAGTTAGAGTTGAATCATACAATATTTAAAATTCAAGATCATTAAAATGTTTCATAATTAATACTTGATTACTCTCAATTTACCATAGGTTAATAATTTATACAAATGCCTCAACAAAGGTGAAATCACTTCTACACTATTAAGTTATAGGGCAATTAGATTGCATACTCTTTCAAGTGTATAATTTACTTACTATCTTTTCAAAATTTGACTTTATAATTTTATATTTTCAACTTTTAAATAGGGACGATAACTAATTTTAGTGGCATTGTTTCATGTTTTTCATTAAGATATATTACATAATAAATTTCATATCAAAATAAAAATTATGTGTACACACTCAAATTTGCATCTAATTTACTTTATTAAGTTTACTTTGTTGCATCAATACAATAAAGTGGGGGAAAATATAGACACACAAAGTTAATTATTAATTGCTTGACAATGTTTAATATTTACATTCTTACCTTATTTGGTCCATTCACCATTTCATTAACTTATAATATGTGAGAAAGCCTCTATTATCTTTTGAACACAAAAAACATCATACAAAAATCCTTATTTCAATCACATTCATAATTATTTATCTTTCAAAATCCTATTAGAACTTTCTCAATAGTCTCTATTCTTCTGGAACTAGTTTGCACTAGGTTGGATAGGGTTGTACTATGGCCTTTTCCACTAGTGCAGTCTTATCCCCCATACTCCAATAGTTTCTTTTTCAAATTGAGATATTTCACAATGGCTATCCCTCACCTTTTATAAATTTGGTTAGTAAAAATATTCTAAATATTCCCCTATATAATCACATCAAGGACACTAAAATCAAAACACTTGATCAATCTAGCAATCACTTGGAAATTATAATTCACATTGAGAAAAAGAGAATTATTTCTTCCAAATTTAATTCTACATCATTCCAATAGTCATAGGCCAAGTCTTATTATATTTTATTGAAGGTCAAGGGCATCCATTATCAAGCATTTCAATCAATCTTATAAATTTAATCATATAGTTTCACATTCATGGATCACATAATCACCCTAAGAGGGATAACTACATCAGCCTGAGGCCCAATTGGGTTATGTAAGTAGAACTCAAATTACAAGGGTTTTTTAATGATAGATCAGCTATTGCCCTTACCTGTTTATCATTTTTACATTTGATATATATATATTTTATTGGGTAGTATCCATGATTTCATATTTTATATGTATTTTATGTGGTAACACTAAGCACAATATTTATCAGTCAACCCTTGCACATAGTTTCATAGATCCATATTGATAAATCAAGCACATAGTCAACTATTTCATGGCCATAGTCAATAGACAAGGTTGTATTATGCCCCTGTCCTCCTTCTATGGACCCATCTACTCACATTTTAAATTTTTGCATTTGGTCCCAACATGATACTCGTCATGCCAAGTAATTTTTAATCATAGTCAACCTACACATTTAGTAAAATATATATTTTTGGGGGTTTTGCATATTTTTGGCCCTTTTACTTTTTTTAGAAAATTTAAAATTATGTATAATTTTGTATAAAAATGTATTTCATGATTAGATATATATATATTCCAACATTCAAATTTAAATAGTTTAATATCTATTAATTTGATTGACTTGAACTAAAAATAGACTAAACACACAAATAAGGTGTACATGCCACATATAATGGACATGTGAATGTCAAATAAACACACAAAGCCAAGGGACACTCACAAGTGGTATACGGATGTCATGTAAATAAATAATTTGCATACATAAGGCCATAGGTCACACACAATAATAAACAAAGATCTAACTTATCATGCAATAAAGTAAGAGTGAAACATAAAGCCAATGAATTAGTTTACATCAACCATGTGTATCAATGCCATTGTTAGAAAATGACATTTTCATGTAATGTAATGTAAATAATTAGTGATTAGAAAAACATATGTATGATATGTATCTCAACATGTTATAAAGGTTATGGATAGATGCAACATGTTAGGTTATTCATGGAGAATGAAGAGATGCCCCCAAATTAGCAAGGTTGTTGAGTAATAAGGGAATTTCAACATCAAATAAATATGTGAAAGTATGTCTTGTATCACACTCAAATACCCTATAAAAAGTAATGATATTGAAAAATTCAAAATAATATTCACCTACCATAACATGAATAATATATGTAAATAAATAATCTAGCAAAATTGAAAATGCTTTTTAGGCCTTGATTTCAATTTTTTTGAAATATTTTATTTTTTTGAATGTTTTCCATGTTTGATTTTTTTAGAATTTTTTAAATATTGGATTTTAAAAATATTTGAAAAGGCTTCAAAAAATAGAGGATAAGGGATGGATTCAAACAATCCCCCAACAAGGTGTGAAAGCATAGTGATAATAAGATAAGCAAGCAATGTGCACCAAATGCATGTGAAAATGAATCATAACAATGTAGATCAAATGATTAAAATAGATAATAATGTACATTTTCCTCAATGGGAAAGAGATACAAGTGCTCTTGTAAGTGAAATGAAATAAATAGTATGATGAGGATGTAATAGTGAGTAAGAATGAGTATCAAAAGCATTTTTAAGATAGTTATTTTGGATTAATCAAATTAGTTTGAAAATAAAGAGGAAAAGTGCCCAAGGTGAAACATAAAGCCAGGGTCTAGAAGAATTCTTGGATAAAGGATATAAAAATTGAAATAAAAAAATATAAAAATAAGAATGAAAATATCCAATCAAGACACTCAACCCAATTAGTGGATTGGGAGAAATTATGAGGTTGTGTCTAACAAATGATCTCATCAAGTGGATGCACATATGTATATCCAACTACATTTTATGAAGGAATTATTCCTATGATGAGGAAGTTCCCACCATATATGCCTCTTAGTCTGAATTTAAATCATGTGTTTTAATAGAACCATATAAAACACTGCTTACATACCCATGCAAACTTATATTTGCATGTGTAGTACGAGAAGATGTAACAACCTATACCTATGGTGAAACTCTCTAAATATATTGTGATACCTTAGGATATGAAGACCTCCTTTTATGTGTCACTCTATGCTTAGGAGAGTGTAATGTTCTCTTTATAACTAATTTAATATGCTCATGTGTAACTATATCATGCTCAAAATTATATGGATAAGTTGATTCTATAATATTCCCATGCTCATAAATAGATGGAGAAACTAATTCTATAATATGCTTATGCTCATAAATAGATAGAGAAATTGATTATGTAATATGCTCATGCTCATAATTATATGTAGAAAATAATTTTGTAATATGCTCGTGCTGAAGAATAGATGAGGAAATTGTAATGTGATCTATAATGTGTAAATTATGATCTTGAATAGTTATGTATACTATTACCATGTTGCTAAATAATGTGCCAAGTAACTATCCTATAGGAAAGTAAACATCATTAGTTCTAAAGGATATTCATATTGGATTTTTATAATTTTGACCACTTGATTATCATGAATATATTTGAGACATTTATGCACTATATAAGGTACTACTCTAATATTTTGTAATCAACAGTATCCTAATAGCATATTAAAGACTCATATGCTTGATATAACTATGAATAGAGTGGCCACTATGAGAGGTAACACTTGTAAATATATCACTATATACCCAAGAGTATCATGTGTATGACCATAAAAGGATTTTTAAACTATATAAGTATCTTATAAGTATTGATTTATATATCTAAGAGAGTAAAGGAGTGATATGGTGCAGACATTTTTGCTTAAGACAACTTTTATCATAACACTATATGGTTTGTTTGTTAACATATGCTCAAATAAAGAGTACATTTCTATCATAATAATCATAAAAAACATCACTATCATCAAATGTAATCATATGACATGTTAATTATCTCTTTTATTTTTTGGTTTTTAGTAATTTATTATAATGACTATTTTGTTCTTATTTTGGAATTTTTTTTGCAACAACCATTTTCCTTCAGTTTTTGAGATCCAAGGTAATTATATTCTCACATAAGTTTCTTTCCTAATGAAATATAAAAATAGTGGATCCAAAACATGTCTATCTTCAAAACCAAACATAGTTTTTTCTAGAAAAAATCACTTATTATTTTATAAACTTTGGAAACATAAAATATTTGACATATGATATGATGTTTGTTTTATTATAACTATAACAATGATTTTATCAATTGGATGTACATATGTATAAGGAGGAATATGAGAATTATATGCATAATACACTTGTAAATTATCCTTGTTATTTGCTTCATGATTTGGAAAAGGATATGTGTAAATTTAAAGCTTTAAATTATCATTTGTTTGTCACTTATCCTCTTCAGTAGGTGTGTTAATATCAATAATGTTCTCATCAATAATATCTATTGTGCCTAAAATTTAAACATTTATTTGTAAAATTCCCAATACACTATGTAATCACAATATGCATTGCCATCATTTTTTTTAGATTGTGGTCTAGACATGTGTACTTAGATTGGTAGATTAAGAGTAATTGTATGCATGGAATAAGATTAACCTAAACTTATATTATCAAGATATAATAATACTCACATGGTTATGATAAAATATAGTAAATGATACTTAATTTTTTTGGGTTATTTTCATGCCCAAAAACTGACACAATAGAAAAACACAAAAAATGTATAATGCATATCCTAAATATATTATTTTCCCATTAGCTATCCAAAAATGTTGAATGAGATGCACAATGCATCTATGTAAATGTTGATTCCTAAAATATATGGATTATAATTCATAAGTGGTTGCATAGTCACTATGTAACCATGTTAGCCTCACTTACTCTAATTAGCCTATAAGCTATAAACAATCTAAAAATATCTAAGCTATCCTGACAAGATCCATAATCTTAAGGACTAAATATAACACATTATTAATGTGAGGTGGCTTTGATAAAACCCCAAATTAAACCATACTATCTAACTCTTCATAGTCCTCAAAAATATCTCCAAGTGAATTCAGATAATCACAGGGATCAATTCACACTTAATTAGTAAAGAAAAATCAATTTATATATTAATTCATATTCAAGGAAAGAACTCAACTAAATATCATATAGTCCCTATATGACCTCAAAAGGGGTATAAAATATCCCAAATAATCCCCTTGAGGATGGTGTACTCCATCTCAACCATTAGATTGATTTAACCTTGATCAACAAATTTGGTCAAGGGTGAGGAAACCCTATTAATCCTTATGGAATGAAATAAATGCTTCAAATTATACACTAAGTCATAAATTTATATTTTGGAATGGAGGGAGGAGGTATTGGAGAATGACTTGTCCATAGTCATCCCTAATATCCTTCTTTAGCTTTAGATGACTACCATTAATTGAGTCTCCAAGATTTTTTCCATTTTACAATTATTTAATTTGATACATGTACACATAATTTTAATTTATAGATACCCATTTTTCTTAGATGGTCATATGAGGTCTTAGTCTTCTATGGTTTCCAAAATGGTCTTGGGAGATTTAAGCTCCTCTACAGGAATTAATGGTGACCAAAAGGCAAAAATTTAGAAACTTTTTAGTTTCAAATTTAAATTTTGTCTCATACCAAATGGGACTCAAAAATATAAAGGGTCCCCTTTTGGATCAACCTATTTCATGGCTCATATGAGTCTATGATAGCCAATAAGGCCTAAACAAGACTCCCTAGGACAAAAAAACCACATAGTGGAAATTATTAACTTTAAAATAATAAAATAATTTCCATGTCTAATGGGAAAAAAAACTTAAGGGTGTCCCTTTTGGGTTTCTAAACCTCTGAACTAACATGGCTCTGCAATCATGGTCACCAAAATTGGTAACTAGGTAGTAAAAGAAGTCAAAAACATCTCTAAAGAGAAAGGGGTCAAAATTAGAAAATTTGTAGTTATAGGTCTCAATTTTTTTTTCATGTGTAAGATAAATAAAAACTGAGGGGGGTATATTTGGGGTCACCCTACCTCTAGGCCACTAGCATACTGTAAATGAAGGATGAAAATCGGGTCTGCTAGAAGGTAAAAGTTTTAGTTTTCTATTTTCATTATTGTAGGTTTAACTTTATAAAAAATAAAGTTTAAATTTAATATAAATAAATTTTTAATATGTTTTAAAATCTATATTGTGACCCATCGGTGGTTAGTATAACTAACCGTAGTGGTCACATGTTAAAGGCTAAGATAGCTATGAGGTTATAAGCCACACTAACCCCTAGGTAAATAAGACCAAACCATGATGATCAAAGATATAAACCATGTGGTTTTGATATATTATACCCTATAAATACCATTTAGGGTATTTTCCATCCACTACATAATCACATTGGTGAAATCTAGCTTTAATAACGAGCCTGCCCTACCAAAAGGGTCTAGTGCCCTTCCAAAGGGCTTATTTGAACAAGAATTACCCTACATGATGATATTTTTCAAAATATCATATCTTCTAAAATGATAATAAAAAAAATGAAAAAAATTATATTAATATAATGAAACTAAAAAAAAATCATTAAAATTATCTATATGAATTTTTTTAACCTAATTTAACATGCTAAAAAATACAAATGAAGCTTAGACAGTTTTACAACAAAAAATGAACATTTTAAGTAACTAGAGCTTAAAAATTCAAAAATTTCAAACAATAAATCCTAAATTTATTCCATAAATTACTAAAAATCCCTAAAAAATCATGATCTATTATAAAATTAATTTAAGTAAAATTAGGTGATATTTAATTTGCATAATAATTCTTCGAATACAAATAGCCTTCTATAGCTTCATGCCAATCAATTAATTTCAAAAAATTAATAAAGATAAAAAATTATTTTTATCCTATTGTGAAAATATATAGGTATACATGTAAAAATACATAATGTACAAATGGAATTTGAACAAATAATAATTTCCATTGCTTTTACAAATTGATATATTCTATAGGAGTATGCACATACTAAAGGAACACCACACTTATTCGAAACACTTATTATAAATTTTAATTCTTATAAATACATATTATAAGATAAAATAAATATAATAATCATGGCTCTCAAATGGCCAATAAATCTATTTACAACTATATACAAAAAAATATAGATTAAATTGTCTTCACATAGACTCCACAAGCTATTGCAACGCCAATAGAAGGAGGGCTTGCCTCCCATCCTTATCCCTTCATAAAATGACTACCATTGGCACAAAAAATCCTAATAATCCTAGCTTAGGCAACACCACATCATGGTTTAAGATATAGGATTTGAGACAAATGAGGTTTAGATGACCATAAGACTTGGAAAGGGGTGCTTACTAAGAAATTGCATCTAGGAGACTATATGCCCAACTATACAAAGGATGATTCCATTTAACAAAACCAATTTAAAATTAAATCAAAGCATCATTTAAAATTATAAAATATCACAAGGTAGCCATAAAATTCTCTAACAAAATAGGCTTAACGTACAAGAAGAAGAACATGGGGAATACCCACCCAACCATTCTACCATCTTTGGACATGCTAGGGAATAGACACCTCTCACCATGAAAAATAAAAAGTAAGAGGGAAACATATATTAAAAAGTATCAATATAATTTTACAACACAAATATAAATGGGGAATACTCACCCAAGAGTTCTACCATCTCTTAACAATGGAAGGGAATATACACCTCTGACCATGCTAAATAAAAGAGGGCATTGAGAGGTCCACCAAACCTTACATATAAATTAACTATGTCATTGAGAATCAAGAATATGGTCTAGTTTCCATTACCAATATATATAAGGCCCTCTAGAAGTACATTTCCACAAGCCAAGTAATAAGCATGCAAATCTATACACAAGGTAAGGAAATTTCACACCCATTTAGATAGACTAACAATGTCAAATTTAAATAATGACTAAATTTTTAAAATGACCAATAAAATTATGAGGGATTTAATATCCAAGGCCCAAGTTGGCAGTAAAATCAACATGATGAACATAATCACAACTGTGGCAAGCAAAGATAAAAAATGGTAGGCTAAGTGGCTCTACACCTCTTGAAAATGAAGAAAATCAAAGGAAGGAAGAAATATAAATTAATTTTTTTTAATGTAAATGGACATGGAAACCTACCTTAGTACCTTATTAAATCCTTTTATGAACACCTCTAACAATCTTGGGCAATGGCTAAGTTCCTCCTTCTCTAGAATGTTCCTCAAGTTCCTCCTCCTCTTTCTCCACTTACCATTTTCTAAATTTAAAAATAGAAACATTCCTCATAAGGAAGGATTTCCTTCCTCATATAGGATAAAATTTATTCTCTAAAATCTAATGTAAAGGTGACATGTGTCCCTTCACATCCCTTGGCTCTTGGTCAAAAAGTCTCCACCCTTCATAACTCCACTTACAAGTCCATATGGGTAAGCAAGAAGCCCCTACCTCAATAAAATTTAGGCCTTTTTGGATCATTATACCATACCATAAATGGCACATGGGATGCCTCAAAAGTACTCTAAGGATCCTTTAAATACACTCATACCTTATTATTGGTCTAACGGCATAAATATCAACCCAAAATATCTAAAATCTACTTTATGACTCACTCTAAAATTGGATCTAACAATGCATTTGATTTTTGAGTAAAATTGGGCCACTCAAGTGGCTTACAAATACTTTAATAATGAAATAAAAAATTTAAAGATATCTCATAAGGTTAATAATGAAATGTGTGAATAGTGTTCAAGGGGGAAATAATACTAAATAATTAAGTACATCCATGTTTACAACTAGGTCCAAAACAAGGTACAAGGAGTGGTTTGGGTCATGGTAAGGTTAAGTAGATGTGTCACAACTCTACCTATGATGTTCTCATTCTTGATGTATTCCTATTTCCTTTGTTTTCCTCCCTTATCACATGCACAAAATTTCACACATAAAATTCCCTACCCTAAAAACTAAAGCTATAAAATATAAGCAATACAAAAAAACTCAATCCAAAAAACAAGCACATGGCATATCTAAGGCATCACATATCAATAGTGATAAAAAATACCAATCATTAAACACATGAATAATCCAAATACATGCTTAAGAATAATAGATCTATTTGTTTTTAATAAATACTCATCAATACAAACAAACAACATAACATAGGTACAAAGACATCACAATGTATATAATCATAATTTAATCTAGCATATGACCATTTTAATGTAAGTAAAACATAAAATCTAATAACATAAACAATCTTTATCTTAGTCATAAGGACCCAATAAAATTTATAGTATCAATAATATATAAGGTACATCCTAACAAGATGTGTGTAAAACACCAAACTATTTATAAATGGGCATTGTGGAATTAGGGGTCTCACATCTACCTCCCCTTATGTAGACTTCCTCCTGGAAGTCACTAATGGTTAAAATTCTAGTTTAAATTTTTTTATTATAAGTAGGCATTTTCAAATCATGATAACTCCAATCAATGGATTTTATAAGTTAAATATCACATATCTATACTAATTTATCATAAAATGTAATGTGATACTTTAAAATATATAAAATCATAACATAACCCATCCCCATCACTCATAGACTTAGTAGGAAACTATTATCATGTGATTATTTCACCCATTTGATTTTTTAAGATGATTAAGTGAAATAATGAGAACATCCTCAAGGTGTGTTACCTTGGATCCTTGGGATGAATCTCTAGAGAAGGCCATCTCCTACCTAAACTTAGTGAACCTGATGTAAGATCAGCCTACAAACCTAAAACATAACTAGAAATACTTATTTACCATTGATACTAAATTCTTGTTATGGAAAAGGGGATAAAGGTAAACTAAAAATAACAACACAAGACAACATTAGGAACTAAATCTTAGATAAATCCTCATCTTGCATCAATCAACATGAGACAATATATAAAACTGATAGCTTATCTATACAATATTCAAGTCATACATCTCTCACATAAGTACTTTTCATGAAGGTAATAAGTATGACAAAACATTAAGAGGGACTGTAATTCACCTTGAAAAGGCTCAAATGGTGAGAATCCATAACTAATTATGAATAAAATTAATTATACACAACATAAAACATGTAAAATAAAGTGATATACTTTTACATGAAGGTAAGAAAAATTGGATAACAATACAAGGGAAAAACTAAAATCCATAAGTAAAGATCAACAAACCCAATGTTATACACACCATACAAGAAATTTAAAAAAGGACAAATCAGTTATTTATTAATGTCAAGGCTAAATCTTGTGCTACAATCTTTAGATGAGCAAAACTTTGTTAGATGAAAGAAGAGGGATCTTGAAAAAGTCCTTTCTAAGTCATATATAGAGAGAACAAGTAATTGAGAGAAGAAGAGACATAATAAATTCCTTAACTACCTTCATCAAATCAAGCATGTAGGAAAAAGACACTAACTTAGGTGTATTTAAGGAAAAACCATCCTATTCACACTCTATTTGTCTCTTGGAAGGGTTTTCCATGATAAATTTTGTCAAAACATGCCCCATGTTACTATGTTCTTGGAATGGAATTGGTCTTATTTCCTAGAAGAGATTCTGGAATGGATATGAACTCACCACCTCCCCCTTGAGCATGTGATGATTAAAGAAAATATAGTTGATCATAACCTATTTTCAATGGTTATATCCCTTGTTAATTTTCCTTCACCAAAATAAGTCTTAAATTGACATAACTCAACTACTTAGAGCCTTTGCACATGTTTGACATGAATGACAACTACCTTGATGAGGTTTCACTTCTTTAGGAACATGTTTCTAGCTATCTTCTATGTTTTATGGATGCTTGAGATAGTTTAAGGAACCTACATTTCCTTTTTTGAGACCTTAAATTATTAAGTATTTCTACTTGGAGGGTGTTTTTAAACATTTGTATTATATAAGAATGATTTGGAAACATGTTTCTTATGAGAAACTCCTTCATTATCCTACATTCCAACACACTCCCTTGCATTATACCTTACACAATTGATTTGAACATCTCAAATAATGGATGAAAAGATTATTTTACTTATTTTTGGATATAATATTCAATTTTGTATCCATCTATAGTCATATAAAATATCACAAGTGCAAAGAGTGTCACTTGAGACCACCCATCCCTAGTTTAGCCATATACCTATCTTAGGGCATCTTTAGACCCTCATCCATATTTTTGTAGGCATTAAACGTCCATAGACATCCCAAAATTAGTCCTAGACCTTCCCCTAGGGATATAAGCCCCTTGTGCCTTAGGTTATACCACCTGGACACTAGCATAATTCATTGGATGCTAGTACCCTGCATTAGTAACTAAGGGAACGTGCTAGTGTCCTTTGCCAAATTTCAACCCCAATGAATATATTTTTAATTCCTAAGACACCTAGGGTTGGCCTATAATTATTTCACATTCCAAACAAGCACTAGATTAGTATAAATACCAGAATTTTATCCCTTTATCCACTAGATGGAAATCAAATGCAAAATACACAAATAAGCTCAGAAAAAGTAGTATAAAAATAAGGTTATTGATCCTTATTATTCCTTAATTCTATATATAATCATCTATAACCAAAATAATCTTAGAATACACAAGTTTTCAATATCAACCATCATTTAAAGCACTCAATTTGACACTCATACTAGTATTCACTTACACTTGTACTAGCACTTAGATTGGGAGAACTGCATCGGGCTTGATCCACTCCTAAGGTATTGGTATTTAGGAAACTTTCAACACATCAAGGTGCTAAGGATGTCTAGCCTACCCAGCTAACATCAAAATTTTACTATTTTTACTTCTCAATACCTTAATAACATGGAGATCTAGGGTTTTCATACAAAATCAATCCAAAATAGATCATAAACAATGAAGTAGGTTTTATTTGCATAGGAATAATCCTATCAAACTTAGACATAGTTGCTCCCAGAAGCTCACATTAGTCCATGCACAAGGACATTAGTGCTAAAATGGAGGACACTAGTGTGGTGCACTAATGTCCAAGGTACCATGATACGATCCAAGAGGATTTTTGATGCATGCACCCTATTTATGATATCCTAATCAACTTATGCACTAGTTCTTAGCCTCCATATATCCATCTCAATTAGTTTCCAAATAAGTACTTATTTGTGTCATTTATTACAATTTTTGGAAATATCATATTAATTAAATTCTTATATAAATTAGTAGGTGTATTTATTGTATATCTCTCCCCTAATTTACTATAATCATACCCTTTAACAACCTAGGGTTTACATTCCATAATCCATTAAAATTTAAATCATTTGGTGAACCTAACTTACTTCAAATACTAACCATACCCTAACCCTATATTCTATTAGTATTTATATCCTTATTTTTATATTTCCCTTGGTTGTGTTAGGATTTTCATATTTTATATATTATATTTTAGAAAAAATATTTCATTTTATTTTTTATATGCCATCTCAAAAAGTTATATCTCTTCTTTTAAGAATAAGCTATAGGATTAGTGGCAATCCTATTGATCACACTTGATTCCTTCCATTTTAGCTTATACTATGGACAAAGGACTAGTTAAAATCCCACTCATTGATCCTTCACACCTTGATTATGTGGACTTCAATGATAATACATTTGAAGATGAGAAATATAATCAAGATAAAAATGATACACAAAATTGGAATCGAGATACACTCATCCCACTTGATAATGAAAATCTTATAGTCAATAAGGATGAGATTTTAAAAAAATTTAGAGATAGAATTTAGGAATAGCCCCATGATCATGCATAGATTCTGCAAGCAATAATGGAAATAAAGAAAAATCTAATAATGGTCAATTTTTTAACCCCACAAATGCCAATATTATTACACCTACAATGGGGAAACTCAAATTATACAATAGCCTATTCTAACTCAACAAACTTAAATAATGGAAACACCTCCTATGTCTAGTTCCTCCTATCTAGATGTATAATCCTTTATGCATGAGACACATGATTTATAGGCTAAGGTGTTACATCTTCAGTAGGATTCCACTAAAGCATCCCATGCCTTGGACTCCCATGTTATTTTACATACACCTTTGGCACAAAATATAATGATAAATCTTTACCATCCAAATTTGTGCCACCCAAGATTACTTTGTATGGTGGTAAGGGTGACCTAGAACACCATCTACATGTTTTTTATGTAACATGTTTGGAATATGTGTCCATCAATTGAATCCTTACTAAGTTTTTCCCTTATAGTTTAAAGGACTATATATTAAAATGGTTCTATGATATTCCTAATTAGTCCATGATAACATTCAATCCACTGGATAATATGTTTTTGGCACACTTTTCAGTCAACATCAAGGATAAGGTTTCCTATACTCAAGTTCCACAACTCAAACAACAATCTAATGAGCCAATTACTGAATATGTCTTGTGATGTAAAAATATATTATAAAAGATGACTATCCCCATGAAATATATATAACTCTAAGATATATTAAAATAGAGTTTGATACCAACATTGTGTGAAGCTATCCTATTCAAGAAGTTTACATGATTCATAGATATTTGTCATATAGTGAAAGAATGGGAAATCAAACTTCTCTCCATGGGGAAACTAAATTACACAACTGGATTAGATTCAACTACTAAGAGTTTCAATCATCCACCATATAAGGTAAAACAAAATGAGAACAATAATGATTCAAAAATAATAACTATTGAAACTTCAGATCCACCTCCTTGCATGGTCCTATCAAATCCTCCAAGGAAACGTTTATAAGTCTTCCTTAGTTACCAACATAAGTTTTACAATAGTTATTGGAATTTAATGTCATATTTCTCCTTCCCATAAAAGAGGTTTATATAACTAGGCCTCTTTATAATAACTATGGTTTTAATGTATTCTATGACTATCATAAGGAATTAGGCCATAATATAAACTGATGCATTAACTTGTGACATAAGATACAAGATTTGATAAAAGATAATATCATTGATATAAACACTCTTACAGAGGCACCTAAAATACAAAAAATGGAAGCAAAACCATTCAAAATATTTTTAGAAATGTTTTAAAATCATACAACTAATGATATAGTAGGTGTAGACATCCAATTCTATCACTATTGTGCTGAAATTGTCAATCTAAATGATATTTTGTGACAATGCACAATTAGACCAAAATCACTAAAATGCTCTAAATCATTAAAAATTATCACAAATAGGTGATGATTTATGATAATTTATCCCTAAATTTGGAAATGCATTTTATTTTATTATTATCTTTTCTTAAATCATTTTGATTCAAATTATAACCACATAAAATGACATCTTGGACCACTGAATTCTTCTAATTGAGTAACACACATCATGTGCATGTGTTATTTTATGTCCATAATAACCTAACTTTGAAACCTTCTTATAATTATACTATAGTAAAATTATGACTCAATAAAATGACATTTTTGACTAGGTTGACTCAACGTGCAACAAATTTCCAAAGAATTGTAGAAAACTAAGCAAAGTCACTTAAGCAAATTAAACCAAATCAGGAGCCTAAGTGAAAATTCCATGAAAGTTGTTGAATATCTATTTACTAATTTTTTATTCAATTCTATATCATCCCATGACATCATCACAAATTTGTCATCTATAAGCCATTAATTGGATAGATAACATAATTAAGCTCTCCCATGACTCATCAATGTCCCATTCTTCTAAATATTAATGACAATATTTATTTTTTATCTCTTCAAAATTGAATCAATCCATGGACACACATATTTATCTCAATATGGATGGTCATGGTTGATCCTAAATAATATTGAAAATCATAAATAAGAGAGCTAAGACCACCATTTTTAAGCCTCATTTGTGCAAACTTACTATGCAAAAATAATTTTAGAGAAGCTTCATTTATTCACCCAACTAGCCCAAATAGAAGAACCTAATCCATTGGTGAATTAAGAGATGATGGATGCTCTTGTTACACCTCATTGACAAAGACTTATAGCACCAAATATGGGGAAAATCATGCTTTTTGATCACTTTTGAAGGAGAATAGCTACTTGAAAGGTATAACATCATCTTGCTTTCATAACTAGTTCTTTGAATTCATTATCACCACCCCTTGAGGGAGTAGGATTGATAATTTAGTTATTTAATGCTTATTTTGGATATTTATTGACTAATGCATGATTTAACATATCTCATAATCCTATTCTACATTTTGGCATGCCCGATGGGACTGCACATCTCACACATCATTTTATCCATTCTAATTAAGCACTGATACCCTCTTTTAAGGATGTTTGCTCCTCTTTTTCTCTAAATTATGTGTTTTATGAATTCTATACCAAATGGTGAAATCAATGTGTAAAATGGTGAGTTCAACCTAAACATCAGTGAGAATCCCCTATGGAATGGTAGAATTACCCTAAACAATAGTGAAATTTCCCATGCAAATGGTGAAATAAATTTTTATGTTTTCCATCTCTTTGTGTGTTTTTATAAAAAGTGGAAAAAATGACCTGATTATTGATGGGTTTGACCTATGGAATGATAGGTTTACCAGCATATCAATGAGATCATCCTAGGCCAAAACTTGTAAGTAATTACTATGTTTTGCATTTCTATCAGTTTTATGATTTTAGTGAGTTTTCCCTATTTATCAATAAAATCACCCTACTAACCAATGGTATCATCCTATAATTAATGATATCATAAAAATAATGTCTTTTGTGTCTCTGTGTATCAGTAGAATCATCTTGTTGAACAACAAAAATGCTTTATAGAATGACCTGATCACCCTGTGTCAAAAAATAGAGAGCTAAAATAGTAAGTTTTAAATTTATTTGAACATCCTACACCCTTGTTTTGACTTTTAATACTCTATTTTGTAGGTTTTAAGACACTTAGTTTATATTTTACAATAATCAAAGGAAATTTTCACTTAATATCTCATTTAGTGTTCTAAAATGAACTCAAACTTTAGATAAATTCTCTTAAGAGATTTTGATTTTTTATTATTTTTCATTCAGTGTTTGTTTTAAAAACCAAGTGTAGCATGTATGCTCTCCCCCTATCCCCTTTAATGAACTTGGGTGATCCAAAATTCTTCACTTATAGATTTTGTCTCTTTGTCTAAGCATGTAAGTAAAGTCACTAAGGGACTCCCTAAAATCTGAGTGATTTGGGAGATCACAAAATGACCCTAAATTCCTTTTATAATTTTATTTCTTGCATATTGGGTTGTGGGTGGGATTTCATAGCCTCCCCATGGTTTATTTAGGGAAACATTGACCCAAAAATTTATCTCCTAGAATAATTTTAACCCCACTCCATGATAGGGGTATAAAAATTGAGTTTAACTTGTTGGGACACTTGTTTAAGTGATTAAACAAGCTCTGTTAGTAAGAGACTACCTTAAAACATAGGTTTAACTCAGACATCACATTACAATGATTAAATAATAGATGTAGTGGTTGTGAAAAGGATAATATATTTTTATGATAAGTTGGTTAATGTGGATCCAAATGTCATGTTGTGCCCTAGTGTTAATCACATATATGGGACCATTTAGAATGTGTGATACTTGATAGTTTTTGGAAAAAACCCACTTGTCATGGTGTACTATTAGTGTAGGATGAGTAGCTCAATGTTTTTTTTTTCATAGTATGATATCTTAAGATAAGAGGGGGCCTAAAAACCCTAATTTTCATGCGCATATAATTTTATTAGATTTACAACTTATTTACTCTCAAGAAAGAGTACATAGATGAAATCTAAGAGTACACAACCACTTTATCAGTTTGATAGGATAGGACATACACTTTGGTTTTTTTATTTTTCTTGTTTATTTACATGGTATTTTGAGTCTAAAAACTATTTTTGTGAAACCAAAACATGTAAAAAACCAAATTCTTGTTATACACCATTTCTTTTGAATAAAGAGGCATTATACTAGTCAAATCCAAATCACTTTTTTCTTGTTCAACATTTTAAATCAAATCATTGTGTTTGTATTTACAAAAAGTATTATTACATTATTTGTGTGAGAATATAACTATTCATCACTTAGAAAATATAAATTCCTTTTTTAATCCAAATTGAAAATCTTATCTTTCTAAGTTCTAATCCAAAGTTCTATTAGTTTACCTTTCATAGTTGGTTTGGGTAACTTGGGTGATATTTACATTTGGATTCAAGGCCATTTTGTCTAGACTCTTGTCTTGTTCTATTATTATTTTGGACTTAGATTATATTGTGTTCACACATGCTTTAAGTTCCTAAACCATTATACCTTCTTTACTATGTGATGCTATTGTGTTATTCATTTGTTTTTAGATTTATGCATAGTAGTTCTTGTGTAAGTTCACATCTTGAGATTATTAGTTCCCATCTTATTCTTATTGATCCAAAAAATCTTATTATAGATTATATAACTACAAGTCACCATAGTTGTGCTTATATTTTTATGGTATTGAATACTTTCAACTTATATTTTTATGTGCTAGCCTGCACCCTAAGTTCTAAGATTATTTTACCCTCTTTTAATTTGATGATTTTAACCAACCAAGGTTGAGTAATTTCATAACTTATTTCTTATAATTATGTGGCATCATGTCATTTAATTTTTATTATAGTCTCAGATTACTTTGTGATTATTTGATTAAAGAGTCTAAAATTCCTTTTTAACACTTGTGAACCACAATCCACATCTTAACAAATGTAAAAAACCATATTCAAGTATGACACAAAGGTATAATCATACTGGGGTCTCTTATGTCCCTAGTTACAAGGAAGAGCATTAATATGATGGAGAAGAACACTCTACTATGGTTTATGATATCCCAATGATAACAAGATCCAAACAAAGATAGTATAAACACCAACATTTATAAGATAAAGACGAATCCATTTTGAGGTTAATAGAATCAAAAGCAAGATTACTACCATATTTCCTAATGAAACAAGTGCACATGTTTGTTTTAGTAGAAGAGAAACATCTAGAGCAACCTCTCACTCATGTTACAAAAACCAATGTTGCTTCCACTAGTAAGGGAAAAGAATAACTTATGGAGTCTACCCTAAATGATCATGATTTTGTTACCAATATTTAGAAAATTAATCAATGGTACATAGATCAAATTTTCATAGACCTAACAAATTATTTAGTTGTGACTTCAATTGACAGTATGGATTATAAAGAGAAAGAACATATTGTAGGCCCAAGGAAGAATAGCCTAGTTGATCCTACATATAATATAGATCTTGGAGTTGATCTTGAATATAACAAAACTATAAATGTTTTACCACATGTTTCACTTGATATTGAGCATACCTTTTTCAACCATCAAGAGACTCTCACCCCTTTGCAATTATAAAGAATGAAATAATCATTATAGATTAGGGGTATTGTATAAAATACTTTAATGAGTTCATCTCAACTAACATGTAATTTGGTGAACTAAAAAATGACACCCCAAAACCTAAAGTATTCATATAACACAAAATGATAGATTCTTGGGACTTTATATCAACCACCTACAAATCAATGATAAACTTACTTGAATCAAAGAGTAAACCTAAACTAAACTTATGGACATAGGTTTCATATCCCTAATATGACCATGTAGGGGTAAATTCCACCCCAAAAAAATTATATTCCACCAATAGAAGAACCAAATATGTAAGAGTGGAATTCAATGAAATAAATAATCTTAAGGTTTAAGATAGGCAACCGAATTAAGAAGTAAAATTTTAATGAGATATGCCCATATCTATTTCACTAAGCATTCTCTAGGTCTCATTTACACCTCATTTCAAGGAAAAAAAGTTTGATAAATAAAAATGGAAGGGATACCCTTGAGAACACATTAAATCCTTTTTTTTATTATGCTAAGAGGTAGCCTAAAATATTGTTTATTTGCTTCACTTTTTTCCATGTAGTTTGGCTAGACAAGCTCTAGACTGCATCCTCAAATTGCCTAAGGGATTAGTGATATATTGAAATGATCTATCATATAAAATTTTCAACCATTTATCTTATAACATTGATCATAAGTTAATAGTGGTTTAATTATTCAAATAAAAATAAAGATATGGATAATTCTTCTCATCATACCTACATTGGTGGAGAGCATTAACTAGACACTTTCAACAAAACATACCAAATAAATAGTTGGATGATATTTTTTCACAAAAAAATGCACCCTAAATTAGCTCATAATTTGTGACTTGCTTGTGCCAACACATTCAAGGAGATCATTAACAAAGGTGTGAAAATACATAAGGTACTCACTACCAAGGGTATTATGAATATATATTCACAAGGTCAAAGATCTACTCAGACACAACTAATTATTTAGACTACTACTACAAAAAAAATAAGGTTTTTAATAAGAATAAGAACATGGTGGGAAATGAAGTGAAAAAATATAGGAACATACCAATGGTGTAGGCCCTAACTTCTCTAAATATATAACCATCTCAACCTAATCCATCTAACACTTTACAAAAGGTTCCTCCAAATAGGGCATTTTATAAGTTTAAAATATTCAACAAATTGGGAGAGCCTATTAAGGTAGTGGTCCAAAATCTATTTGTAGAAAATTTTATTGTGTGGCCTATACCAAATACATTTATAGATCAGCATATACTTGATTGGTATCAAGAAGATTAGTTTTGTAATTTACATTGTGTTATCAATCATGTCATTTACTAATGAATATAATTAAGACATCTTATTGCGAACTTGATTGAAAGTGATAAAATTGAAATGAAATAAGCAATGCAAAACACTAACTAGGACATGGGCATCTACAAAAACCTATTTCCAAAACATAATCAATTGAAGCAGAGAGATAATTATAATCAAGGTCAGATCCAATGTCAACAAAATCAAGGTTAGAATCCTAATCAAGATAATCATAATCAGGATCATAATACCTAAACTAACAACTTGGGTTACAATAAAATGTTGTATGATTATAATAACACAATGGGACATATTTTTGTAAATCACATTACTATGATTAAAATCAAAACCCATGAACCATCCAATGCTTCTCAAATTATTGGAACCCATATTATAGGGTTACTACCCTCTTTCTCAAGTAATGCCACACTAAGCTCAATAAATTCTATTGTACCTTGGTTTTTGTAGGTTATCATTTTTGGACCTTTACCCCCTTATTCTAACTATAATGACTACTTGATGACTCCAAATTGTGCAATTTTAAACTTGATGCTCATAATTCACCCTTCAAGACCATTTGAATTCTTCTAATTCTAGTCTAAATGTGATCACTATACCACCCAATGCTAAACACTCTAGTCCTACCATTGAGAATCCATATAACATTTAGGACCAATAAAGTAAAAACCCTTATAGAAATTTTTGTCTTAGATCTCTTGCATATGTCAAAAATACATTGAAATATATTGAATGAATTCTTTCAATGGTCCACTATTCCTAAAGATATCAAACCTGACCAATTTCATATTCTAGTAAGATATTTATCTCTAATCCAAAATATTTCATTTGATTAGTGAGATACGCCATCTTTTGGTCCAAGCCATAATAACCCCTTATACATTGAGGTCATTATAGAGAATCATAAGATTAAGTGGGTTCTTATAGATAATGGTTCAAGGATAAACATAGTGTTGCTCAAGTTGATATCATGATTGGGTTATACTAACAAGGACATACATCTAGATACAATCATGATCAAGTCATATGACAACATTGCAAGAGAGTTTTTGGGACTATTTATTTACCAATCATTTTTGGGTTTATACCCCATGATGCATTGTTCCATGTTATGGACATTGAAATGTCATATAATACACTTCTAGGTCCTCCTTAGATCCATGTGATATGGGCTATCTTTTCTACTTTGTATCAATGCCTCACGTTCCCCCATGCTAGAATTGAGGTCACCATTCATGCTAACTTACAACCCTACCAATATTTAAAACATTTAGAGGCTTTATTTCATAATTATAACTATTACCCTAGTTATGAATTCATATTGAAGAAGAACAAAGAAATAGTTTTGACATCATCCAAGTCTAATTATATTGACCCAAGTAATCTTGCTTCCACTTTGGCTGATCCATTTCCCACAACATTTACTAACCAACTTACTATTGAGGATTTAGACATTTCCACATACCATTTGAATGATGACTTTCATATTGCAAAATTCCCCAAATATCCTAGGTATTATGGTATACCTAAACCTTATGAAGCCCTTTATAGGCCCAACATGATTTGGTAAAAGAGGAAAAACAAGTAGAAACCACTAGTGGTATTTATACCAATAACTTCACCAATTAAAGATAAGGAAACATTTACTAAAGGAGATTGGTTATATTATAATGGCCTTACTAATTATTTTTAGAATCACAAGTACCTTATCCCTAATCAAATTATGGATAACTTGGATTATATAGGTAAAGGCCTAGGGATGAGAGCAAGGTATTTTAGAACCATTATCAGTTGAAAAACCTATTGGGAATGAAGGTCTTAGATTTATAGTGCCTAGGGGTTATCTCAATATTTTGACAATGATTCCTATTTATCAACTAATGAAGAGATTCCTAGAAGTGACACAACATCCCATAATATCACTTACAATGAGTTAGTTGACATTGACTTATTTGACTCTAATGTTTTAGATTAAGGTAAAAACAAGTTTTGAAGGGGCCCCAAAACCCTTTAACAGGAACAAAAAGGTTAAAGCATTACCATGCTCCAGAAAAAGCCATCCTTAAACCTACTAAAGAGTAGCAACAAAAATAGGTTATACAAAGATAACCTCATAAAACCATTAAACAAACAACCCCCTAATATCCCACAAGATGCTCTAGTTATCTATTTTAGGGGTAAAATCCAGAATAGTTGCCTGTCTACCATCAGCAATATTTTTGCAAGGTTTCTAGCTCTCTAGTTTTCCTTATGGGTCTTCTTCCGGGTTTGTCAGGAGAGCCAATATCTGGTTTCATCTTACGATGCTGTTCATCTCTTTTTCTGAGTGTATCCCTAGCAATAACAAGCAGTTTTGCCTTAGTTTTTTGGGAGAAACTGCTTCTTGTTTCTACTCCCTTGGTATTTGTGTTTTTTCCACCCCTTTTTCTTTGGTTCTCCTGAAGCTCCTCCAAAGGGATAACAATATCAGCCTCCCTAGACTGAGAAAGGAGAACATCTCCCTCTTCTGAATTGTTTACATCTTCACTAAGATTTCTCCTTCTTTTAATACACTTTTGTCATCAGCATCTCCCTTTCACTCTTCTAACTTTGTTTGCAAATGATTTGTCTTGATAAATCCATCAATTCTTCTATTCTTTGTTAGGATTTTTGATATCTGTTTGCTGTCCATCTCCTTCTATTTCTAAATTTTATTCTTAGATCCTTATCGCCTTAGTTTGTGGGTCTTGGGGTTCTTCACAAGAAGGCTCTAAATTTGCCTCTTCATCTAAATATTTAGGATCTACCATTCTTTTGTTCTTGTCTATGATTCCTTTAACATTCCTTATGCTAATTTTTCTCCCTTCCAATACACCTCTCTGAGATTTTTGATTTTAAACAGACAGTTTTTAATAGTGCCCCTGTTTATACAAGCATAGCATGAATTACAAATCTTCAAAGAGAATCCCTTGAGTTTTTTTGCCCAGCTTTATATATCCACTTTTTTGATTGATTCAAATCTGCCACTTTGACATAAAGTCTGGCACTTAGAAGTTTGGATTGGAGCCGTAGCTTTATTGTGCCATAAGTTCACCTTGAATTGGCAATACCTTTAGATTTCCTCATGCCAGAACTCTAAAGGGAGTCCAGGAAGTCTAACCCAAATGGGAGTGGTTAAGAAAAAAGAATCTGATAGGTCCATATTGGGCTCCTATTTTTTGACTGTCAAAGAACATTTACCGAAAGACCACGGTCCTCCACCTAGAACCATATTCATGTCTTCCTTACAATTGAAAATAAATTAGAAAAATCTATTCATCATTGGTGCCATTTCTATTTCTCCTCTAATTACCCATTTCCTTTTGACCATTTTTTTAAGAGTTTCTAGATCTGGTCTAGCTCCTAAAAATTTACCCACTAGGGTGAAATCCATGGAAGACATAGAGAAATCTATTAAAGGGTCTGGAATGAAAACTTGAAACTCACCTTTCTCCCAGCAAGATTTTGTAGTCACCAGTGGGAAGATAGATTTTCCATTGGGTTTCTTGCCAAACAGAGATGACCACTTCTTTTGCTCTACATTCTCTGCCTTCAGCTCTTCTGAAGAATTTTCCTTATTAGACTGCAAATTATCTTTCTCCTTTTCATGCTCTTGCCCCAACCCAACAAGAGTAGAATCCAGATGGGAGACACAGATCCCACTGAAAGGATTAGCAGCACTCAATAGTTTTCCATTATTTCCAATAGCACATTCTACCCCCAAATTTTTTTTTGCACCTCCTACTGTCCCTCCAGGATCTGTACCTGCTACCTGGTTCTCCACAAACAACTTTTCTCTTACCTTTAACCCTGCGCTCTCCACCTCTAATCGGGTGCCTTCAGTCTTTCGCCCAGAAAATTCAAATTCTGGGCGTACTTCCTGTGCGCCTAGCGCATCCCGCTTATACATGGGGATGTTACAAAAATGGTGAAAAATGGTAGGTCATTTCAATTTGGTATCCCATCCTGACTATCACTACCAATTATTCCTTTAACCTTTGTCATCCTAAACTCATAGATTGGGATGAAATTTTTTTTGTTATTCCCCTTGATGAATTTAATAATGAAGAATCTATTGATGATTACATGGGCCTTAGAGATAGATTACCAATTGGCAATCACTAGTAAGGATTTAACTTCTCATTAGACCCTACTACCTACTTTAGAGAGTAGGTAAACTTTCTTTGTCACGCAAAAGATCAAACATAAAGATATTTTAGGGGGAAACTCTTTTAGGCACTCATTGGTCACATAAAAAGTAAAGAAAAGATGAGCCCTTGAGTGAAAACATATTTTAGGTGCTCTTAGATAGGAAAGTTTTCTCATCTCCATAGGAAGCCTAGGGTCCACCAAGTCTAAGCTTTATATCTAGTGCTAGTATAACATCTAAATAACATAAAGACTTTGATAATCTTACTCTATAATTTCTAGAGGTATTTACCAGTTAGCTATTTCTAGAACTGGTAGACTTAGATTCATCTCACTATCTTGAGATTTGGGATGAATAACTAGAAGATGAAGTAGAAGAGGATCAAGATCAAACATTGCCCACTATTTTAGATGATTGTTCAACATTCCTTATGGAGAATATAATTAAAGTAACTTGAGAACCTATTACGATTTTAATATTGTTTATCTAGGAGCATCCCTTACCAACAAAGAGCATGACTATGTCTTACCATTATAAGGGATTTTGTTGACATTTTTTCATGGGCCTATTTAGACATGATAGGATTGGACCTTACTTTGGTTGTGCATCACCTTGTGGTACATCTAGATGCTAAACCAATCAAGGAAATTGAGAAAGATGCATCCATACATTTATATTTTAGTAAACAAGGAGCTATAAAAAATATTGGAAATTGGATTTATTAGATCACTAGACTATATTGAGTGGATATCAAATGTAGCTTTATTAAACAAAAAACCAAAAGGGATACATGTTTATACTAATTTTGGAGATATCAACAAAGCATGTCCTAAAATTGATTTCCTTGTACCTAACATCAACATGATTATTGACTCTATTATTGGGTAAGAGATGTTGTCCCTCATAGATGGCCTCTCTAGATATAAATAGATCAATATTTCTCTAGAGGACCAACATAAGAATGTGTTCACCACACCATGGGGAACATTTTATTACTAGGTCATGCCTTTTGTCTTGAAGAACATTAGTGCCACTTATCAACATGAAATAACTATCATATTCTATGGCATGATGCATGATATTATTGATGATATTATAGCAAAGTTAGTAACACATGTCAGTCATCCTAATATTCTGTGGAGAATCTTTGAGAGACTTTGCAAATATAAGGTTCATCTAAATCCTAATAAGTTCATCTTTTGAGTTACTTCATTAAAATTGATAGGGTTTATTGAATCATAAAGAGGGGTTGAAGTGGATCCTAATAAGTTTAAGGATATCTTGGAATGGCTCCACTTTTTAAGTTGAAATAACTCTGTAGCCTATAGGGAAAATTTCAGTCTATTTGTAGGTTTATTTCATAGTTGGTAGACAAGTGTCACCTTTTTCCACACCTTCTAAAGAAATCTATCACTTTTAAATGGGATACCAAATGTCAACAAGCATTTATGAATCTTGAAACATATTTGGCCAACCTACCAATTTTGAGACTACCAACACCTAAACAACTATTACTCCCTTATATCTTACCCACAAAACATATGTTGGGGGCACTCTTAGCCCAACATGATGACTAAGGAAAAGAACATGCAGTATATTAATTGATAATAACAATTATATCATATGAACATAATTATAAACCTATTGATAAATCTTGTTTATCAATGGTGTTCACTTTCCAAAAGTTGCAATAATACATGTTGAATAACAAAACTATTATTATTACTAGAGTGGACCCCCTCAAATATTTATTATCCAAGGAAACTCTTATAGGCCACATAGATAAATGGGTCATCCTCTTGAGTGAATTTTATGTTGAGTACTAGAATCAAAAATCTATTAAGGGGAAGTTCATTATAGATCAACTTGTAGAAGCTCTTATTAAAGATACTCAACCACTCACATTTGATTTCCCAGATGATTCTATCATGGTGATAGAAGAGGTAGCTCATGAAACTGAATAGTGGAAGTTATACTTTGATGGCTCCTTTGATTCACATGGATATAGAATTGTCATCTTATTATTTACAATACAAGGGGACCTCATCCCCAAGGCATTTCATATCAGCTTCAACTATACCAATAATATGGTTGAGTATGAAGCTCTCATTTTAGGATTATATCTTGAAATATAGTGGGGTATACAATAGTTAATGGTTTATGGATATTATCAAATATTATACAATATTGCATATTAAAAGCACATTATGGACACTCTCAAGTCCCATTTTAAGTCCCTAAAGTTTGAATAGGTGCCATAGGTTAGTAATAGATCCGCTGATGTAATGGATATAATCAAATCCATGGTACAAGTCCCTAAAATCCAACTAAAGTCTACATGGGGTCTTGATCACATCATAAAAATAAACCCAACCTCTTTTGATGGACACAAACACCTTATCATTTCTATGTTGATGTCTTTATGTGTACCACAGATGTCCTTAGTGTTCAAGAACACTTATCATTTTAGAATTCTAGGAATTTAGAGAATTAGTAGCAAATTGTGGCAACTTAATATTACCTATGGTAAAATAACAAGAAAGCAATGTTTAACTGTTCCCACAAATTTATGTCAATTGATGATTGGGAGCCATCATGGTCTAATTCTACATGAAATTATAGTATCTATGCTAATTCTTAGTGAATTGTGATCAAATTTAAGCTATATAATAATATAGATGTATATTTATAATGAAATCTAAGTTATAGTGATCTAGTTAAAAAAGAGCAAATGAGAAAAGTAGGGTAGAAAAAATGAGCGATTGCTTATCTTAGCCTCAAATATTATGAAAAAGTCTCAATTTCATCTAAGTATGCATTTAAACCAATATATAGTGAAAATATCCTAAGCTTAGGTTTCAATTAACACTAGGCAAACTTTGAAGGATTATGTAAAGAATCACAAGTAAGAACTAGGTTTACTTTTAAGATTTACTACTATAATCAAATAAAATTTGCACATCTAAATATAGAGAAAAATGAAGTGAATAAAATCCAAGATCCTTGAACTAATCTATCATATGCAAAAATTATAAACCCTATTATTAAATATGCAACCCAAAATTCATAGACACTATTCAAATTTAAGACACAAAACTGGTAATTGAGAGAAAATCTATATTAACAATTGACACATCAAATATGGACAATCTTTACAAAACTACTTGATAGTATTAGTTTCTTAAAGTATAGAAAAAATTCTCAAAATTTTCTCTCCCTTTACAAGATGGTAATAATGCCTTTTATATAAAGGCAAGGTAGTATACTAATCAGTTACAAGATACAAAATGTATAAAATATAAGGACAACTATCCTTCAGAAAGTTCTAAAATACATTTATTTTTCAAAATTAGATTGACCTAGAGGTAATATGCTAATAGAATAACATATGCATTACAAAATAATACTCCCTTTTTAAAATATTAAAATGTTTTAAAAAGAGGATTACTAATTAGTTGGTGGGCCCAATACTAAAGGATCTCCTTGTTTCTCTTACAAAAGTTTTATAGCCCTTTGATGTTGTTCTTTGATAAACTCTATATCAACAAATATTTTTAAAAGGTGGACATCTTATTGATTAGATAAGTCATCCAAGTCCCTATCATCTCTAGCCATAGCTTCTTTGATGTTCTATGCTTTTGCAATATTTTCCTTGGTTATGAAGATCATGAACAAAATCCTACCATTACCATTGCCTGATTTGCACTAGTTTTTGCCTTTTACTTTTGCATTACCAAGGTAACTCTATGATTATACTCCACATCATCAATAATCACCAAGGCTATAGTCTTGGTAGTATTATCTATCATAGTGCCTAGGAGTTACTCTATTCTAGTGATTAATTCCCCATCATCAGTCATTAGTCTATCCAAACTCTTTGTCTACACACGTAGACTCTAGATATTGTCTACCACTATCCCCAATATAACATTCAAGTCGGCCAGGCTAATGGTTTTGAATTTAGGGATTTTATCCCTGATCAAAATTCTAATGAGATCCCTTACCTTGGTATTTTCCTCCTACCACTCTATTATTAATCCCTTAGCCAATTCACTATGTTGGCTCAATGCTTCTTGCCTCAGCTTTATTATTTTTAATGAATCAAACATATCAAAGAATGATGCTTCAAACATGTTTATTATGGCATCATGCACTGATAAAATGGCCTGTGTCTCTAAGTTTTCCTTTTTATTTTCCAAATTTTGAATCCTTTATTTCATTCCCATAATGATAGCTCTAACTTGGGCTAAGTAAGCATCTGATAGGATCTTAATAGCTTTCTCATGGATAGGAACCTCACCAAGTTTTTTCCCTCTAATTGGGGTTAAGCCTATATAGGGTTCAACCTTCTAGAAACTGAACTCCTCAGTTCTCACCATGGCTTTATTTGTAGTTATCCTTTCTAATCCAACTATCTTTGGATTAAACTACACAATGGTGGATGACTCTATGAATTTTGGAGGTTGTGGGACCTCTATCCTTATGCTAATTGATGCTCTTAGAGCATCCATTTTTTTGTCCTCTAGCCCCATAATAGTTATTATTCTTTTACTTCTTGTTCTTTCATTATAGCCCTTATTGATGGATTGATCTATTCATGCACATCAACATTGATGGATTGAGTCATAGCCCAAGAGTGGGAGTAGGAAGGGATCTTATACAACTTTCCATAAATAAACCAATTAGGGATGATTGGTCCATAAAAGGGGAACTTCTCACTAAACAAGTTGATCTCACTTATGGGATGAGTGAGAGTCAACTTTGGCCTTTTCTATCCAATAGGGATAATTTCTAGTTTTACTTTCCTCTTCTTGGGTACTATTAGGACTATATCAAGGGAAAATTCCTTCCCTTTATCTTTTTACTCATCTTCTTCTACTTGAACCTAAGCTTATTCTTCCTCAGATCCATATGCCTCAACAATGACCTTGAGGACATCCTCTATTGTTTCATCAAGCTCATGAGAAATCATATCCAAGTTCTCAATTGGGGATGGTGTTCTATCAAAAGGGGCTAAAGATGAAGGTCCATCATGTGGTCTCTTCTACAACTTCTCCTTACTAGTGCTCTATTCTATTTGTGCTTGGGGCTATGGTGTTTCCATTTAGGGCTTCTCTTGGGGTGGCCTGGAAGGTTCAAATAATAAATAGTACTGAAAGGGATGCATATGCCAAATGTCCCCTTGATTTTTATCACTAGTTAACTTGTGCATGATTTTGAGGTTGGTATTCTTGAATCTATCTAACACTTCCTCAAAATTGTTGGCCTTTATGTACAAGGTGTCACAAGGACCCAGTTAGTGCTTATAGATTTGCTTGAGCAACTACTTTCTCTTCAAATGTTTTCCCACTACATTATTTGAATCCCACTATCTAAGGTCATATAATTAAAATATAAAATATTCCATGTTCTTAGACATGGTGTTTACCTCCTTCTAATCTTGTGGAACTATCCTTTCAATTGTTAAAGGAAAAGGATGGAGGAGGCCTTTCTTCTAATCTTTGAAAACTCTATCAACACCATGAAGGAGTTGAGATGCAATTTAATATTTTACCAACTTAAGAGGAATGTAGATAAGTAACCTATAGGACTAGGTCAAAATTCCATCAATTTTGATATAAGTGCAATATGGGTAAAACTAGATATCTCCTATCAGATCCACATATTTATTAATCAAAGGGGGGAACCCTAGGCATGGGAATTCCAATGATGGCCTCCACCAAAGTGGGATAAGCATAGTCACATATGAATTACATGTGGTTCCTATACTTGAAGATGTGTAATTTTGAGTAATCATGGGAAATTATGGTTCTGCCCTTTAGAGACCACTTATTAATGTTTGGGACCTTGGTAGAAACTACTATGGCATCTAGCAGATAAGACATTAGTAAGAATTACTTACTTGTCTTCTTATTGATGGTAATAAATTAATTCCCTAGAAAGACACTAATCATATCTCCAATAATAGGGGTGAGTTTATTTTCTACCCATGAAATACACAAAAGAGACCCAACTCTTGTTGACATAGGTAGTTGAAGGGGCTCTTGATGCAATGTTTAGTAGGGTAAATATAACGTTAATTCCTTCCCTAAATTAGACATTTAGGATCATGCCATCAAAATCCATAAATACATGGTTCCCTTGTAGCAACCATGGTCTGAGGATGGTATCCACATCATTTAGGTTGGTCCATTACTTTATTATGGGTAGATCCACATGGGGTTTTGAGAGCTTATAGTATTTCTCAAAGGTTAATGGGGAAATGTAAGAAACTCTCCTAAAGAGCCCCTCATGAATGATCCAATCATTATCAACTCTAAAATTAATAAAAATTAGAGTAAGGATGTCAATGCAAAGAAGTACCTCTAGTTTGGTAGCAACATGGTGGATGTTGACCATTTGAATTGCAACTAGGTCATAGGACCTTCTACTAATAGTTGCAATTCTCTAATCCTATTTAGTAATGGTTGGCATCTCCTATATGGTCTATAAGATCTTAGACCATTTCTTTTTTCCATTATTTATGGCTATTTTGTCTAATTTAGTATCCTTGAAGACTCTTTATTTGTTGTCCATATAGATAGAGCTTTGTTTCCTCTTTCAATTATTTCCTGCGAGCTATCATGAATTCTAATTCTATAAATTTTTCACTAGTGGATTAAAATTGGTCTATGTTCTAAATATTCTATTCTCAAATCATAATTGATCTCTTCTCAAATTTTACTATGATTAATTTAATTCACTTAGGGTCTCTTTTATGTAGGATTTAGGGTTCCAAAGCTTTAATGGCAAGGGTGTATTTAGACTTTGGCTCATACATGCCTTGGATTTGATTTGGATTTATACCTTTATACATTTGCATTCTTAGGCACACAATATCTTCTCTTTTGTCATTTTTTTCTTGCATGGTGCTTATTTAACATCTATTTAGCACTTTTCATAACATTTTTCATAAATGATTTTTGAGCACTAACCATTAGCATTTAAAAATGCCCTTTTTTTTCACTCTGTTGGTTCAATATTAGAGGATCAATGTAGTCCATTGACTATGATTCAATCCTTTGCCTGTCATTGGTCCTTTTTGGTATTGAGCCCCATGGTTATGCCACTTGGCATTTCTATGAGCCTTTTGAGTTCTGGTACCTTTGTTAGTCACACTTTGAATATGCTTTCACCATATTTTGAGCTCATGGGATCTCATATATCCATTGAAAATTCATTATCATCTTTTCACCATTGGATCATCCTTCCATGATGATACACAAGCCATAGGATCTACAAAGATGCATGAAATTTAAGTTAGCGCATAAACATAAAAGAACTTAGGCTAATATTATTTTTTACCTAAGTCTATTTCACAAATAGACTTAGGTTAAATCAATTTACACTAAGTTTTAAATCAAAGAACTTAGGTCGTGACTTAGGTTTAAATACCTTAAGCAAAGGTTCATTTTGTATTTATTAAACATGAAATGAACATTAGTCTAAAATGTTTATATCTAAGTCTCTTGGATTTATACAAAGGGGACCATGGCTAAAAATTTTAGGCCAAATTTTATGTTGTGTTTATTCATCTAAGTCTCTTGGATTTATACAAAGGGGACCATGGCCTAAAATTTGGCCTAAAATATTTAGCCATGGTCCCCTTTGAATAAATCCAAGAGACTTAGATGAATAAACACAACATAAAATTTGGCCTAAAATATTTAGCCATGGTCTCCTTTGTGTAAGTCCAAGAGACTTAGATATAAACATTTTAGACAAACACAACATATAATTTGGGCTAGAACATACTCAAAGGGGTCAAAATGATATAATGATCAAGTGCCAAATAAAGTTTTATTGTATTAATAAACACACTAAAACCTTTGGTTAAAATCATTTAGGCTAAGTTTTATTTCACAAAGACCCTTTTAAGATAAGATTTAGTATAAGTCTCTAGCTTAAGGTTTATGACATTTAAAAAAAATATAATGGGGACCTCAAGATATAGACTTAGACTAAGTTTGTTTTTCATATATTTAGACCATAAGGCCATTTTAATATTTTCAATTCAAGGATTTCAAACATCTAAACATCCTTTGAGGGATTCCATTAGTCTATAATGTTGTTAAAATTATTTAGGCTAAGTTTTATGTCACAAAGACCTTTTAAGATAAGATTTAGTATAAGTCTCTAGCTTAAGGTTTATGACATTTAAAAAAAATATAATGGGGACTTCAAGATATATACTTAGACTAAGTTTGTTTTGAATATATTTAGACCATAAGACCATTTTAATATTTTAAATTCAAGGATTTCAAACATTTGAGCATCCTTTGAGGGATTCCATTAGTTTTTAATTCTATTCATGGACTTTTTAGCATCATTTTGGACTCCATCCTAATTTTGGACAAAATAATTCATAGATTAAATTTGATGGTCTCATGGATGTCAAATACTTCCTCATGGACATCAAAAGATGGTCATGAGAAAATAAATTTTAAGCTCATGAAGTTATTTTCTATGATGGGCTTAAAGTTGATGGTCACTTGGATGTCAAATATGTCCTTATGGACGTCAAATGATAGTCATGCAAATGTCAATTTTAGGCTCTTTAAATTCCTATGTCCCAATAAGGGAGTGTCAATTGGCACCTCCATGGGGCCTCCCAAGATATTAGACTTAATTTTATTCATTGGATTAAAAATCATGATGAAGCAAGAGTCATTTGATTGAGATCTATGAGCTTGCTCATGATTTGTCCCTTCTAAAATGAGAGCCCCTTTGATTTTAATATTTGAATGTGGGAATGTTGTATGGTAACTCCATCAAGCTCCTAGGATTTTTAATTTTCAATGATGTATTCACTCCATTCAATATTTTTTCCATGATGAAGTGAAGACCATTGATCATGATCCAAGTGCTTGAATGTGATAGGTTAATAGGACTAAGTGCTCAGTTTTATCGAGATTTATTTGTGTCATTTGATGGAAGTCCATGAGGAAGTGTGGATAATTGGATCTTGTGATTTTAATGTTTTTAAAGCTAATACTAAGGTATTATTCACTCCATTGGATTATGCCCCATGATGAAGCATAGGCCATCAGTTCTATGAAGAATCAGGGACATTAAGTTAGGACTTGCAGTAAAGTAAAGACAGGATAAATTGTTAAGAATAAGGTCTCATTCCTATTAATAAATACATCAGGGCCTTAGGATTAAAAATTTATGCTAAAAGGATAATGAACGGACCATGTTAAAAAATAAAAAGGACCTTGCAAAACCAAATATTAGACTCGGTTAGAAATAATAAGGAACTAATGAGGAAGATAATAAAGGGGACCAAACATATTTTAGGCTAAATTTTTAGTTATGTTAAAAAACATGACTAATCCTCAAACATGAAACTTTTGCTCAAGTACAAAATAAATTTAAAATACTCCCACAAATTAATTCCCAACAAATTCAAATTTGAATCGAGGGTTTGTGCTAGGGTTTTATAACATGAATCCATGAGTAAGGACACAATGGAACCTATAAATTAAATAAATAAAGACCAATCATTAGCAATGTTAGGTAAGTTTAAATCAAAACACAACTCAATAATCTAATCTTGTCAAAAGTAGATGATCTTTAAATTATAATAATGTTCAAAATAGTTTATGATTTTAGGGATAGACTTTAAAATATCTCAAGGGTCCTAATTTACAAAAAAAAGGGTATGTTGATCTCAACAAATGGTGACTTCCAGGGGAAACATAGAAATATGTTAGAACTTAGAGACTCTAATTTAGACAAATAACTAAGTCATCCACTCCATTTGAGCCATGTTATTATCTAGATTAGTTTATGGTTGAAATAAACCTTACACTTATAGAATTAGGATCAAACATTAAGACATAGCCATGCTATGTGTGTTAATTTATTATACTTACTATTTTCCATGAGATTTATGGGACAAATTCCAAGTTACTTATCTTTAATCATTAACATTTACTTTAATTCATGCTTAGATATTCATTAAGAACCATGCTTTTAGTTTAGGGAAGGCTTGGGCATTGATCTACTACCAATCAAGCATCCATAGCCCTAATAGAGACACCTTTGGATCCACTCAAGGACTTACTCCACTACCATCCAAGCATACATATCCTTAATGGAGATCATTAGAATCACCTATGCTTGAAAGCTTTTGATTTTGCATTGCATTCTCATTTTTTGTATTTTTTAGAACTTTTATGCTTTCATCAAGGTTGGGAACTAGGGTAGGTAGGTTTAAGGATTTGGTTAGGTGTTTTATCTTAAGAGAATCACCTATGGCTACAACCATTACCCCAAGTAAGGATGTTTGTTATGTGAAAACATGATTATGCTTCAACAACTTAATATTTTATCCTATAAGTGCAAATCTTCTTAAAACCAGAGTTAGGTCAAGATAATGTTCAAGTTAGTTAACCTACTCATCAGTCTTTACTAGTTTCTTTAAATAATAACATGAGGCTCACATTTAAGAACCATGGTTAGTATATGAATTAGGTTCATACCTTCATTTCTGATCTATGGGACTTCAAGAAACTAAATAAACTTTGAGCTCATGGTTGTTTAAAAGGACTTATTATAATCAAGGAATAAGGCAACAAAAGCAAACACATAATATCAAATCAAGAAATAGAAAGAAATAAAATAAACATGTACATTCTTATATACAAATAAGGGATAGGAAGGAAATAACTAAAAGAAATTAACTATCCTACCTGCACTAAATATAACCATCTTATAGTTTACTCCATAAAGACCTCAGGAGGAGCAGTAGAAAATTAGTGCTTGAGGTATTGCCCAGTGGTGGATAATGTGAAATCTACTCCTTGTAGCTCTTTCAGATTAAAGGTGTTGTTCCCTAGTGTTTCTACAATTTGGTATGGGCCAATCCATAAAGGAATGAACTTGTTATATTTTTCCTTAGGCTCATATGTTTTTTCCCAAAGGAGAACTAAATTCCCTTCTCTAAACACCTTGATCTTTGATATTTTATCAAACCATCTTTTCACTATGGTCTGATGTCTATTAAAATTAGCAAAGGCTTTCTCCCTTACATCTTCCATCTAAATGATGTCTAGTAATCTTGAGTTTCCAAGCTCCTAGCCCTCTTCTATGTACTCTTGCATGAATTTGTACATGGTCAACTTAAGAGGGATAGGAAAGATGGGATCCTAGCCATACACAAATAGAAAAGGTGATGCCTTCAAGGCTTGTTTAATCCTAATCCTATCTACCCATAATTCATACTTGATAAACTTATGCCAAGTCCTAGGCTTATCTGCTAGAAACTTCTTGATTAATTTTATTAGTTTCTTATTCGTAGATTCATAAACTCCATTTCTTTGGGGATAATGGTTGGATGAAAACTTTAGAAAAATGCCACTATCATAAGCCCATTTAGTTATCTATATGGAGGTGAATGTAGAAACATTATCATGTACTAGAGAGACTAGAGTTCTAAATATAGTAAAAATTTTCTCTTCCACAAAATTGATCACTTCCTCCATCTTGGATTATTTGGTTTCTATAGCTTCAACCCACCTTATACAATAATTTGTGGTAGTTAGGATGAATTTTTGACCTTAATATGAATTAGGATTGATCACTCCTATAAATTATAACCCCCATTGTGTAAATGGTTTGTCAATCATGACTAGTTGTAAAGGCATTCCTTCTTTAGGCTTCTCAATGATAAAATTTTGGAAAGAGTGGCATTCCCTCACATGATTGTGAGCATCCTTGAAGATAGTTGGCCAATAGTATCCATATTTGATAATATTGTGTGTAGTAGTCTTCCATGATGGGTTTCCATTACAAAAATTCTCATGAAAGGTACTCATGATTTGGATAACTTCCTCTCTTGAGACACACCTTAGGTAGACCTTTTCAAAGTTATTTCTCTATAAGACCCCATTCTTGATCAAATAATGAGCTACTTTGAGTCTCATAGCTCTCTTTTTCTCCCTTGTTAGTCCTATAGGACAGGTACCATTGATTAGTAAATGAATGATGGAATCATACCACCTAATAGCTTAAATTTTTTATTGATCCAATTGCATAATACTTAACCTAGAACTGGTATTAGCAATCATTTGGATTAGACCTAGGCACCTTACCAATTTTTCCATTTTCATTTCTATGTCATAATCTTGAAAAAATGACATCCATTTACCTTTGCATTCTCCCAACTCATTCTATCTCAACATAAGTTTTGTGGTAGGGTTAGGTAGAATAACATGCACATTATTTGTAAGGATGTAATGCCTAAATTTATTTACTACCTTAACTAATGCATATGTTTGTTTATCAATCAATGAATAGTTTAATTCAAAATTTTTGAAGTTATTAATCATAAAATATATTAGGTGATCACATCCATCAACTTTATAAGTTGAAACTATAGCCATGGTATGGTCAAAAGCAAAATAATAGAGGTAGATGTCTTTTGAAAAGTCAGGGCTTATTAGGATTGAAGCTTGGCTAGTTGCTTCTTTTATGTCACTAAATGCCTTTTTGGATTCTTCATTCCATGAGACCTTGTCATCCTTCTTAAACATGTCATTTAATAGCTTGAAAATCTTTGTAACCTTGGAAATGAATTTCCTTACAAAGTCTATCTTACCAAATAATGATTTTAGCTCTTTTCTATTATTTAGAGGCTCTATTTTGGATATGGCCTCTACCCTTTTAGAATCTATAGAGATCCCATCTTTAGTTATAACATGCCTTATCAATTTGCCTTTAGTTACACAAAAGATAATTTTATTTTGGTTTAAGGAGATTACATAACTTTTGCATCTCTCAAAAACTTATTTTAAATACATAAAGTGATCTTCCCTATTTTTAGGGAAAACTATTAGATCATCCGTATATATAATGATGAATTTACCTATGAGGCCTTGGAAGGAATGGTCCATGGCCCTTTAAAATGTATCTCCTAAATTTATTATCCCAAAGGGAATTCTCTTGTATTTAAAGGTCCCCCACTTGGTGGTGAAATCTATCTTCATCCTATCTTCTTTTTCAACTAGCACCTAGTTATATCTTGAAAAGCCATCAAGAAAAGACATCATGGATAAACCTAAAACAACTTGTATAACCTAGTCAAGAGAAGGAAGAGGATAGTTATCCTTCTTAGATGATCTGTTTAAGTTCCTAAAGTCAATTTAGAGTTTGATCTCACCATTCTTCTTCTTTGTTGGCACCAAATTAGCCACCCAAGTAGAATTCCTGATGGGAAAGACTATCTTAGCATCTAGTAGTCTCTTGACCTCTTTAAAGATCATTAGTTCTAAAATAGGGTTCACAAGCCTTTGAGTTTGACTAAAGGGTTTACATTTTTCTATAAGGGGGATGGTGTGAGTGATGAATCTTGCATCAAAGATCTTTAAGTCTTCATAAGACCATGTAATGATGTCCTTGTATTGGGTAAGCAACTCTTTGGCCTTCTTGTTCTCAATATTGGAGTAGGATTTTCCCATGTTTACTAGTTGGGGTTGATCTTGGGGACTGTTGACCCTTTTTTGCCCAACAAGCCAAAAATTGGTCCCCTTCTGTCCCTTCTATTTTGGGCCATTTCATTTTTTTGATTTTGCACAAGTCTAGGAATTTCTACAGACTCTGTAGGTCTATTTCTATGGACTCTATAGGTCAGTCTTTTGGTGCATGAAGAATCAGTTCAGAGAGTGCTAGGTTACATTGGAAGCTTCTTCAGGACTCTTATCTAAAGAAATTCACAAGGTTGGCATCTTTAAGCCATTTTGAACCATTAAATTAGTTTAATGCTTTGGTCCTGTGCTTAAGTTCAATACTTTAGTTTAAAGCCTTATTTCAATTGGCAAAGTTCATCTCTTTGGTTTAATCAAATGGTTTATCATCTTGGTTTAATGCATTGGTTCAACATTTTGGTTCAATGCTTTGGTTCTAATCAAATGGTTCAATCACTCAGTTTAAAGGGCTTGGTTCAGTTAGCTTGGTTTATCAGCAAGTTCATCACTTGGTTCAACGCTTGGGTTCAATTGGAAAGTTCATTGATAAAGTTGAATCAAATGGTTTGATGCCTTTGGTTCAAATACTATTTGAACCAGTTGAACCAGTTTAATCAATTGGTTCAATGGTTGGTTTAATGTTTTTGATTCAACCAAAGAGTTCAAGGGGCCCCCTCAAAGGACAAGTGCCTTTACAGAAGGTCACTTAGTCAATAAAGGTACCCTTCAGAAGGGCTACGAGAAAGAAACCTAAAAGCAAAAGACAAGGACAATTTATTTCAGACCTATTGTCCAAAGGAATTCCTTTGGACAAAAAGTCCAAAGAAATTTGGGGAGGCCGCGAGAGAAAAAAAATCCAAGAAAATTCCAAAGAAAGGGACTAGGGGAAAATTCTAAAGAAATCAAAGCAAATGAGACAATTCTCACAAAAATTTTATCCACAAAAAAATTATCTAAAGGAAAAGCCCGCAAAGAAGAAAAGCCAAAGCAGGAAAAGGCTTGAAGGAATTTGCCAAAGATGGTGACGTCTTGGAAGCCGTCAACTTTAAGAAGATAGACTAGCCATTAGTTTTCAAACTGTGATGGGCCCACAAACGTCAATTTTACACAAAGAAATATAGAGCATAGAAGGCACCAAGTGGTAACCACAGAAGGATCTGACATGATTTTCTAGGAGTATCAGATCATGCCATGTGTCCCCTATAAGGCTGGGCAAAAGCTGACAAGTGTCAACACTCGTAGTCTCTCTTTTTTGTCCCATGAGAAAAGTGGTGGGCCCTAGATGAATTGATAAAGAAAGTAGAAGATGACACATGTCCTCTTCTATAGGACCTTTAAAGGGTGCCTAAATCTCTTATGAGTCAAGTGGATGCTGCCACATGTCCTGCCCATTTCACAACAGAACGCGCCATGTGTCACTTATTTGAAAATCAATGGAAAGTGGCCAAGGCAAGTAGAAAAGAGCCCAAGGAATGTAGTGACCTACCAAAAGATAGCCCTGAGGGATAAAGGAGCATAGAAAGAGATAGAACTAAGAAGAAGACAATGTGCAAAAAGAGACAAAGTAGGAGGTGAGTTATTTCTAGATGGTCATCAAACAGTGCAAACAGTGAGCAGCGCGACCTACTCTCTCCATTTAGCATTTATGAGGGGACAAAGGATAGTATATTTGTAGGAAAAGAGTAGTCTATTTGTAGAAAATAGGTATGGCCATGTTTTCACATTAATGTGGAACACCAAAGTCAAAGCAGGAGCCGATAATCAAATGGCTTCCTCTTCCCAAGGCTCAAAGCGCACATGGGCCAACTTGCAAAAAGAGCACCAAAGTCTTTCCTAAAAAGCACCAAGTTCTCTTCCTCTTTATATATATTTTAAACTTCTCATTTGAGAAAGTATCCACTCTCTTAGCCTTAAGGCAAAACTCTGACCCAAAAATCTCTCGGGCTTGTAAGGTAGAGTGCTTCCAGATTTTACCTTGAATCAGGACTTAGAATTTTTACCTCTATCTAGACTTGCACTTTAAAGTATATGTCTATTTTCTTCTTTTGTGTTAAGTAATTATATTTCATTCTTTTCACAAATCAATTACAACATGTCCAGTGCATTGTGAAGTCTCATTTCTATAAGTCTACCAGAAGTGTCTACAGCAAGAATATACGCGCATATGAATAGGTTGTCAAAGTGTGTCTCAAAACACCTTTGCTAGTTCCTTCCTCCTTGTATCTCTACAGACCCCTGAACTCACTATTGCAAAATAGCTTCCCCCTTTAGATGAAGTGTATGGGCATTTCTTCCTGGTGAAAAGTGTGTGTTTGGGATGAGTAGGTTAGCATTTTCTAGTGTATCACCTTTTCATTTTTAGGCTTAGGTTCTATTTTTAGCATCTCTCTCTCCCTTTTATCCCCCCCTTTTTCATTTTATTTATTAGTAGTAGGAGAAACCAAGGCCTAAAAGATACATTAGAGGGAGCTATCCCTTATCTAGAGACTCTTCCCTCCATCTTCAGCCAGTCCCATAGGTGAGAGGGGAGTTTCCATTATTGCGTGTGGAAGGGTGAGAGCTAGGCATCCTGCCCTGGGTGCAATCCACTACGTCAAATTTTTTTGGCACACTCGGTGGGACCAACTAGGACAAGTTAGGTCCAAAGAGTTGAAGAATTTTTGGTGTGTTCTTCAATCGACTAGCCTTTAGAGGATTTTGCATCAACACCAATGGTGACTCTAAGTTAAATCAACTGGTTAAGTAGTTTTTGGTGCCATCAAGAAATAGTATTCTGGTATGTATAATTCCATCATTCAGAGCTATGGACCCTATTTTCCTTGGCCAGTCTAGCTATGATCCTTACCAGCCTTATGTTGATCTTTATTAGGTCCAATATGACCATTCTCAGCCCTATCATGAGTTGTATTAGCCTTATGCCTAGTCTTCTTAATGTGTCACTTCTCATACTCAACCCAGTCTCTTTACCAATCAACCCATCTCCACCTTCAAATGAGCACTATTGGGATACGAAAAGTATGTAATAGAGCTCAACACTAGAAAGGGATGTGGCCAAGAAATCCTTGATCATGTTGACCATCAAGTGAGGAATGCACTAAATCAGGTTAAGAGTGAATGGGCTCCTGTTGAAAGAGCCAATTGGCACAAGCTTACAAGTGAGATGTTGGATGTGAGTGGTTTGATTGCATCTTTAGAAGAGAAGCTAAGTATTCATGAGAGGTAGCCTTACCAAGTCTATTAACCTACATACTCACTACCCCAAGTATCATATCAATCATACATAGCCCCTGCTTATAAGCCAAGTCAAGCCTGTCAAAGTCCTTTCCACAATCATGTTGAAGAGAGTTCCAAAATAGTAAATCTTGTGTTTAAGGCTAATCTTGATAAATAGATCGAATTGGTAAATCTTCAAATGTAGTAGTCCAATTTGGTAGTAAGGGAAGTGGAATCTAAACCCTCACTACCCTCTCACATTATGGCCCCATCACCCGAAAAGGAGATGCCTAGTCTAAATATCTTAAGCTAGAATAAAGTGGTTGAGTCATGGAATAACAAGGAGGAGAAAGACATTGTCCAAGAGTGTGAGGTAAAAAATGAGGTTAGACCTTTTCAATTCCCTCCCATCCTTCCTCAAGAAGCTTCTTGCATTTCATGGCAACCTTCATGCACTCCCCATCTCTATAATGATTCTATTGAGCTTCAAGAGGTACAAAATGAGGATAATCTAGCTAAGCAGATTGAGGAATTAGAGGCTAAGATGAGACTGCTTAGAGAAAGAGAGATGGAGTTTTTAGACCTTATAGGGGAGACTACACCAAAAGATACCCCTTATACCAATCCTTAAGCTGATTTCAATATTAATGAAGTGTTGGTAAAGTGGAGAGATGAAAATCAAGTGATTTTGGCCCAAGGTCTACCCCCATTTTCTCATGAGGTTTTAAAAGGATCCCCTACTTCCCTTTCCCAACCTAATTTTGACGAGCCTTGTGTGCCTCCTCCTATTCTAGAGAAAGCCCCCTCTTGTGTGCCAAATCCTTTCTATCAGATGGAACGTGCTCATTTTGGCTCATTCGATGCATCAATCGATCCTGCCCTTAATCCCGTGCATCTAGCTTTCTAGCATGCCTCTCTTCAGATAGTTTTTCCTGTACATGAGCAGACCCTCCCAAATCTTCCCCAACCTCCTCAAGTCTTTCAACATGATCTCAAAATTCCAAGCTATAAAAAGAAGCATCATGAACCAACCCAAGGCCTTGAGGAGGATAAAGTTGTTGCCTATTCATAGGAGCAAGATTCAAATCCTAAGGTCATGAGTTGGAAGCAAATAGTGGAATCTTGGGGTAGAAAGGAAGAGGAGGAAAAAGGTCTCACTCAAAACTTTGAAGAAGAAAAGGCTACTCCTAATCTTGATGATGATTGTGACCTCCAGGAAAGGCTCTTCCAAGAAGATATAGATAGGTGGATTGCAGAGTTGGAGTCCAGAGCGAGTTTCCTCAGCCATCGTGTGATGGACATTTCAAACCAAATAGTAGATTCCATGTCTAAACACACTCCATCCACACACCTCAAAGAGAGCTATCATGCAATGCCTAATATAGATGAAGTGTTGACCAAATGGAAAGAGGAGAATCATTCGATTCTAGTTCAAGGACTGCCTCCTCTTCCATATTTGTTTATCCGTCGACCTTCCACTTCACCCCTTCTTAAGGAGGAACTTGTCTTGAAGGAAGCAAGTGAAGAGGAGTATGCTCAGTTTATGACTGACCAAGGAGACTTCATGAGTAAGGAAGAGGAGGAGATCACCTTAGATGTCATGGAGGAGCATGGACAATCTCTTTTTCATGTTTTGAATGATTCCTTTGAAGTCATTGGGGCAGGTTACACTATTCTTCAAGGAGGCTATGAGGTAGATAAGAGTGGAGAAGGCAACATTGGGACTCAAATAAGTATGCAAAGGGGCTGTAGGCTTTTAGATTTATCCTTTCAAGAGGTTGGTGAATCTGAAGATATTTTCTTTGAAGCCATCAAGGAGGATGATCATACCATGGAATCTGAGCATGAGGTAGAAGAGAACAAGCTAGTCAATGATGCATATCAAGGGGCTTATGGTGATGAGTCAGCAGCAATTGATTTCTTGATGAGATACATCAGCATGAAGAACCAATAGGAGGCAAGCTTATAAGAACAAATAGAGTATGTATATGTTGGAAGCATGTTTGAATTTTATCCACTCGGATACAAGCCAACCCAGGTGGCAGCAAGAGGAGCAGGTCACCAACTCTCCATTTCATTCAACCACTTGTCTAGCACCATAAGTTTCCTTGTCAAGAAGGAGACTTAAGAAGTTTTCCCTTTGATCTAGGAGGGATGTGAATACTCTTGGTTAGTTGTATATAGTAGTTTGCTTTTAGTTTCTTTTCCTACTTTCCCTAAGTGCAGTTTGCACAAGTAGTGTTGTTAGCCTTGTGTGTGTTTTCCCCTTGTGTTTGAGGTAAAGGCTTCATGTTTGATTCTTGGATCTTCAGGGATGTTGCTCACTTTGTTCAAAGCTACATCTGACTCCATGCCCAATGGACTAGAAGGCAACTGGTCTCTAAGCATAACAATCATGCTTCCCCTGGGAGTCACCAATTTGTTGACCATTTTTTGCCCAACAAGCCAAAAATTGGTCCCCATCTATCCCTGCTGTTCTGGGCCATTTCTTTTTTTTTATTTTGCACAAGTCTAGGAATTTCTATAGACTCTACATGTCCATTTCTATGGACTCTACAGGTCAGTCTTTTGGCACATGAAGAATCAGTTCAGAGAGTGCTGGGTTGCATTAGAAGCTTCTTTGGGATCTTATCTGAATAAATTCACAAGGAAGGTTGGCATATTTAAGCCATTTTGAACCATTAAACTAGTTCAATGCTTGGTTTAATGCTTAAGTTCAATGCTTTAGTTTAAATCCTTGTTTAAATTGGTAAAGTTCATCACTTTGGTTCAAATAATGGTTCATGAGTTTGGTTCAATGCATTGGTTCAACATTTTGGTTTAATGCTTTAGTTCAATTGGATGGTTCAATCACTCAGTTCAAAGGGCTTGGTTCAGTTGGCTTGGTTCATCGGCAAGTTCATCACTTGGTTCAATTCTTGGTTTCAATTTGCAAGTTCATCAATAAAGTTCAATCAAATGGTTTGATGCCTTTGGTTCAATAACTATTTGAACCATTGAACCAGTTCAATCAATCGGTTCAACGATTGGTTCAATGTTTTCAGTTCAACCAAAGAGTTAAAGGGGGCCCCCCAAAGGACAAGTGCCTTTACAGAGGGAACTTAGTCAACAAAGGCACCCTTTGGAGGGCTTGTGAGCAAGAAACCTGAAAGCAAAAGACAAGGATGATTTCTTTTAGACCTTTTATCTGAAGGAATTCCTTCGGACAAAAAGTCTAAAGAAATTTGGTGAGGCTGCGAGAGAAAAAAAGCTGAGAAAATTCCAAAGAAAGGGACCCAAGGAAAATTTCAAATAAATCAAAGCAACTGAGATAATTCTCACAGACTTTTTGTCTATGGGAAAATTGTCCAAAGGAAAAGCCCATGAAGAAGAAAAGCTGAAGTAGGAAAAGGCTCGAAGGAATTTGCCAAGGATGGTGATGTCTCGAAAGCTGTTAACTTTATGAAGATAGACTAGCCATTGGTTTTCAAACTATGATGGGCCCATGAATGTCAATTTTACACCAAGAAATATAGAGCGTGAAAGGTGCCAAGTGGCAACCATAGAAGGCTCTGACATGCTTTTCTAGGAGCAACAAAATGTGCCATGTGTCCCCTACAAGGATCGATGGAAGATGACAAGTGTCAGCACCCATAGTCTCTCTCTTTTGTCCCATGAGAAAAGTGGTGGGCCCCAGAGGAATTGCTAAAGAAAGTGGAAGCTAACACATGTCCTCTTTTTTAGGACCTTCAAAGGGTGCCTAAAGCTCCTATGAGTTAAGTAGATGTTGCCACGTGTCCTACCCATTTCATAGTGGAATGCGCCACATGTCACTTATTTGAAAATCAGCTTAAAGTGGCCAAGGCAAGAAGAAAAGAGCCCAAGGAATGTAGTGACCCACCAAAAGATAGCCCTAAGGGTTGAAGGAGCTAGAAAGAGACAGAAACTAGGAAGAAGACAAGGTGTAGACAGAGATAAAGCAGGAGGTGAGTTATTGCTATATGGTCATCAAAGGGTGTAAATAGTGAGTAGTATGGCCTGCTCTCTCCATTTGGCATTTATGAGGGGACAAAATGTAGTCTATTTTTAGGAAAAGAGTAGTCTATTTGCAAAAACGAGGTGTGGCCATGTTTTCACATTAATGTGGAACACCAAAGTCAAAGCAAGAGCTGACAATCAAATGGCTTCCTCTTCCCAAGGCTCAGAGCATACATGGGCCAGCTTGTAAAAAGAACACCAAAGTCTTTCCTAAAAAGTGCCAAGTTCTCTTCCTCTTTCTATATATTGTAAACTTTTCATTTGAGAGAGGATCTACTCTCTTAGCCTTAAGGCAAAACTCTGCCCAAAAATCTCTCGAGCTTGTAAGGCAAAGCGCTGCCAGATTTTACCTTGAATCAGGACTTAACATTTTTACCTCTATCTAGACTTGCACTTTAAAGTATACGTCTATTTTCTTCTTTTGTGTTAAGTCATTGTCTTTCATGATTTTCATAGATCGATTACAACATGTCCAATGCATTATGAAGTCTCCTTTTTTTAGGTCTGCCAGAAGTGTCTACAACAAGAATATAGGAACATGTGAATACGCTGTCTAAGTGTGTCTTAGAACACCTTTGCTAGTTCCTTCCTCCTTTTATCTCTACAAACCCATGACTCACTATTGTAGAAGAGCTTCCCCCTTTAGATGAAGTGTATAGGCATTTCTTCCTGGTGAAAAGTGTATGTTTGGGCTGAGTAGGTCAACATTTTCTAGTGTATAACCTTTTCATTTTTAGGCTTAGGTTCTATTTTTTAGCATCTCTCTCTCCCTTTTCATCCCCCCCTTTTTAATTTTATTTATTAGCAGTAGGAGAAACTAGGGCCTAAAAGATACATCAAAGGGAGCTAGCCCTTATCTAGAGACTCTCCCCTCCAGCTTCGTCAGTCCCATAGGCGAGAGGGGAGTTTCCATTGTTGCATGTGGAAGGGTGGGAGCTAGGTGTCCTACCTCAGGTGCAATCCACTGCATCAACATGGACCAATATCCATTGGTTTTTAGTCTTTCCCACTTACCTTGGGAATCTTAAAAGCCTCAGCCAACTTATCTTGATCAAACAATCTATCTAAAACAATCATCCTCTTAAGGATTTTATTATCATTCAAATAAATGACTTTAGCCTTGAATTTGTCCTCCTTAGATGTATATTAATTAGTTTCATCAATAATATGAGAATTAAATGATCTAAAATTGGTCATGAAATCTAATATTTATTGATCATCATTGAAGACTTGAAAATAATTAACATTGTCAGGCACTAAAGGAGAAGGGATCAGCTCAATGCTAAAGTTGGGGGAATCTTGGTTGGGCATGAGGTTGGTTATAGTAGATTCCAAATCATTAGTAGCTTAGTTATCTTCTCTTGGGATGGAGATAACATTGAAATCATCAAAAGACTCAATTATATTATAGACCCTAAACTTATACCTCTTAAGTTATGAGAGCTTGCATTGATATTTACTTCTTACTTATTTGACTACCAGCTCTGACTCCCCATAGACTAATAGTTCTTTGAATATATTTTTATATCAAATTATAAACCTAGTATAAGGGCATCATATTTAGAAATATTGTTAGTGTAAGTGAATTGGAGTCTATATGAAGCATATAATTCCTTACCATTAGGATCAATTAGGATAACACCAACTCCAAATCCATGATTACACCTAGCACCATCAAAATATAATTTCCATAGCCCAAGGATAACATGATTACTTTTGGGATCACATACATTTGAAGTCTCTAACGTGAAAACCCCTAATTCTAAGTCAATTATGTTGACCCTTTTGTTCACAACATTGTACTCAATGATCATGTGTTTCATCCTTGGCTCTATCTCAACACTGATTTGATTTGGTACTCCTTTCCAAGGTAGACATAAATGTGATCAATTTATGGACATGTATCTATTCATATTCAATGCTTAATAAGATCCCATAAACATTCTGAATATCAACAACTTTAATATCAATAAACTACCACACTCTAGGCTTAGAAGATAACTACATGTGAACATTTAATAACTCTCCAACTACCTTGACTCTAAATTTGTCTAATTAGGTTAAAACCCTATCAGACTTAATTAGTGTTAATCAAATTTATTTGCATAGACCTATTGGCATGATATTAGTGGATGCACTAAAATCCAATAAGCAATTATACAAATTCTTACCAAACATCCTAATAGTGAGCAGGAAAAGAGGATACTCTACCTTATATTTGTGTATAATCATATTAGCATGATCAAAGTTGGGTGGATTGCTAGAATTATTTGAAAATGATTCTAATAAGAGGTCCCTTTTTTTTTAATCTATGTCAGTTCATACAAATTGATGTTATCCTTTATCTTCTTCATATCTGTAATAATGTTATATCTAATTTTATTAGAAGAACTAGGAATATCAATGTTGGGCTTAGAGGTACTCCCTTTAGGTGGCTCTAGATTATTTCTTGAAGAACTGTATAGAGGAGTTCCAAAATTATTTGGTGGCATTCAGGTAGTTAAGGTCTACCTCTACTCTCTATTCCTCAAAGGATACATCTTATTCAAGAATTGTTGGAAGGCTTGGATCTCCTTAGGGATCTCCACATGTTTATTATCCTCTTAAAAGGGGAAATCAAAAGTCTCTACCATAAAAGTGTGATCATATGATTTAGATACAGAGGTACCTTACCATGATCCTTGTTAATGATTACTTCAAATGTATCCAACTCCTCTTGGAAAGATTCAAAAGATTTGAAAAATTTTATATACTCAATCTCACCATGTTTGGTTGTATAATGCACCCTACAATAATTAGGTAATGTAATATCAGTAAGATTAATGTCCATAGTATTATTGCTACAAGATATCTCATTATCCTTGTTTTTATGGAAACTATCATTATGAAACCTTTTATTTAGCCTATTAAACTTTTAAAATGAGAAGTTCCTACCAGAGTTTTCTCTAGTATTGCCTACTTATTTTTTCAACTAAAAGAAACTAGTGCTTAGTTTTTGGACCATTTTCAAGATAAACTCGTTCTCATTCTTGAAAGTTTTAGAATTGTGCACCTAGTTATTGTTAGTACTAATAGTTGTTACTAAATATATTTGATCATTTGCATTGAATCCATTAGTAGGATCACTCAAGAATCCTAAGTTATAACTGGGAGTAGCATGGCTCAAGGGTAGTTGATTTATATCTGGGAGTTGGTTCAAGGCTTCTTATTGTAAGTTTACTTTAAATATTTAATACTATAATCAAATAGCATTTGCACATCTGAATACAAAGCAAAATGAAGTAAGGAAAATCCAAGATCCTTCAACTAATCTAGAATATGCACAAATTAGAAACCCTATGGTTAAAGATGCAACCCAAAATTCATAGAAACTATTCAAATTTAAGACACAAAACTAGAAATTGAGAGAAAAGCTATATTAACAATTGACACATCAAATATAGATAATCTTTGTAGAATTACTTGATAGTATTAGTTACTTGAAGTATACAAAATTTGATTAAAATTTTCTCTCCCTTTACAAGATGGTAATACTTCCTTTTATAGAAAGGAAAGGAAGTATATCAATCAGTTATAAGATACAAAATGTATAAATGATAAGGAAAACTATCCTTCTTCAGAAAGTTCTAGAATACATTTATTTTTCAAAACTAGACTAACTTAAAGGAAATATGCTAATAGACTAGCATATGCCTTACAAAATAATACTCCCTATTTCAAATATTAAAATGTTTTACAAAGAGGAATATTAATCTAGTGGGCCCATTTCTATAGGATCTCCTTATTGCTCTTACAAAAGTTCATTAGATCTTGATGTTGTTCTTTGATAAGTTCTAGATCAATAACTAGGTTCAGGAGGTAGACCTTTTTTGATCATCTAAGTCATCCAATTCCCTATCATCTCTGGCCATAGCTTCTTTGATGCTTTGGGATTCTACAATATTTTCCTCAGTGGTGAAGAGCATGCCCAAAAGCTTTCCATTATCATTACCTAATTTGCCCTAGCTTTTGCCCTTTACCTCTTAAATTACTAAGGTAACTCTATGATTATACTCTACATTATCAATAATCCCCAGGGCTTTAGTATTGTTAGAATTAGCTAGCATCATGCCTAGGAGTTTCTCATTCTAGTGATAAATTCCCTATCATCATCTAGGAGTCTATCAAAACTATTTGTCCACACACTTAGAATCTGGATCTTATCTACCACTATCCCTAGTATAACATTCAAGTGGGCCAAGCTAATGGTTTTGAGTTTAGTGATTCTATCCTTGATCAAAATTCTAATGAGATCCCTTATCTTGGTCTCTACCTCTTGTCACTCTGTTATTAATCCCTTAGTTAATTTACTCTATTGGCTTAATGCATCTTGACTTAGCTTATTTATTTTTAATGAATCAAACATATCAAGGAATGATTCTTAAAACATATTTATTATGGAATCAAGCACTAATAAAATGGCCAATGTCTCTAAGTTTTCTTTTTCTTTTTTATTTCATGCCCCTAATGCCAGCTCTGAGCTGGGCTGAGTGAGCCTCTAATAGGCTCTCAATATCTTCCTCATGGATAAGAACCTCACCATGTTGTTTCCCTCCAACTAGGGTTAAGCCTGCAAAGGGTTCAACCTTTTGGAAAGTAAACTCTTTAATTCCTACCATGTCTTTCCTTATAGTTACCCTTTCTAATCCAGATGTCTCTAGATTAAACTGCATAGTGGTGGATGAATCTCTAACTTTTAGAGGTTGTGGGACCTCTATCTTTGTGCTACTTGATGATTCTAGAGCATCCATTTTCTTGTCCTCTATCCCTATAATAGTTATTATTATTATTTATTATTCCTATTATTTCATTATATCCCTTATCCATTGATTTTTTTAATTCATAGACATCAACATTGATTGATTTGGTCAAAGCCCAAGAGTGGGAGTGGGAAGGGATCTTATATAACTTTCCATAAACAAACTAATTAGGGATGATTGGTCCATGAATGGAGAACTCCTCATTGAATAAGTTTGTCTCACTTGTGGGATGAGTGAGAGTTAAATTTGGCCTTTTCTATCCAATAGGGACAATTGCTAGTTCTACTTTCCTCTTCTTGGGTGCCACTAGGAATATGTTAAGGGTAACTTCCTTCCCTTTATATCCTTACTCAACTTATTCTACTTAAACCTAATATTCTTCAACCTAAACTTCTTCTTCCTTGGAGCCATATTCCTTAGTAAGGACCTTGAGAGCATCCTCTACTATTTCATTAGGCTCAAGGACAATCATATCCAAGTGCTCAACTAGGGATGGTGGTCTATCAGGAGGGGCTAAAGATGAAGGTCCCTCACCTAATCTCTCCTCCAACTTATCCTTAATAATTTCTTATACTATTTATTCTTGGGGCTATGGTGTTTCCATCTAGGGCTACTCTTGGGGTGGCTTGAAAGGTCTAGATAACAAATGGTACTAAAGGGGATGCATATACCTAATATCCCCTTACTTTTCATCACTATTTAACTTGTGAATGAGTTTTAGGTTGGTATTCCTGAATCTAGCCATCACTTCCTCAAAATTGTTGGCCTTTATGTCTAGGGTATCATGATGACCTAATTGGTGTTCATAGATTGGCTTGGGTAACTAATTGTTCTTAAAATGGTATGCCACCACATTATTTGGATCCTATTATCTAAGGTAATCTAATTGAAATATAAAAGAGTCCCTATGACTAGACATGGTGTCCACCTACTTCCAATCTTATATCATTGTCCTTCCAATTATCAAAAGAAAGGGATGGAAGAGGCCTTTCCTCTTATCTTTTAAAACTCTATCAACACCATGAAGGAGTTGAGAATAAATTTCATGCTTTACCAACTTAGGATGAACATAGATAGGCAACTTGTAGGGTTGGGTCAGAATTCCCTTAATTATGATAATAGTGCAATCTAGGTAAAACTAGATATCTCCTATCAGCGCATATTTCTTAATCAAAGGGGGAACCCTAGACATGGGAATACCTATGATGGCCTCCACAAAAGTGGGATATAAATAATCACATCTAAATTAGATGTGGTTCCTATACTTGAAGATGTGTAATTTTGAGTAATGGTGGGAAATTATGGATTTTCCCTTTGAAGACCAATTCTTGATGTTTGGGACCTTGGTAGAGGATACTAGGACATTTAATAGATAAGAAATCATGAAGAATTTCTTTCTTATCTTCCTCTTTATGGTAGTAAATTACTTCCCTAGGAATACATTAATGATATCTCTAATAAGAAGGGTGATTTTATTTTATACCATGAAATACACAAAGGATACATAGCTCTTGTTGACATAGGTAGTTGATGGGGGCTCTTGATGATATATTTAGTAGGGTCATGATAACCCTAACTCCTTCCCTAAATTGGACAATTAGGATCCTACCCTCAAAGTACCTACATACATGGTTCCCTTGGAGTAACCATGGTTTGAGGATAGTATCAAGGTCATTATGGTTAGTCCATTCATTTATTGTGGGTAGATCCACATGGGGTTTTGGGAGCTTAAAGTATTTCTCAAAGGCTAATGGGGAAATGTAAGAAACTCTCCTAGAGCTCCCCTCATGAATGATCCAATCATTATCAATTCTAAAATCAATAAAAATTAGAGAAAGGATGTCAATGTAATGAATTACCTCTAGTTTGTTAGAAGCATGGTTGATGTTAGCCATTTGAACTATGACTAGGTCATAATACCTCCTACTAATAGCTATAATTCCCTATTCCTCTTTATTAATGTTTGACATCTTCACTATGGTCCAAAAGAGCTCAAACTAATTCTTATTACTATTATTTAAGGATGTAGTGTGCAATTTAATATCCTTGAAGACTCTTCTTTCATTGTCCATGGAGAGATAGAGCTCTATTTTTTCTTTCAGTTACTACCTGTGAGCTACCATGACTTCTACTTCTACATATTATTTACCAATGGATTAAAATTGGTCTATGTTCTAACTCTTCCATGCTAAAATAACAATTAATCTCTTCTCAAATTAAATTGTGTTTAATTGAGTTTGATTAGGGTCTCTTTTATGCAGGATTTATGGTTATAAAGCTTTAATGGCAATGGTGTATCTAGAATTTGGCTCATACATGCCTTGGATTTGATTTGGATTTACACCTTTATAAATTTGCATTATTAGTCACACAAGATCTTCTCTTTTATCATTTTTTTCTTGCATAGTACTTATTTGGCATCTCTCTAGCACTTTTCACAACATTTTTCATAAATAATTTTTGAGCACTAGCCATTGGCATTTAAAAATGCCCTTTTGTTTCAGTCCATTGGATCAAGATTAGAGGATCAACATGGACCATTGATTATGATCCAAGCCTTTGCCTTTTGTTGGTCATTTTTGGTACTAAGCCCCATGGTTGTACCACTTGTCATCTTTATGGGCCTTTTGAGCTCTAGTACCTTTGTTAGTCACACTTTGAATGTGTTTTTACCATGCATTAAGCCCGTGAGCTCTAAAAGATCTATTAAAAAGTTGTCGAAATCTTCATACCATTGGATCATCCTTCCATGATGAAGTTAAAGCCATAGGATTTGAAAATATGCATGAGATTTAAGTTAGTGCATAGACATAAAAGAACTTAGGCTAAAATGCTTGTTTACCTAAGTCTATTTCTCAAATAGACTTAGGTTAAATAATTCTATGTTAAGTTTTAAACCAAATAAATTAGGTGGTGATTTAGGTTTAAATACCTTATGCTAAGGTTCATTTTTTGTTTATTAATAATGAAATGAACTATAGGATCAAATTTTTATACCCAAGTCTCTTGGATTTATACAAAGAGGACCATGGCTAAATATTTAAGGATAAATTTTACATTGTGTTTAATAAACACAACATATACTTTGGGATAAAATACTTATGTTAAGCCTATAGAACATGCTCAAAGGGGTCAAAATGATATAATTATCAAGTAAAAAATAGATTTATATTGTATTAATAAACACACTAAAACCTTTGGTTAAAAGCATTTGGGCCAAGTTTTATGTCACAAAGGCCCTTTTAAGATAAGATTTAGTATAAGTCTCTAGCTTAAGGTTTACAGGATTTAAAAAAATTTGAATGGGGGACTTAATATATAAACTTAGAACAAGTTCATTTTTCATATATTTAGAACACAAAACCATTTTAATATTTGTAGTTTAAGGATTTAAAGCATCTAAACATCCTTCAATGGCTTCCATTAGTCTACAATGCTATTCATGGACCTTTTAGCATCATTTTAGAGTCTATCCTAATTTTGGAAAAAATAATTCATAGATTAAATTTAATGATCTCATGGACATCAAATACATCCTTGAAAATTTCAAATGATGGTCACGAGAATGCCAATTTTAACATTGTGACATTCTTTGCTCTGATGGACTTAAAGTTTATGGTCGTGTATACATCAAATATGTCTGTATGGATGTCAAATGATAGTCATATGAATGTTAATTTTAATCTTGTCAAAGAATATGAGAGTGACATTTGGCACCTCCATAGGGACTCGTAGGATCTTGGACTTAATTCACTTCATTGGATCGAGAATCATGACAAAGTGAGAGCCATCTGATTGATATCTAGGGCTTGCTCATGATTGGTCCCTTCTGACATGCAGGCCCCTTTGATTTTAATATTTGAACATGGGAATACCATGTGGTAACTACATAGAGCTCCTGATATTTTGAATTTTCAATGATGTCTTCACTTTGTTTGATCTTGTTATATGATGAAGTGAAGACCATTAATCATGATTTGAGTGCTCAAACATGATAGGTCTGAAAGACTAAGTGCTCAACTTTGTTAAGATTTATTTATATCATCTGATCAAAAGGTGATGAGGAAGAATGAATCATTAGATCTTATGGGTTGTATGTTTTTTAAGATAAGACACATGTCTACCTCACTCTATTGGAACATACCTCACAATGAAGTATGGGCCATCAAATCTATGAAGAAGCAAGGACATTAAGGTAGGACCCATGGTAAATTAAATATTTAGGATAAAGTGTTAAGGCTAAGGTATCATTCATGTTAATAAATATGTTAGGGCCTTATGATTAAAACTTTAGGATAAAAGGATAACAAAGGGACCATGTTAGAAAATAAAAGGGACCCTAAAAAATTAAATATTAGACTCAGTTAGAAACAATAAGTAATTAATAGTGAATATAATAAAGGGGACCAAGTATATTTTAGGTTGAAGTTTTATTTGTGTTAAAAAACATGACTAAGCTATAAACATGAAACTTGTACTCATGTCCAAAATAAATTTAAAATGCTCCCACCAAATAATTCTTTCCAAATTCAAATTTGAACTGAGGGTTTGTACTAGGGTTTTAGAACATGAATACATGAGAAAGGACACAATGAAACCTATAACTTAAAGACATGAAGACCAATCATTAGCAATGTTATGAAAGTTGAAATCAAAACACAACTCAATAAGTTAATATTCTCAAAATTGGATGATCTTCAAATTATAATAATGTTTAAAATAGGCTATGCTTTCAGGGCTATAATTCAAAATATCTCAAGGGTCCTAATTTTCAAAAAAGGGGTATGTTGACCTCAACACTCTATTAATTATTTTACTAAGTGTATTGAGGCCATTCCTCTCATTTACATCATTGAGAAGCAAATTCCCAAATTTATCCATTACCATATCATCTATCAATATGTATCCCATCTCATATTATTTATGATAATGGTAGATCATTTGTAAATAGAGATGTAAAATATCTTTGCACCATGTTAAAAATCAAACATAAGAAGTCCACCCCATATAAGCCATAAGAAAATGGTCAAGCTGAAACATCTAATAAAACCATTATTGTAATCCTAAACAAGATTTTCAATGATGCTAGTCATAATTGATAATTTAAAATTTTTCTTTCCCTTTGGGCTTATCACTCTAGTCATCAAACCCCTATAAGAGCAACTCTATATTTCCTAATTTATGGTACATAGGCTATTATCTTGATTAAGGTCAAGATACCTTCATTTTGTGTTTCTTTAGAGAACATTGTTGATGATGAAGGTTTTAGATTTTTTAGGTTGTAAAAGATGGAACTCCTTGATGTCAAGCATTTTGGTTACCTTGGAAAACTTGAGATCATACTAAAACAAATTATGTTGTAGATATAACAAGTGCATTCTCCCTCGGGAGTTTGAAGTTGGTGAATTGGTCTTGAAAGAGAACCAAAATAACACTAATGCTAAACATAAAAATAAGGGTAAATTTAAACCTAATTGGCCAGGATAATATATGATTAAAATGAACTATGGATTGGGGGTATATATATTGGCTACTCTAAATGGATAAGAGCTCATAAAACCCATGAATATTATATAACTCAATTAGTTCTATACTTGATATCCTTTTTTGAATCATTATCTACAAGACCCCTTACTTGGGGGAAATTTGTTCTAAACTCATTTATTCCACCATTATACTTATAATTTGTACCATTTTATTATAAATCAATGTAATCTTGGACCATTTTACTCTATTCTATTCCACTCTAGATTGTTGTAATCTCACTACCCTATACCGTTGTAACTATGTATCATTCCATTCTAGACCATTGTAACTCTGGACCATTGTAACCCTAGACCTTAGATCAGTTCTATTCCACTAAACCCATTGTAATTTCACATTTGGGCCATTGTAACCCTAGACCATTGTACCCAATACCAATTATGATGTTGATTATGATTCACATGCATTTTGGATACATTCAACATCTGCTATACAAACTAGTTTAGTTAAATCAATATTCATAGCTTTTTTTATATACAAGTGCACTAGGATATGTTAGCACATGGTTTTTACTATCTGGATGGTTCCTTGATATTTATTTTATACTATGTACTATTTTATTTTTACTACTTTCTAGTAGGCATTTTTGCATTGATAAGATCATAGAGGAATGTTGTAGCCAGTTTAACTATTGCTTACCTATGGATGTGAAACTCCTTAACTAAGTGGTTTTTTGTACCATTGTTTATATCCCACTTTGATTGTTATCCTTTTACAACTATTTTAGTTATTGTTTTAAACCTTACCTATGGAAGTGCATCTTAATAGCTAGGTATTTACCTATATATTTTGTTAATATTATGTTTATGTTACTTATCTCAAAAACACAAACATTTGAAAATGGCAAAAAACCAAAAAAAAAAAAAAAAAACATTGCATTGTACCTTTAGTTGTTATGATTATATACACTTTCATCATTTTTTTGGGTCCATTGTGTGCATTACTCATTTGAACAAGATCCAATCCTACACATTTGGCTTTTATTATGTACTCACTATTTTTGCAAGACCATTCTCATATTTCCTCTACACATCAATCATGTTTCCTTATAATAAATTTTCTTCTATCACATATCCTAGGATAACTACATTGGTCTTGAATTTTATGTTATATCTTGCATTTATGGAACTATGTAGGCACCATCCACTACCTCGTGCATTTGGAGTCAACTCAGCCCACCCCTTCCTTTTCTTCTTTTTCCCACATTTTTTTGTTTGTTTCATTATATCCTATAGCCTAGGGCAATTTTTCTATTGTTTATGTGCTATTGTTTCCATATCACTTAGGGGAAACTTTATACCCATTGTTTGTATATTGTTGTACTAGCATCATTGACACTTAGCTTAGGGAACACCCTATCGTAGATAATAATGCCTTTATTACACATGCACAAACAATTTATTTTCTATTTGTGCTAACATTGTGATTAACCATTTATTGTGTTTATTTGATTTTGTGTTTTTAGGATAGTTTAATTATGGCATTTTCCTTTGCTTTGGATTTTATAGTTGTTTTTATTTTCACCATTAATTTTTATTGGTGTTTCATTGTGCTTTGATGTTTCACCATTTACTTTTATTGGTGTTTCATTGTGCTTTGACATCTCACCATTTATTTTTTATTCTTGTTATTTTGTTGTTCATTCATTTTTATTGGTGTTTTGTTGCAATTTGTTATCTCTTTATTTATTTTTATTGGTGTTTAATTATTCATTCATTAGTTTCTATTAATGTTTTGTTATGTAGTTATTTTTTTATTAGTGTTTTGTTGTGTTTTTAGTGTTGTGTTATTGTGTTGTAATTTTATTTATTATTTATTTGTTCATTAATTTTCATTAGTGTTTTGTTATTTGTTTATTGGTGTTTATTTTTGCCTTTATTTATTTTCTTAGTGTTTTGTCATGTCTTTCTTCTTATCCTTTATTTTCCTCTTTTATCTTGATTATTATATTATTTTGTGTTTAATTTTGTATTTGAATACATTTCATAAATTTTTTGAGTCTAACCTTAACTTGGGATTTATTTGTTTACATTTGTATTTTAAACTATTTTGTTATTTATTAGTTTTTCAAGTATACCTTGTTAACACGTGGGTTCTGATTATTTATATCTTGAATCCAGGTTGTTTAATAATTTGGTCTTGCTTTGTTTTTATTTATTACATTTTAAATTCATTTTTGTTCCTACTTAATTCTTGATCATTCAAATTTGATTTTTAAGTTGGGTTACATTTTTGCATTTTTATTTATTTTATTTCATTTAACATCAATACTTGTAACTCTAATTTTGGTAATTTTTATCATTATCCTTAGTTATAAATATTCACATGTGAACAATCTAATCACAAACAAAATACAATGTTATTCTAAGTTATTCATACCTATGATGCATAATTTCATTTTGCTAAATAAAACACCAAGGTATCCAAATTCCAACAATCAATGTAGCACCAAACAACATCTTTGAACACACTATTCTACATATCTGATACCTAAAACAAGATATACAAAAGCCAAACATTGGGAACAAATAAAACTCTCTATGTAAGATGTGCATCTCCTAGCATACACATTATGTTTGTTGACTATTTATATGATTAGTTTAGGATGTGCATCTCTTAAACTATTTGCTAGAATCTAGTCATACATAAAATAGAGAAATAAATACATCACATCCATATGCTAACTAAGGATGTGCATCTCCTAACACTAACATATATAATCATATCATAACAAGAGAAATATAAGTGTAAAAATCATGTGACAACAAAATAATATTAGAGTCCATATACAAGTAGAAATAATCTAAAAATTAATCTCATATATATGTCTAAAAAAATGTATATACATCTAGATAATATCTATACATCTCATAATACAAAAAAATAAGAGCTACAAAATCAGCTCTAATCATGGTTGTCACTAGGGGGGCTCTATTGGAAGCTCTAACCCATCCCTAAAGCTAGTGATGATGGCGGATGTGGTGGTGGAGGACCCATGCTAAAATTGAACCCAATTATCCTTCCACAACCAATTACCTTGTACCAATACAAAATAATTTGATGTAAGATTCAAGTTGGAAGCCTTATAACACTAATGATGTGCAAAATTAAGATCTAGTATCACAAAATATGGCAATTCCTCAAATGACACAAAAAAAGTTTTTATTCAAGGAGGACAACACAATGAAGATATGATAAAATAAGGTGAAGTGAATCATGGATAAGTAAAATTGGATGCAACCTTGGTGGAATTGGGAATCTGATGATCATGCAGTAGTAAATCAAATTAGTGAGCTTAGCAAACCAAACAACTTTGTTGCAGCCATCACAAGAGCCAAGAGAAGGGTTATAGATGAGACACAAGAGGTAAGTCATGATTAAAATAATCATAATATGGTTTATAAAGGTAATAATGATTATATTACTATCCCTTTAGTTTAGAAAAATCAAAATGTTGAAGCAAGTAAGGTTTACCAAGTACCTCAATTACAAGAGCATCCTATTGATCTAAAGGTGAAACAAAAGATTGGAGGATCCTCCTTATTAATAGTAGATCATATAAAAAAATATAACATGAACATGATCATGTGGGATATATTATCAATCTTAGGACAAAATTATACTCTTATCCATGATCTTTCAAGCCTTAGCTTGTCTACAAAATCAACAAAGCAGGAAAGTATGGTTCTAAAAAAATTAGATTAGTAAGAGAAACAAAAATTAGGTATATAAAGGGGTAAATAACACAAAATATTATTTAAATACAATTAATACATCTCTTTTCCTTTATTTCATTTAACTTTAGTAAGACACTGGTTAATAATTATATGGTTGACATTGGTGCAAGTAACATAGTAATGCCAAAATAGATTGTAGATAAGTTAGGTTTGGTGTAAGTTTCAAACACTAAGGGTGTATTAAAAATTTACGGATATCCAAAAATTATAGTGGGTATAATCAATAATCTAAAATTAACACTTAATGCATGCCCAAATGTGATCATTTAGTAAGATGTGGTGGATCTTCCTCCATAGTTTGCTATGTGCTTATCACATGACTTCACTTCTAAGATAGGTGGGTATATTTCAGATGGTTGGACATACATATTTTTTATAACAAGGTATGTAACAAAATTTTCAATTCATTCATATATTATTTCTTGTTTTCATCTAGAAAAATACATGCCTAGTATTGTTAATACTAATTATGTCATCTCGGATGAAATAAAACAAGCTAGTGAAGCTGAAACAAACGCATCTCCTAATGACATTTTTGATATTTTTATTGATTAATATGATATTATGTTCATTATCATGATACATACAATATTATATATGAATTAATTAGATTTTATTATTTACATGAGAATGGTGCATAAATTCTAGTTTTATACAAAGAAGGTGAGAAAATTATGGTTTATGGAAACTCTATTTTGATGAATCATGAAATAAAAATAGTATAGGGTATGGTATTATGCTTATTTAAACCTAAAAAAAAGTTACTATGGTTATATAAAATTTTAATTTGGATGTTCTAACAATGTGGCAAAATATGAGGCCTTAGTTCATGGTTTGCAATGGGCTAGAAAGATGGGAGCTAAGCTCTTACATAATTTTAGAGATAGTGGGATTATGGTACATAAAATAAGAGGTTTTAATGTGTGTAAAAATACATTAATAAAATCATACAAACATAGGGTATGATATATTCTAAAATATTTTAATGCATTTGACATACAAGTAGTGCATAGAGAGAGAAATAAGCATGTAAATAGGTTGGTTGAAATAGGATCCCAATTTGGCATTCCAGTTGATGTAAAGAGTGATAAAAATTATCCATAAATAAATATTTTTGTAATAATATCTATTCATAATAATAATGTGAATTGGCAAGTCTTTGAGGATGATGATCAAGCTGTTCATTTCCTATAATAAGAGGTTGAATTCTCTTTTAGAAATTAGTCAAAAAGTTTGCATTAGTATAGTGATAAAATATTTTAAATCAAGTAAAAAAAGTTACTCAAGGGTATTATCACACTTTAGAATAATTTTAGTAGGATTTATGAGGGTAATAAGGGAGAAATATTCTTTGTCTACCAAAGAAGAACATTATGCAAGCATTGACATAGTCAATGGAAAAGCTCTTGATCTTGGTAAAGTATGTTATCAATCTTAAAAATAATATTTTATTGATCTGTGTATAGATTTTTATGATGTTTTTGCATAGGATTAAAATTATTTAAAAGGTTTTTATCCTAAATTCACTCAACACACCATTAAACTAGAAGTAGATATAAATTTGGTGAGGCAAAGACAAAGGCCAATCAACCCAAAGATGGAACCTTTGATGATAATATAGCTTCAAAAACTTATTGAATCAGCTATCATCTTTCCAATCAATCATTATACTTTGATCACTAACCATTTTTATTTGATGAAGAAGAATTAAGAAATCAGATTATGTGTGGACTTTTGTGACTTAAACAAGGCCTTTCTCAAGGACAATTATCCCTAACCATAAATGAAATAAATATTGTAGTTAGTGGATAGCTTATAATTTTTTTATTACTATATGGTTATAGTGGGTATAATCAAATACTTTTGAAGAGGATTAGTTCAAAACATCATTAAGTGGACCACCTTTACATACACGAAAATGCCATTTGGGTTATCCAATGTAAGAGCAACATTATAAAGATCCATGGATATTGCCTTTCAATGTTTGATCAATAGGTTTTTTCTCATGTATTTGGATGATTTTATAGTTTTTTCAAAGAAGGCAAGCAATCATATGTTTCATCTTAGAGAGGAGTTTGAGAGATGTAGGAAATATGGGGTGTCACTTAACCTAGATAAGTGTGTGTTTTGGTGCATGAAGGTGAACTCATTGCTCATGTTAGTTAAAATCATGGTTTGAGTATTAATCTATAAATAATAGATTTTATTCTTAAATTATCCTTTCCTAAGCATAAGAAAGGATTGTAAAGTTTCCTTGGCAAGATTAACTTTATAAGAAGGTATATATTTGATTTTACAAGTTTGTCAAGGCCTCTTATAACTATGCTCAAGAAAAATTAGAATTTTAATTGGACTAAAAGGGCATTAAAAGTTTTAAATAAATAAAGCAAGTCATTTCTATTTGTCACAGTCTCATCAATCCTAATTTTTCAAAGGTTTTTATGTTATATGCATATGCTAATGTTGATACATTTTTAGGAATATTGACACAAAAAAATAGACATGGTTTGGATCATCCAATATCATTTTTATTAAAGGCTTTAAAGAGTATGAAATAATACATATTTTGTGATAAACATGTGCTTTCCATAATTATATATCTCAAAAAGTTTAGGCACCTACTATCTACCAATAGGATCCATGTAATGGTTGATATTCCTAGCATCAAAGAGTTATTATTTAACAAGGACATGAGTGAAAAGAGGGAAGGAATGTATAATAAGGGTCATGGAATATAACATGAAAATAAAGGTAACCAATCTTACTAGAGGCAAAAGGTTATGTGAGCACTTGGATCAAGACTTGTAGGAAAGTAAATAGATAGTTTTGGGCTTGAATGATGAAGATATTGCAACCAATCATACACCTTCAAAAATATAGTTTCAAGATATGGTAAAGTACATTAAAATTGGAATTTATTCTATAAATTTAAGTGGTTCAAATATATGGTACTTTATGTTGAAATATATTCCTTTTCTCCTTGTTGATGGTGTGTTATTCAAAAAATATGTTAATGGCATGTTTTTGAGATGTATAGAGCCAAGTCAAGTTGAAATATTAATTGAATAATTTCATGATGGACAAGGTGGAGGAAACTTTTAATAAATTAAAATAGACATAAAAATCATGAGCGGTGTATATTACTAGTCAAACATTTTTATAGATTGTCATGTTTGGGTAAGAAAGTATAAAAAATGTGAATTATTTGCATGAAAGGAAAAGCTTGATGCCTTACCTCTTCAACCTATTTCAGTATATCATCCCTTTATCTAATGGGGTTTGGACTTCATTGGTTTCATCAATCCACCTTATATATTTTTAAACAAGTGTATTATTACAAACACATATTACCTTAATATATATATATATATATATATATATATATATATATATATATATATATAAGTAGTGGATTTGAAGGAAATAATTGAATCTAATGGCTTGGAATTCTATGAAGGTTTGCTCACAAGGTTTGGTGTTCCTTCAAATATAATTTAAAAAAATGTTATGGAAATTTTTAAAATTAGTTAATGGGATATAAAAAATGGTGTGTATCTTATCACTTCTTCCAATTATTATCCTCTAGGCAATGGCCTTGCTGAGTCTACTAACAAAAGTTTGTTGAAGATCATTAGGAGAACCATTGAAGACAATTAAATGATGTGGAATTTGAAGTTAAAATTATCTTTATGGGATGATAGGATAACCTTTAATAGGTCCATTTCCAATTCACCATAAAACATAGTGTATGGGATAGAATTTATATTTCCAATCTCACTTGAACTTCCTACTTTGGAGCTAATGCATCAGTTAGAATCGTTGGATAATGAGCCTATGGAAGTGATATATGATAAAATTATGGATTTATAGGAAATTATACATCATTACATGTTATATATTGAGATTCATAACTCACACGTAAATAAATTTTTTAATATAAGAGCATATTCAAGGATCTTCAAGGAAGGTGACTTGGTTCTCAAATGGGATGAGGATAGGGCCAAACTAGGAAGACACAAAGTTTGACTCACTCTGGAGTGGTCCTTAAATGATATAAATTTTAATGGTAAAGAGATAAAAATAATAGTTAATTTTATTCATATTAATAAAAAAAATTTAGGATAGGTTCTTATTTGTACATACTAGTATTAGTTTTCACTGTCCTCTAAGTGCTATCTTGCACATTTTTTAGTTGGTAGTTATATTGGTTTTCAATTCCATAAGTGATTATGGATAATTTTTGCAGTTTTTTGAGGGAATTTTTAGTTTCATATTTTATTATATTTTTATTAATCCATATAAAAATTATTAAGGCTATTAGTCTTGAGTTTTTAGTAGGCAAACATCCTGATAGGGTCGCCAAGAATGTTGATAAATTTTGCCACAATTAGTTAAGGTTGCTTATGTGTAGGTTTTAAATAAGATTACATAAAGGTATTTAAGATTAAATATGATATATAAAAAATATTAAATCATTCACCAAGATAAATCCATGCTCATGAAATAACTCATAGGTTCAAATTTTGGTAGAGGTTTCTTTTATTCCTCTAGCAAGCTAGTTGTAAACTAGTAAGGGCAATTTTCAAATGTTTGGTTCATAAAGGAGAAGAAGATTTTGTTATCATGTTATTATGGGAATATATGGGAAAATATTACATAAATATTACATGAATTATTTTTATGTCACATGGATTAAATTTATGAATAATCATAAAGAAGGAAAGGTGCTCTAAAACCCCAATAACTCAGGGTTATGAAATATGATTGCATTTTTGAGTTATTTATTGAAAATTAAAAGTTTTTTTAGATATTATTGAGAATAAATAACATAAATATACATTAATAAATAAAAATTTAAATGCAAATAATGGATAAATGTATATATATATAGGTTACAAGGTTTCAAGCATGCAAGAGACAATCAGAAAAGGCCTTTTTTAGATGTTTAAGTGATTGGTTGAAGATATATAATGGTTTTAATGATTATATTGGATATTAAATTAAATAATTAAAAAATTATTAGTTATTTATTCCTCATAAAACTCAATAAATTTCCAAAAATTAGACCAACAAGCATTCAAAAATGAAACTATACAAGCTAGGAAGCACTAAAAAGTGCATATTTTGAGTTTTATTAAGTGAAATATATTTAAATTTGACATGTAGGTATATTTATATGTTTTTAAATATTTATAAGTGTTTAAATATCCTTAATATACTTTATGATATAAAAAATGGCAAAACATAGGTCTACACCATGAAGGAAATCAGGGGGTTTCACCAATTTGCTCATAAATGGAGTTAGAAATGAGTGTTTAAGATATCTAAAAGGGAATAAAATGATTTTATAATATTTATAATTATTTAAAATGTATTAATGCATGATTATTTAGTGAAAAAAAAAATTAAAATAGTCTCAAATCATTGAAAAACATCTCTAGGTGGCCATGTGGGCATTAAGCAAACACTTTTTTATGCATTTTTCTTTGAGAGTTTGGTGAAGATTTTTCAATATTTAAAAATAAAAATGTATGAAACATTTATACCTATAAAATTAGAATAATATGAGTGCTTTTTGATTCCTATAACTCATTTTAGACTCTCAAACACAAATCAAGGTTTTTTTGAAGCCTAAAGAGCATTTTTGGAAGTTGTATATGGAGTTTGGAGCTAAAAATTTGTTTGAATGTCTTTGAATTTTTTTTATGATTTTAAAATACTATTTATACTCATTATATATTTAAAAAATACAAATTTATCAAGTTATAGGTTCTCATTTTGCATTCAATAAGCTTACCAAAATGGAGAAGATGAGCATATCCAAGGACTAATATGAAGAACTATGGTTATCCATAATCAATTGCACTCTTAGAAAGGATATTTAATTAATATAAATAAAAATTAAACATTAAATTAATATATATTATATTACACATTTTATTAAAATGAAAATCCATAAGTTCAATTAGTGCATTGAAATATATAACAACCTTACCAAGTCAATCACATGTACTTTTTGCCATATGGAGATCAAGAAGAGTTTAAGTGTTTTTTTTTAATAATGAATAAATGTTATAAGGAGACATAAAAAAAATAAAAATGTAATCTCTCTCATTTTAACTCCCCCTTGGAGCTAATTTTATAAAAATTCAAGTCAAAGAAGAAGCTTTCAATCATCCCTAGAAAAGTGGAGAACCCACATGCAAGAATAGAGGGGTTCAGTTAAATACTTGATTAAGTAAATCAGCCATAATTTCATGAAGGATAATCCTTAAAAAAAACATGAAATATATTTCATAATATTCCACCTTATATAAATTTGAGGAGGTTGAGAGAGAGAAACATGCATGCAAGATATAAGGAAGATAGCTGAAGTCAAATTCCAAGATGCAAGTAAGATAACTAAAGTTACTCACTAGATAGATGGAGAGTCTCAAGGAGATTTAATGTGTTATTAAAAATGATTTAATTAAAGATAAAAATTATTTAAGTGAATATTATCAATATATCTAAAAGATTTAAAAGCATCAAAACATGCATGTGAACCTTTGACTTTTTCAAAACATTTAAGCATGTTGATCTCTCTCTCCTATGCCATATTCCAAGAAAATAATATTTAAAATATAGATGTACTACATAGGAATTTTTAATTTGGAAGTTGGTGTTTCATTTTGTGGTTGAATTTAAGTTTTAGTTGAAGGTTGAGTTGAAGGAAGAGTCAAGGATGACTAGGATGATGACTCATCCCTATCTTAGGGTTGTTTTGTCTCCTCTCTCCTTTATTCATTTTCTATATGAATGTTTATTTTTTACAGGAGAGGATCATATTATGATTTTATCTATATATAAATTCTACCAAAATTTATATTAAATCACCTTTTAAGTGATAATAATTTTTTTCCTCCATTTTCATGTTGTTCATGAAGTGTGTGCCTTATGTTCATTGATGTAACTTAGTGAATGATTGTTTTTCCTATGTTTATTTTTGAATATTTCACCTTTATGAAACATATAATAATTATTTTAGGTCATATCAAGTGTCTATGTCTAGTTTCTACCTAATTTGGAAGTGAATTCAACCTATGTTCATTCCTTCTATGCTAGTGTGAATATTTATCAAGACCTATGTATGAATTACTAATGCAAGAGTCATTGTATGAAGATGAAGTTAATTTATGATTTTTTCTTATATTTATAAGTATTTCAAGTGTAGGCATAATTAACCTTTACATTAGTTCAGCACCCCAAAATTTTAATTTCCTTATTTATTTTTAGGTTGGATATTTCTCCTTTTACCCTTTTCTTAGTCAAGAAATCACTAAATTAGAGAGTCTAGAGAGAAGTAGGTGAGTGAACCAAAGGGAACCAGCCCTTAATATGGATATTATATCCAATATAATGCCATCCACTCTTTAGATAATTTCCATTGTATCAATAAGAGTGAGAATAATAACACATTCTTAGTAGGGTACACTTTTAAGTGATAATAGGTTCCTCAAAATATGAGTGGACTATCCCAATTATACCATCAACTAGATAAGATATCATAGAAAAATTAAAATCTAGTTATTTTTTTGAGCTACTAACTTTGTGGATTAAATTATCACTAATGATTTATCCTATGGAAATGATCTTGGTGGAGGTGACGATGGTGTCTAGTAGGGGAATCCAAACCTCATTAACATAGGTTATGCTTGGGAAATCATAATTTTTATATAAAAAGGCCATGGAAATTATGATCCCTAGATTGGAGATGGAAATTGGAATAGAAAAGGTGAGCCCATTGAATTTGAAGGTGGTTGGGTTATTTTCCCATTCCTATAACTTATTGGTTACATTGTTTGTAGACATCCATTGGTTGACTAGGGCTTGGTTATGGGGTACTTTGGGGCTAGGGAGTTGGTAGTAATTATCAAAGGCACACCCAATAACATAGGCCATGGGTGTGATATAATTATATAAATGCATAATTTTCCCTAAAAATTGGCCATTTACAAAAAGATCATAGACTACATCAATGTAGGGCATTACCTTGAGTTTTGTTATTGCATCATGTAGGCTCACTAATTTAATTTCCACTAGGTCCTATATATATCTTCATTTAAAGGATGAGAGTTTCTCCTTAGGGTGATTTTATATCTTAACCTCCTCCCATATAGTTGAGTAGTGTTTGAAGTTGTGATTGAGAGCAACCTCATCAAACTTTTTATTAGTGAATGTTCACAACCTAAAATGGAATATGGAGAGGGGGGAGGTGGAAGATGTGAAGTATAAGCCATGGGTATGCACTTAAGCTTTAGTTTTATGTAAATTTAGAGTTTTTTCTGGGTAAGTATAGAGATAAAATTTGGGTTTGTAACTATTCACTTGATAGAAATGTAATTGTAATTTACTTGGTTGATTATCTATATTGCCTCTTGGATTTACTAACTCTTCTAAATTAAATGAATTTAGTTGTCTAATTCATGTATATTAATGGAATAAATGGAATTTTACAACCTTTTACTTTTATATATTTTCATATTTTGAATTTGGATGAAGTGTTACCTTTTATGAACTCTGCTTCTAGGTGTCTTTTCCCTCTTTTGCCTCAAGTGTTCTGTCATTGCCACTTGACACTTGTCATCCTCTCACTTATTATAAAAGTATTTCCACTTTTTAACCTATATACTATGTAATTTTAGGTACATGTGGTGAAATTTTACCATCCCATTACCTATCAATCTCTTTTTGCCTTACTCTTTTCCTTTTATTATTTTAAGCCTATGTGATTATGACACTTGGTAAAATCCCATGATATCACTTTCACCAGTAGTATCATACCATCCTTAATATTTATATAAGACTTAAGTGAGTGGTATGATGACATGTTTCATCATACCAATGCTTTGTTTACCTAGAAGACTTAAAACTTCCCAGACTATTTCGATGGAAATAAGCTTGTTAGATTTTTACACTTGGATAACTATCACTACTTTGCTTGCCTAAGACTTTCACATATTGAAAATTTGATCTTATAATTTTATAATTGAGTGGGATTATGACACATGTCATCATCCCAGTTGTATTATTTCCTTAAGAGTAATTTAAAAGTTTCTAAGTGTTCAAATGGACTCAAGTTAGTGGGATATCACTACGTGGTATCAGTTTTTAGAAGATTGAAGTGTAAAATATGCCAAGGAAAAAATAATTTAGAGGTAAAAGGTAATCAAGGCCTGAGAGATCTAAGTTGGTGTAGAATACCCAATTAATAAAATTTTCTATAGATAAAATTTCTAATATACAAAAGTTCTAAGGAACTTATGTGCTAAAAAAAATTCCAAAGGAAAGTGCTGAAGAAGAAAATGCCAAAGGGAAATGTATGTGGTGAAACTTCAAAGGACCCAGATACTTAGGAAACTTCCAAAATAAATTAATAGGTTATATCTAATAAAATAATAAATGAAAATTTGGATAACCAGGAAGATGGTATTTTAATTAATATTAGAATGAACATATTCTTAACAAGAAACCTGAACATAAGGACTTTGGGAAATATTATATTATTAAGTACTTATGAATAATAATAAATTATTTCTTCATGATAACTAATTTCTTTTAGGCTAAATCAGGTCCATATTCAAGAAAATATTGAGAGTGAGGTATGATAAGTGCAACACTATGCACCTTCAAATTTTTTAATATTCTCAACCCTCTATCAAGCCCAGTCCAATACTAAGGATTTTATGTAACCCTAACAACATCCCATTTGATTATATCTAAGCATATTTCATATCTATTTAATGTTAATGTAAATAATCCCATTATATTATATGTTTTTTTATACTTATTTTATTTTTTGGGTGCTAATTGTTTCCTACAAAAAATCCATGTGTAGGCATCTTGCTGAGTCTTAGTCCTAGAGTCTGAGTTGGCAATCTCCTATAAGCCTTTAGGAAAATAGGTAATAATATATTTAATTTCATGTGACTTTTAAATGACTTGTATTTCTATGCATTTTATAGGAATTGGAGGTGATAGAATTGTTACAACCTTGAGAGGCCTAAACCAAAGAGGAGGCACCAAGTGTATCTATGCACCTAGAGGTGTCAGAGATATGAGAACCTTGGGAGGTCCAAAAGAGTAAGAAAAGGATATGTGTAATTATATAAAACCAAGTGGCATAGTGATCTATAAGTACCTAAAGGATTAAAACAAGGGTACATGATAGATCCATAATTTAATCATAGAGTTCCACATGTACTTTGTATGCTTAAGTGTTAAAGCTATTATAGAAAATAACTCCCCACCATGCCTATTTGGAATAGTACTTATTAATCCCACCATAATCTAAGTGACAATGTGGAAAAACCCAAGGAATTTTATAGTGCCATGAGGGATAAACTAGGTGTGTGCCTATCATGCTCCTCACATTTATTAACTTTATTAGGAGAAATCAAGATTCCATAACTAGAGTAGTCCCATCACTGCCAACCAAATCCAAATGGGGATTGTTTTAAAAATTTCAAATTAATGATAAATTAGGAAATGGATAATCTAGAATAAAACCATCAAATCAAAGTTTATTTCATGTAACATGATATTACTAGATCCATTATTATAGATAATGTTGTAAATCCCTATAAGGTCACATTGAAATATGGTTTACCATTATCAATTCTATATTTCTCAATAATCAAGATATTTTTACCTTGAGTTCATCCAAAGCACATAGAATATCCTTAAATGAATTATACATAAAGAGTCTTACACAGTCTAGAAATGGTCACTTCTACTTCTAATCCCAAATTAGAGCCAAAGTTTTAGGACACTACTTTATTGCAAGGTGTAACTCAATTTAAACATTACAACAAGATTTTCAAAAAAAATTATGACATAAAAATACCAAACTCTAATGATGAAGCTAATGAAAATGATATCCAATATGTAGATGTAAAATAATTATATCCAAGATCACCATATCAAATGATGCATATGATGGAGTGATCTCATGAGTCAAGCAAGTGCACAACACAATGAAGCTTCTAGTAAATGAAATCATGCATAGAATATTACAAAGGAATGAGAGCAAATAATGAAATACTGTATATCATCCTAGATCATGAATACAAAGGGATAAATTTCACATCTCTCACAACTCTCAAAGATATCACATCTCACAACTAAGTAGCTCAAACAATCCAAAATATACTGCATTAGACTACCTTTTATATGAAGGGAGAGAGGTGCATATATAGGTTGGAGAGAAAAATATACCACACATTCTAGTGAATGTGTAACTAATCTTCCCAAGTAACCCAAATGACCTCTAGAGCCCTAAGCAAGCTAATACAATAGTGTAAGTAAAACTCAGTGAGAAAAAGGACTACACCAACACCCCCCCCCCATTATCATAGCTTAGGTGAGTGATGATACACAAAATGGGTCCTAACAATAAGTCCTAATAAGGTACTGATGTACAATGCAATGATCCTAGTATCCTTAAAAATATGAAGGATGTATCCTTCCATAAATAAGAAAGAGAATGTATGTGTAGAATGTCACATATGGAATGTTGTAGTAGGTCCCTCTATAGTAAATGATGTTTCTTCCTTTTAAAAGAAAGAAACCATGAGCTATCAAACTGATGAATTCCCACTCAAGTGGAATGTGTGTAGAAATCATGATGTATATCTCTAAAAAATGCTCAAATGTCACCCTACTAATGCTTGAATGTGCCAAAGTATGATTAGATATCATGGGACTAACTATAGAAGAAAGAAGCATATAATGAAGGAGAGAGAACAACTAGAGAAGAAGATAGACATGACAAATTCACTAAAAGAATGTCAACAAGAATAGGAGATTAAGTCTTAACAACCATTGAAACTAAAGAATGGTCTATGAATGAAGCACTTAGATTTACAAGATGAACATCCATATGAATATATGAGTCATCAATTCTCTAAATGTGTTACTCTCACTAAAATCAATAAATTCCTCTAAAATACAAGTCTATGAAGGTTTTGAAAGAGTAGCAATCTACATAAGAACAAATAAAGAATCTATAATAAGAAAACTAATGTCTTGAAAACTATTATCCTATAGTGGGGCCTTAATAGAAGGAAGATCATTGTCCACCATGGATGTATCATCATAGGGAATAGAAGTAAGAGGTGAGAGTAAAATAGTATCAAAAGAGATGATAGGAAATAAAATAGGTGTGACACAAATTTTAGCAAGATCACTAAAAAAAACTCTATAGTATGCTCCAGATAGTGAATGGACACTATGTATATTCCATATAGAAATGAATATCCATGGACACATGAAGTAACAGAGTGGAAAAAACCTTGTCACATGTATTAGCCCACTTATTTAATTTAATAGGATTAGTGGGTGCAAGAATCTATCCATATAGGAATGGAATACAATTCTTGAGTGTGAGCAAGTGTTCCATATAAAAACACCACAAAGCATAATTATCATTCCCAAGAAAGACCACTATTATAGACTCAACCTTCTTCATTGGGTAGTAATAGTGCATGATCTAGAGATGGAATTTGGACTATGTAAAAAATAAATCCAATCAAGTGAGAAAAATTAGTGTATTAGTGATGATACACACTCAAATAGATGTCAAGATTTGTTGATAATGCATCTAATAATACAAGAGCAATTTATGCAAGTAGTCACTAAATGGGCATAGGTAATAGTTACAAAAAATTGAATGTGTACAAGAGAGAGTGTAAGGCCCCCAAAAAACCCCCCTTGAAACTATGTCAGGTAGTCCCTCCCACCCAAATTTTGACACTTTATATAGTAGTATATTTTGTAAGTCAAACTAGCCAAATGCATGGGAAATAAAAAATAAACACTTTTTCAAAAGATGGTACTCAATTTTGAATTACCATTTGCAATATATTAACAATATAATTTCCAAAAAATAGTCTTTTTAACTAAAAATTTGCACTTGAAAATTAAAAAAATACCTTTAGGTGAGGTAAAATATGATTTCCAACCATTCGTTGGAACTGAAACTAAATCAGTGACCTATTAGTCATAACTCCAAGTCTTAACCAATCCTTTTACTCACCCCCATGTGCAGCTTAATAGAAACAATTCCACTTGAGGACAAAATAAAATTACACTATTAAAAATTTAATAAAATAGCTATAATTTTAGGGAAATTTTTTTAATTGAAGCTTGTTTTGGAAGAGAGGAAGTATAGCCTCTGAATGTATTTGTAGGTTTGAACAATTTTAGAGTGAAATGGATGCCCAAATGAAAATTCATGACCCAAAATAAGTACCAAATGTACAAGGAGGATGCCAAAATGAATGTTGGGCTATATTTTTCTAAATGGATTCCCAATCTGAAGGATTCAACAATAATAAGGGTGCCCAAGACTATTTTTTGATTGAAGAAAGAAAGAATGATGCCCATATTTGAAATAATAAAGTTTTAGGGTATTAAAAATGGTGACCCAACTCAAAAAAACATGATTTTTGATGTTCTAAAACCATCACATTAGCCAAAAATGCCTTGGATAAATACAAAATGCCATGGATCAACAAAAAATACTTTATATTAGCCAAAAAATGCCTTAGATCAGCAAAAGACTTCATAGATCAGCCAAAAAATGCTTTGAATCAGTTTTAAAAAGCCTTAGATCAACTAAAAAATATAGATCTAATTTTTTTCAAATGCCAAAAGAATATTCATACCATGAGTATGCTAAACTAGAGATCCACATAGTCATAAAGAAGCCACAAAAAAGTGATAATGGTTGTAAATGAACTAGATCTACAAAAAAAATGATTCCACCAAAGATGAGAACTCTAATAGATCTCAATATTTCTCTTAACAATTCATATGATAATAAAATATAAAATCTTAAGATTTTATAAAAGACAACAAAAAACAACCAACCAACTAGACAATTGTGAACATGGTTTAGAATTTTGATACCTAAAAGGCATTGTATCTAGGATTACCAGATCAACAAATGCATATGATAGAGTGATCTCATGAGTCAAGTAAGTGCACATCACAATGAAGCTTCTAGTAAATGAAATCATGCATATAATATTATAAAGGAATGATAGAAAATTATGAAATACTCTATATCATCTTGGATTATGAATACAAAGAGACAAAATTCATAGCTCTTATTGTTCTCAAATCTATCACAACTCACAACTAAGTATCTCAAAAAATTCATAATATACTACATTGGACTAATTTTTATATGAAGGTAGAGAGGCATATATATAGGTTAGAGAGGGAAAGATACCACACATTCTAGTGAATTTGGAACTAATCTTTCCAAGTAAATCAAATGGCCTCTAGATCCTTAAGCAAGCTAATACATTGTGTAGGCCAAATCAAGTGGGAAAAAATCCTACAAATACAATATGAATTTGTCACTATCAAAGTTTTAAGACTACATAAATTTGTCTCCAAAAAAAGTCTTCTTATGCATAGACCTATTCAGTAATATACTACCCTATTCTAGGTGAAGTATGGATATTGTGTACTCATCAAACACCAAATTAAAAATTGTGGGCATATCTATACATACATTAGATTAATATCACAACCTCCTAGAATACATAATCACTTATGATAATGATCTTGTATATGCCTTAAAAGAGTCTCACAACATCCATGACCAAGAACTAGGCTGAAGACATAGAAAAATGGGTCAACAAAGAGGACATTTATGCATACACAATCAAGACATTCCAAGAAAGAGTGTACACTGATATGTTGTTAATGAATCAATTATATAGGGAAAGTGACATTATGCATGTCAATAATTTTTATTTTCCTTTCCTTAACATCATCTTGAAGGGAGAGTAAGTCTCGTATTTTGGTAGCATCATTACATTCAACCTTACTCAAAAAGTGAATGGAGCATGTGCTAGAGGTAATTTATACATGATGTCCTACATCATGGATTTTATTTTCACTACCCTAGACATAAATAACAATATGTTACCTCTATGAGAACCAATAGGTTTTTTATTTCATGTAGTGTTTTACAAACTCTACATTCACCACTTATGGAATCACATCTAGGACATTTATGACCACTTATACCCTATTATGTATTGTGCCATCAATGAGGGGCTAATGCCAAGGCTCTCATAGGAGATAAAGAATTAAATCTAACCCATTGACACTTATTGGTACTATAAATATCATACCATATTTATGGTGGAAGTTATTATTTGGCCCTATCTATTGCTACCATAAATAATTCTAGATCATGGAAGGTATTCTAGGGCCTTATCTATTGCTACCATATATAATTCTAGACTTCCTTGAAAAGCAAGAAATATCTTATAAATTTATCAATATCATCTTAAATTTTTACTATAGAAAAAGATAAAAGTCCTAACTAATGCTCTTCATGGTCATTGGTCACCACAAATATAAAAGCCTATAGGCACTATAAGTAATGGCCTAACATAAATAATCATTCAACCTAGGTAAGGTTAAGGATAGACAATGGGATCCTTAGGGTATGGTGCATGCTCAAGTAGATAAACACTAAACATGTTTATTTTCACTTAAACTTGTACCCCTTGAGGAGATGACACGTCTCTCCTCATTCAAGTGGCATAATGGAACCACCTTAGGGATGTGGGTGACACAAATTTGAGGTGGATCTCTATATTAGGGCTAGTTCCCTTAATGTACCACTATAGATCGAACCTACTAATAATTTTTTGGGGTGAAAAGAGAGAGGTATAACTAAAAATATATATAATTTAGGGGAGGTGATACACCAAATAGATAGTCTACTCACACCACTTATAATGCACTTGAAACGAAAGAGAATCCCACACATACAATTCATTCAATTAAACCCTCCTCTTCTACATCAATGTTTCAATCATGGGGTTTTGAAGATAGATTAGGCTAAGAAATTAGATAATAGGTCTTCTATAAACACTAATTAATGAGTTAATCACCATACCTATAATCCATATTGGACACTTCTTATTGACCTGCAAAAGAGAGCTTTCAATCCACACAAGAAACTAAGAAGAGTAACATGTGAAGGTAATCAAAATACACTTGCACAAGACCAATAACCATAACATGAAATTAGTGAAATCTTTAATGAATTAAAAAAGCTCAATAGTCACTAAGACACTTGTCAAGCAAGTATAAGGAGTTATAATAGTCATATAATCAAGAATGAAACATTTCTTACAAGGAAAATAAGGATAAATATCCCTCCAACTTGTCTAACTCCTCCATATGTGGCATATATTCTCTCTTGCTTGAATAATAAATTTCCCTCATGATTTACCTTCACAAAAATACCTCATCACTAAGTATGGTCATGTTTTGTTATTTTTATAAGGTGGAGGGGTTACTAAAAATCCCCTACATGTATTTGAAAGGTCCCTAATCATCCACATTCTTTTATCCATGAGCAATCATCTCCAATAGTTACAAATGACTCATTATCATGCAAATCTCACACTTGGCATTAAAAATCCTTTTAATTATATAATCTAATCCATGAAAAAGGAGGAATGATACTTGTAAAGAGTTTCCAAGTCATCAGGTTCATGAATCAAGCCTTAAAAGGATTCTGAATTGGAGTTTCACCATTTTCACTAAGTGTTCACTACTTGTTCAGTATGAATGGATAAGATTAATAAGGTATAATACAAACTTATGAGTTTATATAGCTCAATATATGGACATTAGGACTTATAATAATTCCTAATCTCTCTCACAAAGGTGGTTACATCTTTTTAAAGTTTTCCATGCCTACAAAACACACAAATCTATCAAAACAAGCTCTATTATACACCATCTGTACAAGTAGGGTACAACTCAATCACATGGAGATGAGAATTTTAGAGTCTTATATCATATCCAATCATTTTCATGGTCACCTTATCCCATTTTGAGGCTCCATTTTCCTTATTTTCTCCATTGGGTCCTTAAGGAGGGTTTTGTGAGGGTTTCTAGTCTTTTCAAGTCTTAGGCATTGTTCATAGAGTTGGCACATTGAAATTATAATATAATTACTATAAGATCATATTAGGGACCCTATCTAACACCTCAAAACACCTTATGTCACCATGAAAATTATTACTAAATTTTTGAGCTTTCTCAGATGGCCATTCAAGTCATTTCTGAGTTCTACATAGGCTTGTGTGCATTTTAAGCCAATAAATGGATTATTGGTCGAATCACCAACATAATAAATGATTAAACTTCCAAATCATCACAAAACATGTTTTAATCATGATAATATCTCATTAAGAGATATAAATGAAAAGGCCGCCCCTTTTAAAATAGGCTTAGACCTTATTCAATGTGTCTGCTTGCAACTTGGTGGTTCAAGTCTCTTGGTTGGCATTCCATACCTATGAGATGGATTAGGCACATAATTTTAAATTACATGAATATTATACAAATCATTATAATTATTTTAAATTTTTAAATATGGAATAACTTCTCTTTTGGAGTTAGGCATGTACCTTGCCTAACTAGGTCTACCTACAAACCTTATAGCCCATAAAATATTTTCTATCTTCCAAATTTCCTACATAGTTTCCAATATTTAAATATGTATGTTAAAAATCCAAAAACCATCTTTAATATTTCCCAAACCTCCCAAATCACCAATTCACCCATTTCCTAAAATTTGTAGGGTTTGGTGCAAGAACAAAGAACTCTAACTTTGAGACAAAATAAAGGCATGTTGCCCTATTTTCTAAAAAAAAGTCTTTGAGGGTTTTATAAAAGTCATAAGGGTTGTATATAACAATTTTTAACTCTTTAATCCAAGTATAATACCTCTAACTCTCTCTATTTTCTAGGCAGACTTTCAACAAGATAGACTGTCTACATGATACTTCAAGAGTTGACTGAGTTTTGCACAAATTTTAACTCTCTTGATCTTTTATTCATGGTATAAATGTATATAAAAGTTTACATCCATTTTATTAAGCTGTTTCAACTCTTATTCACCCCTAAAACCTTCCCTCATTCATCATATGCATGTTGGAGACATTAGATTGAGTTTTTCAACATAGGGCTGAGACACCTTTTTTGATGGCTCCTGTAGGTGTTATAGGTTTTTTTAATCCTTGAAAATCAATATTTTAAACCTCTCCATGGATCCTAAATATTTTATCACAATTTTTTAGTCTTTTTTTATTCATGTCATGCTATATGGGCATCTAGGTGTACCCCTTTTTAGGTCATTACCTGAGATTGAGACACTCTAGTTTGTAGGTGTAAATCTAAGCCTTGATTGATGTTTGGTGATGGTATTATAGATCCTTATTTTATAATTAATACCATAAAATAATTTTCAATGCTTCTTATCTCCTTATTTTGTTCAAACAACCATCAATACACCATACTTAGGTCTTTGTTATTATACCCTGCTTTCCTGAACTATTGGTGGCATTCTTCCCTATGTACGAACATTAGGGTATACTAGAGAAGCAAAGCACTGTATTTAAACCTTCTATGTGATAAATTTCCATGTTTACCATTAGAACCATTAAAATGTGGGGGATATTCTAGTACCAACCTGTGACAAAAGAATTTTCTCAAAGAGTTGAAATCCTAATGTAGGTGGTTGATATCTTAATTTGGAACACCTGTAGGTCCATATGGATCTTGGACCATTATGTATCATGCCTTGAAATGATTCTTGGGTTAAAAATGATACATCCAATCTATGAAAAACTTCTGAAATATGAAAACAAGGCTTAAGACCATAATCTTAGGTGTAAAGGGTCAGTTTAATTTCAAATCATGTAGGTGTTTACTACCTAAACTCAGTGTTTTATATGCACTTTTGAGGACCTTTAAAGATCATTCTCCCTCTAGTATCTCCCCTTACAACTTGGGAAGGGCCTTGCCAATGATAGAGGCTATAAGGCCAAGAAATTTTGGATCATCAAAGGATTTTTGAAACTTAATTATAAGCTCACTCTAAGACCTATAGGGCCTTTATTTTGGGTTTTTAGAGACAAGAGACCAAAACTTAGAATCTTATTCTTAAAAGTAGTTTGCACCTTCTCTTGCCTAATTGGTATTTAAATGAGGTTTGTTCTAAGATTTTACACATGTAAGGGTATAAAATATATTCTACCATGTATTACCATTTTGTATAAGCACCTTCAAGATTCTGCAAATGACACCTATGACACTAGAAATGTAAAAAGACCAATTTGCAAGCAAAAACAAGCCTAAGAGAGGATTCTTGAATCCTTAAGACTTAAAAAGATAAGAGGACAATGGAAAACATGTGTAAATCCCTTGAATAACATATGAAAACACTCAACCTATTAAATCAAATTAGAAATTTCTAAAACAAACTCAAACAGTGACCCCTCTTGGATGAAGAAGTATAAAAAGTTGCCTAGATTCTTATTGATGGTTCATAAAGGAGAACCCATGAAACTAAAAATTGTTTTCATGAATTTTTATATTACTTATACACATTTCAACCCCCAAGATAATTCCTCCCAAATTCACCTGTACGACATACACCAAGCATGCAAAGTTGACTCTCCTTGGATTGCAAAGTCAATAAAGAAGAAACATAATCAAAATTTTATCCATATAACCTTTTATATAAAAATTAGGCATGGTAAAGACTTATTGGAGGTGAAGATGCATATTCCCATATTTTAAGCTAAAGGTGGACTTCCCAAGTCCGTATAAGTGCCATTAAGGGCTTATGTTTAAAGAAAAAATACCTCTTTCTACATGAAAATACTTATTAAACTTAATTTTAATACCTTATGACATTTCCTAACCTCCTCCACATTTAAATATTCCTTGGTGACAAATTTTATTCTTTAATCAATCCATACAAGTCATTTAAAGAGCCAAAAATATAGCTAAAAGACATATTTTACATATGAGACATGGTAAAAGACAAATTTATGACCTATTGACACCTTAAAACATATAAATGACCATATTAGGACATTTTAAATATAATTTTGACCTTTGACCATATTTGACTAGGGTTGACTAGAGTTGACTAGGTAGGTACAGGGAAGCTAGGCTTAAACAAAGGCTAGAGCAAGGATATGTGAGATATATAGAACAACATGAGACCCCATAATACATATGGTAACTTGTGAAAAGTTTCAATATGTATGGGTTGACCCAATTTGACTAAAATTCAAATTTGGTCAATAACATCTCAACACCATATATCACTAAGAGGGTCATGTAGATGATGCAATTCAAATCAACCTGATAAATGATGCACATTTGATTAAAAATATGGAAGTATCCTCCCAATAGGGTTTAAAATCTCAAGCTTTATCGATTCTCAAGGAAATATCAACTTGTGTTATATGTACTTTAGGATTCAAGGTTTTAGTTTAAATTTAGAATTCTCAGTCATCAAGCTTGTGATCTATATACTTTTATGGGGCATGTTCTAAATAAATGGTGTTAGGATCCTATCAATTGACCTGTAAGTAAAATGACATTTATATTCTTATAAGCTATATTTCCTATGTATAAACAACTTATAGAGTATAAATTATTGATCCTATGTCTAAAGTTAGGTATAAATCATAACATCAAATAGCTAAAGGCATTTGGGGTTTATGAATTAGTATTCAATCAATTCAAAAGTAAGTTCTAGTGTAAAGTATCTTACTGAAGAACATATAAACATAGATCATGTGACTTGATAAATACCTTTGATGTATTCAATGCCATTATTACCCATAAATAATAAAATAAGGTTAAAGATGATCTATCATCTTTGGATATAAATATAACTCCTTTGGATGACTCAAAACTACAACATTTTCCCATAAAACTCATACCCTACTCATCAGTCTTAGAAAACATTGATAAATTCTAGGTTTTTTATGATGATCACCATATACTATATTTATTAATTAGTTGTGGGGTCTTTAGTGCTCATATCATAGATAAGATAGATAGAGATGACCCCTTTATTAAGGAATGCAATGAGAATGGTGTTATGAACTTTAGATAAAATTACATCCAAAAAGTCCTTATCTTGTTAGAGAGAGTATTTAACCTAGATAAATTTGCACAAAAACAAGAGAGACCAACAAGTATTGATCGGTAGTCAATCACCATCAACTTAGCATCACTTAACTAACCCAAAGGCATCCATATTGGTCCCAACTATAACCTGAATGAAATGGAACAACTCAAGATATTACTTATGTGGTATAAATATGTCATCACATTGACATAAAAATATATCAAATAATTTGATCCTAATGTGATAATGCACATCATCTAGCTCAAGTAGAATCAAAGACCATTCAAGCAAAGGCAATGACCTGTGAACTCAATTTTAGATCCACTTATCCATAAATAGGTTCATAATATTCTCTTTGTTATGATTATCTTCCCATTCCAACATTTCACATGAGTTTATAACATGGTTCCCATTCATAAAAATAATAGATAAATTTGATTGTGTTTTGATTTAAGGACTAATAGAATTATTGCTAAAAATCAAAATAATAATGTTGAAAATAATAAATAAAAATATTAAAGGAATAATGTTATCATGCAAAGTGAGCAAACCAAAAAATGTAAGATATGATATTTGAAAAGTGGGGAAACCATAAAATAGACAAAAACCCCACAATATTATTAGAAGCCTTGAAATATTGAATATCCAAATCACATAGCAAGAAGAAGCTAAGAATGAGAGAGATAATGGCCTTAGGAAAAAATAACATCACAAGTATGTCATAGCAAGAACAAGATTGAGATTTTAAAACATGAAAAATGAGGAGAGGATCTTAATAAAAAGAGATATAAGGAATAAGTAGGTACATGTACAAGATCCAATAGTGTGCCAAGTATCCATAATATTCTTATAAGTGGGGAGGATGTATGTGACATGTGGGGGGAGGATTTACTTTTTAAAGTAACATAGAAATCCAACAAGTGCACAAGAGAGATGAGTGACACCTCAAAAGGCTAAGATAAAGTGCATTTATAAATACAATAAATGAACACATAAACAAGACTTAGGATAAGCCTAAAATACTATAAGAAAGACCTAAATAAGGTTAATCTCCAACACTCCCCCTTAAGGTTAATTTGGGATTTAAAAAGTGGAAAAAACCTTTTTCAATCAAGGAAGATATGTGAAATTATATAATACTTCACTCTAATAGAAAATTTCTTCAAGAGGAATTATAATATTTGAGAGAATAAAGAAAAAGAGAATGTGCCACCAAAATTCACAAGGATTAAGGTGTGATCATCAATAATATTCAAGAATACTCTTCAAACAATGTGGTTGATTCATAAAAAAATAAAGATAAAAAATAAGGATAAATGATCTATGAAACCTTGAAAAATAAATAGGTTAAAACAAATATTTCAATTTAAATAAATAATATGTCAAAAAATACAATCTACATACATAATGTAATAAATGTAGATGTACAACAAGGCAAATAAAAGACAACTTACATCATAAAATACAAAATATTGCATGAAAAAGGAATTTAGTTAACATAATTAAAGCAAATTTCCTTTGCAAAAAAAGCAAGGAATGCATACAAGAGTTTGAGTTTATCAAAATAGAGATAAATCAGATGTGTCACTTGAAAAATATATCTGACATGAAGTAATATAGTAAGCATCACATGAAGACACATCAAAGTTTTTATAATATCCATCATTTTTAGGAATCCAAATAATTTTACTCTTAGAGGTAGGAGATTTAATCATTTAAAATGCAATGTCTCATGAGTGGATTTACCATAATATTTTTATGGGTACAAATCCCAACATTTAGATATATAATGCCCATTTTCCCCACAATTTGCACAAGGTTTAGCACTTTTAACCATAACATAATCATTAAAAGTAATATAATAAAAATAAGTTACATGATAATTCCTTCAATGCATAGGACAATAGGATTTAAAATTGTATTAAAAGTAGTGGAGTCATTAAAACTAAGACCTTTATAATTTTTATTATATTTAAGTAAAAGATGTTCAATCATACTATTTTCACACTTATCGAGACCACCACCAAAATAACCCAAAGATTGCATAATTTTTTAACTAGGGTTAGAAATATCATGTGAAATAAACTCTTTAGGAAGTGAAAAAAGCATTAGATGTTTGTGAATGTTCAAAAAGGCATCAATTGAGTGGTAAGAGAGTCAAAAAATGTTTGCATTTTAATTAATTTTTCATTGTGCAATTTTTTCAATAAAATAATGGTATTACTCTGACATTCAAGCTAAAAATCGAGAGTACCAATTTCATTATCTTTATTAATAATTTTATGCTTAAGAGCATTAATCAATGCATCATCTAACTTTCAGATCCAAATTTTTCAAGAAGTATATTTTAAATGAAAACATCAAATAAGTAAAATAATGTAATTATTTATTTAGAAAATAAAACTTACAAGTATCGTGACAAAAAAAAACTAGTCTATATCAAAAAAATTCAAGAATTTATTACTAAAAGGAGATATAAAAAAATGAGTTACATGAGCAAGCTTCAACATGTGTCCCAAGTGTCCCTAATTCTCTTACAAGTGGGGATGATGTGTGTGACATGTCGGGGGAAGGGTTACTTGTGCAAGTAGCTTCTAAATCCAACAAGTGGAAAAGAGAGGTGAGTGAAACCTCAAAAGTCTAGGATAAAGTGCATTTATAAATATAATAAATTCACACACAAAAAAGGCTTAGGATAAGCCTAAAGGATTATAGGAAAGACCCAAATAAGGTTAAACTCCAATAAAGACCTTGAACTAGGTCTTTTAAAAATACAATTATCCCCTACCCTCCTTAGATGAAGTGATTTAGATGGTAAGTGGATCACATATGATGCACATATTGGATGTATTCTTAGGATATAACTAGGTCTTAGTAACCTTGAAGATAAAGTGAAAATTATGTTCACAATGAAGTGGGGCAGCTTTTATTAAAAATGATGCAATATAGTCTTATCAATGTAAAGGCCACTTTTCATAGATCTATGGACTTTGCCTTTGAGGGTTTGATTAGTAAATACATAATTATCTATATGGATGACTTAACTATTTTCTCAAAATGCATATCAAATCATGTCTACCACTTACAAAAGATATTTTAAAGTTTCACAAAGTATGGTATCTCTCTTAAATAGAAGAAGAACATCTTTAGAATCATATAAGTTAAGTTTCTTATCCATATTATCACCAAGGAAGGTATTTATTTTGATCATGAACATGATAATGTATTTTAAAGAATACTATAGACATTCCTTTTTGACCATATTCATTTTTCAGTGGATTTTAGATTGATTTCTATCAAAATATGAAAATTAAGCCTAAGAACCACTGAACATCCATATTTAGGGTATTAACCTATACGTAGTGATAACCTCCTATACATTCATCCCTAGTAAGTTACAACCTAACAACCTTACAGTTTAAACCAATTAAATAGGGCATTTAATGTGATTCTTGAAAGGACCAAAATCTTAAGTAGAATTAATTAAACAATCAAATCAGATTAAATGTTTAGTTAAATAATCTTTATTGAATATTACTGAAAAATATAATTTCAATAAATCAAAATTCAACAACTATTAAAGGGAAATGAGGTCATGATGACATCATCATCCTTAAAGTTAAGAATTACAGAATATCAGCCTAAATGCCTTACAAATGAGAAATGTTAAGCCATGCCTCCATTAATGAATAATTAAAGACATTATTTATTGCATTTGGATTCCCAAGTCTAACATAGGTTTATGTTAAACCTAATCACACTTAGGTTGGGGCTAGTTTTAAAGCAAATACAAGGTCCCACACTCACTTCCAACAAGCTTTATTGTGTAGTGTTATAATGCCAATTTTTTGAAGAGATAGCTTCATACACTAAAACATGTTAAGACCAAAACCATAATGGTCAAAGGGGAGGTGTTACCCATAAATCAAGATCATTGATGAAGACTCAAATATGGACATAATCCAACCAAGCAAACTACTATTTTAATAAGTTATTCAAATCTACAATGAAGGTGAAAGGAATTTGTCTTTGATCCTTCTAGTTGTGTTTTTTTTATCTTGTTATCATCAAGATCCCCCTAGTATCTAGGCTTGTGAATACTTTTTATTAATATTTTTTTAGATTTCTGATTCTTCTAACAAGTGAATAACACATATTTCCCCTTGGATTCCTATTGCATACATATACCTTTTTCTAAAAAATAGTAATTAAAGTAATTCTTTGGAAAGATTAACTTTGTACATTAGTTTATATCTAGTTTTCTTGAGATTATTAAGCCCTTGAATGAAATGTTGAGATAAAAATCAAAATTGGAATGGGCCCCTATAGTTAGGAAATCCTTAAAATACATTAAGGATTCTATTATGTAAGTATTGATATTGATTTACCCAAAGTATAGGATGGAATTATACCTTTACTCCTTTTCTTTAGAACACACCACAGCTGCAATAATTACTCAATTAACTATGTAATAAAGATGAACACTCAATATCCTTCATGAGAAAAAACTTGAAAGATGTTGAGCTAAATTAATCCACCTTAGATAAACACACTTATGACTTATTGAAGGTTGTGAATAAGATCCATAATTACATTCTCAAAAATAATGTGCATGCCATCATCTTTGACCCATCTATAAATCTTATGCTATGGTATAATGAGTTGGGAGGGTGAAAAGGTTGATGAATGGCCAAATTAAAATAATATGACCTAGAGGTCAACTAGTCAAGCTATTGAGAGGTCAAGGCCTCACTCAATTAATTACTAAAATTTACCCAAAGATCACTATGGTGTAGTTGGACCACTTAGAAATAGTCCACAATGACTGATATGCTCCAATTATCCATTACCTCTTTACACTAATCCTCATCTAAGATTAAACCAAATGTAAAAAATATCCATAAAACTAAATGAAACCCATTACATGCTTAATAAAAGGGTGATCTATTAGAAAAATTATGAAGGAATATAGCTCATGTGTCTATCATAGGAAGAATAAATAGAAGTCATGATTAGATTTCAATATAAATTGGGCAACAGTCACCCTTAGAAATGAAAATAACCCATAAGATCCTATAAGATGGATATTATTGGCCCAGCATATCTAAGGATAACCATTCCCTTGTTTATATCTTCCACGAATCCAAAATTTCATCAAGAAGGATGTTTATATGGTAATGACCTCCAACCTATAATATACGAGCATCCCTTTGCTCAATGGGGATTTTAATTTGTAGGATTAGTCAACCCAAATTATTTGATGGGTCATAACTTCATGCTCACAACCACTGATTATTACACTAGATAGACAAAGGCAATAATAAAAAGGAATATAATTTTTTTGAAAGTGATCAATTTCTTTGAGGAGAACATAACTACATGATTTAGTACCCTGATCTCACTGGTTTATGATAATGATTCCACATTATAATTAGTTAAGCTTACTAAATGGGCCTTTGAGAATGAAATCACCCAAAAATCATCATCAAAATACTAACCACAAAGGAATGAATTAATTGAGTTGATCAATAAGAACATGATAAATGCAATAAAAATACATGTATAAAAGTGACCTAGGGACTGACATTTATTTTTTAATGTGCACTTTGGGCTAATATAACTAGGTAAAAGTAAGGTCTTAAGAGTTCACCTTTTCTACCGGTATATAGTATAAAGCTAATATTACTAATTACTCTCAAGCTACCCACATATAATTTAATGTAATAATACATGGGATACGATGGTAAGGTAAACTCCAGACTATTGGATGTTATCCAAATGGAAGATACATGGGAAGAAACCCTATAAAGATTTAGTAGACATCAAGACACTATAAAAAGGTTATTTTAAAATAAGGTGATGGTGAAACCATTTTTAATATAAGACTTGGTCCTTGTGATAAAAGTCACATGAGAAGAAAGGGTAGAATTCCAATCTAGACCTACTATGGGTTGGCCCTTACCAAATTTTTGAGTTACTTTGGAAGAATTATTTTATATTAAAAGATCACAAAGGGAATGATATATCACTACCTATGAGTGTACAATTCTTAAAGCACTACTTCTCTATTGTGATATATATTTTGATATTAAAATATCCCTCATGGTGAAGGTTGGTTATATAAATATATATTAGAGTTAATTTAGTTTATTTCTATTGTGTGTTTACTTCCATCGTGTATTTGATTCTTGCTTTTCTATATTTATATCTTTGGTTGTTTTCCTTTGCTCACCCCATGTTTTATTTTTTTTCAAACCCCACAACATTTTATCCCTAGGACCCTAGAAATGGAAAACCATTCCTATAATAAGATAAAAAAAATTAATCCATCACTAGCAAAGAGATAAGACATACATGAAGCATTGGTCCCTATTTCATCAAATTTGGTCCTTTAAAAGATAGGATATGCATTGAGGGCATAATTTAGGAAGTAGAAACATAGAAAAGTGGGTTTCCATTATTGAAAAATTTAATATACAAAGATTATTATTTCATAGCATCCATAACAAATAATCCATTGATTAAAAACATAGAAAATGAATTGAGAAAAGTTGTATTTTCAAATAATATGTCATCTCCATGATTAAAATAACATTAAAAAGTCACTATGAATTCCTTGAATAAGTAAATAAGTCCCTTTTATTATTGAAGAACTCACTAAATGAAACATTCACTTTAGATGCATTAGTTCCCAACCCTCATGGATCGAGAATAAAGGAAATATTATAACTAAAAGAAGTCCATAATTTCAATAAAATATTGAAGTCTCTTCCTAAGAAAGGATGATTTGGTCAATGCCCATCGAATAATTTCCAACTAGGATAGAAATGGAGAAAATATTGGAGTAGAACCAAATATATCTCTTTTGGGGATATAAACACATGGATAAAAATAGATAAATGCTTGAGCCATCCATTCCTTAGCTAATTTATTTAAAAAAACCAAAAAAATTTAGTAGCTATATGTAATCACCTAAAATTAGAACTTGAGTGATAAGAGTGTTAATTGATACCACCTATCCTTAGCTTATCCATAAACATATCCTAGATATTATTTTCATAATTATGTAGCCATTGTGTGGGACACAGACATCCGTAGTCATCCCTAAAGTAGTCTTAGACCCTCATTCTTACATCTTGTCCCTTTGTGTCTAGTATTTTATAGACACTAGTGCCATAATAGGGATAGTAGTGCCACATGGCACTAGTGTCCCAATATTGGTTTTATTCTCCTTTCCTTACTCTTTTCACAAATAGATATATTTTCAAATCTTAGACCTCCTAAGGTTGAATTATACCTATTTTAGTACCTACACAAGCACAAAAATAATATAAATACATGACTTTTAGCCCTCTAACCACCATATGGTAATTAGATGTAAAATTCATAAGCAAAATCATAACAAGTTATGCATAATTAAGGTTATCAATCCTTATTCTACCCTACTTATGCATACTATCATCTACAACATTTTAAAGCTCAAATTACCCATATTTATAGTCTCAAAACATTCAAAGCACTAAAGTCAATTATCATACTAGTTTTAATTATAATTGCACCAATACTTATGTGGAGAGAACTACATCAGGCTTGATCCCTCATTGAATTATTGGTATGTAGACAAATCTCATCACAATGGGGTGTTGAGGATGCCCAACCTACCCTCATAAAAATACACTTATCAACTTGTATCAACTAGATGCCCTAGAAACATGGAGGATTAGGGTCTTTCACAAATTTAATCAAAAATAGGTAATATATAGGGTATCATAATTCTTGCACATAGGAATAAAACTCATAGATATATAAATGGGTGCATCTAGAAGCCCAAGACAATCTTGTACAAAAGACACTAGTGCCAAAATAGGGACACTAGCACCACATGGTGCTACTATCCAATTAGGGTGCTACTATCCAGTAGGGGTTTTGATACTAGGATCTTTCTTATGATACTTAGACCATTCTCTACTTTAGTTTTCACCCTCAATATCATCCATCTCAGTCATTTTCCAATTAAATTTTTACTTCCACTATTTGTTACTATTTTTAGAAAGATCAAAGTTAGTCAATTCTATAACAAACAAATGGATATGTTTATTTCATATTTCTACCCTGCATTAACTATAATTAGCTCTTTAATAAAAATAATATTTACATACCCTAAGTCTTAAAAGGTTAAAACATTTGGTGAATTCAACTTACTTCAAATATTATATAACCCTAACACTAGATAACCCTAAGATTATATTTACAACCTTCTAAGACCCTCAACCATATTTATATTTCATATAATCATGATAAGAATGACATATGAAGTTAATTACTTTTTGATGCAAAGTTTTCTAGCTTATCTTGCAGGCTTGTTTCTTTTTATTTGGAATGAATTCAAACATGACATAAACACACATGTACATGATGATTTAAATAAATTCAATATATGTCATTTTTCATAGAACATTATCTTTCTCTTATGTGTAATTTCATTAAGAATGTAACCCTTACACACATATAGGATTTAGTACATAAGCTAACAACTATGTTTTAAGTTTTAATGCCATATCTTATGCATATGAAATAATCTCCTTTTCCTCTTCATATCCATGAGGGTGATAGCTACTTTCCCTCTAATTAGGTCCATGCTATCACTCCTCAATGAGATGAATCAACATATATTAATTTCTAACCTATATTCCACACCAGGGTTTCTACAATTACCAATAGTTTTCATTTGTTAGACTCTAAGGGATATTCAAATATGGATAGGCTAATATCACCAAAATTGGTTATTAAGTCTCACCATGTACAAAGTTTTAAGAATATATAGGGTGTGTCATCCCATATAAGTACATTTAGTGATTAAAAACATTCAAAGATCAACTAGGTTTTGCTATTTAAAGAGATTAGACTCATAAGGGATTTATGTTTCAATATTACAAATATGGATAGGCATAATATAACAATCTAAAAAAGGGTTAAATTCAAAAATATAACCAATAAATTTGGTTCACAAAGAATAAGTGAACATGTCACAAAAAGAATTATTGGCAAAGTCACATTATTAACCAAATACATTATGGGTTTGTAAATATGTTATATATTGAATATCACTGTCAAGAACTTAAGAACATATTAGGTAAATTCATAGAGATAATTTATAAAGGTAACAAGTCCAAATACATAGTAAATGTTATATAAATAACAATAAGCTAAGTTGTAAATTCAAAATCAGCATTCTTAAAAAAAGGCTTTCTAGTAAAATATAATCCATAACACCATATGTCTACAATAAGTATAATTTTAAAGGGAAAAATCACCATAAATATTCCAAAGCATAATTTAGAAATGTCAACTCTATAGTATGAGGTAGTTCCCTCTAGAATTCTTGGTTATTATGATTATTATGATTTTGATGATGAACAATACCTATATTCATACTAAAAAACCATTCAACTCCAACACAGCAATCACACTACACAATAGATTACCATTCTTATATTTGACACATGCCAAATTTATGGTGAGTCTCCCATGAGACTCATTCATTATTATTGTTCCTCCCTACTTGTACATATTTTATTTCTTTATTTCTTTCTCCTTGTACATTATTTCATTTTCATGTTGATTGGACATAACTTATATCTAGAAAATAAAAAAACAACATAATATTTCAAAAAACACAAAAGCATTAATTTATTTACTTTAAAAACATACATTATAGATTGTATGCATTTCCATGTTTAAATTTGTTATATTTTCCATAGACTACATATGCTATCTATCTTATTATATTTAGTTTTATCATATATACATGCTTCATTTTTCTTGTCAATTTATTGAAATTTCTTATAGAACTCAAGTTCACTACACCAATATAGAATTACTATTATCTACCCAATAGGGGCATGTACATAGATATGTGGGTTATTCATTTTACACATTCATCCATTTGAGGGAACCCTATGCATAGTTTCAATTACTAGGTTGCATCTTTATATACTCTACATCATAGCTTTAGCATTGTTATATCTTGATATTGATCATGCTACACTTACTAATTTTTTTTCTAGCTACTACTACTTTAGACTCAAAATATGTACATCCTAGCTTTTACACATATTTGTATTACATGTTCATGCATATTTTCATTTATATCCTTCTTAGTTTATATTTTATTGTGTCTTTATGATTATTCTATTCGAGGGCATTTGAATATGTCATTTCTCTTTGTTTCTACACAACTTATTTTCATAGTATGTATGATTTGGACATGTGTTCATGTCCTTGTGTTTTCCCTCTTGATTGTATATGCATTAATTTTAGCATGTCCTTCTATGTGGCTCTAAGCTAATTTGCTTATTTATTGCATATGTGGACATTTGAGTATGTCATTACATGTCTTATTTTCTCATATTTAGTGACATGTGCCCATGTCCCTTATACTATGGCCCCTTGGCCTACCTTGTATGACTCATATGTGTTCTATGTATGATTTTTTGTATGCATCATGCCCATGACACTTGTCTCTTTCTTATTACACACTCTAGTTTTATATTCCATGAATGACCTCATGTATCTCCCATTCTTACTCGGGTACCATGATGCACATCAATCCCCATACCCATAGGTAGTTACTCAATTATTATACAAATTTATTGTTACATACATTTTTATATCAATATTGACACCCTTGTGAATGGTAGACATGACATACATCACACATTACAAACTTATGTTGAGATTATCTTATATTTCAATTTTATGTATGCACATTATAATGGATTATTATGTAGATATAATATATGCTCCAAATAACACACATCTTAAAGGGATTTTTATTTTAAGGATATTTATAACATAGGTTCAACAACTTCCCTCAAAATAAGAGGCATTCACATGGGTTTCTCGCAAAGATCAGGCTACTAGAATGCACTCATAGTACATTTGCAGCACATAGGCTCATATTACAAAAAATAGACTCAGGTAAACACAATGGGAAAAATAGTGATATAGATATCAGTAAATTTTCACAAAAATAAGATCATAAGGACACTAATACAAAAATTAGGACACTAGTTCCACATCATGCTATTTTCCAAGATATGACACTACTATCTAATAACCTTAGTTTCAAAAAATTAGATTGGCTATAAAACTATAATAGGTATAGTCTAGGTTTGCACATGTTCAGTTGTAGATTTACTAGTTTTACTTAGATTCATACCATTTTTATCATATTGGGGGCATAATACATGGCATGACCATTACCATATTTAGTTAATATACTTAGATACATATTATTACAACTCAGTATAGAATCCACATGCTCAGATATCATATTTGGAGGCATGTGCATCACAAATTATTTCTATATGCTCACTTACACACTGGTTAATCATATGGAATGAAAAATTACATTTAATTATTTATTTTTAATATATATGATTTCATATATAAGTTACATAATAGTTTCATGCCTTACTCCATCTACAGTGGTTGGCATTCTCAAGTGGCCCAAAGCTGCTAAATATACTTGAGTGGCTACAAAACTGACATTTATAGTAAGAAATTTCTAGTTACATCATGTAATTTCATTTTTAAAATAATATAATACACATGGGTAGGTAATTATGGATTCATATTATACTTCATTTCTTGATCCACCTACATGAGAGGGTTCGACAAGCCATTAGTCCAACCTAAGGTATTCATAAGTAATGATCCATCAAGTAGGGGTGGGTAATGATGGAGTCAAAACTAGATTGAGTTATTGATCCACCCACACATGAGGGTTGAGAAATCAATTAGATTGGTATAATATATTCACTAGTTGATCATTATATATATGCACACACACAAGTTATCACCAAGTTTATGCATTAGTTCGTGTACCCAGTGAGGTGTATTCATTCATTTCTTCTCTCTTATCTCTTTACCCAGTTTTACGTAGTTTCACTCCTTTACTTAGTTTTATATTTAATTTTGATATATCTTAAGTAAATAATAAGCTATGAATGTTTCACTTGAAGGTAATGTAATGGAGCATGCTTCACATACTCAGACCCAACTTCATAGACTTTACCCCTTAGGTAATTCTAGGTACACTTATTTTTATTTATCCTTTTGATTTCACTTTGATGCATTTCTATAATAGGGGGAATGTCATAAAATAAAATTGGAACTTGAGTGTTAATAATGATACTTGAGACCAATTGTCCCCAAATTATCCCTAGACCTATCTTATAGCCTATTTTCACACGTATCTATCCTTTTTGTAGGACACATGCATCCTTAGTCATCCCTAAAGTAGTCTTAGATCCTCATTCTTACATCCTAGCCCATCATGCCTAGTGTTCTATCACTTAGATAATAGAACCATAGTAGGGATAGTATATCCACATGGTGATAGTGTCCCAATATTGGTGCTACTGTCCTTTCCCTCCTCTTTTCACAAACAAGTATATTTTAAAACTTTAGACCTCATAGGGTTATTCTAGACCTCTTTTAGTACCTGTATAAACACCATAATAGTATTAATACATGAATTTTATCCCTCTAACCACTAGATGGAAATTAGATGCAAAATACATATTCAAATTGAGAATAAGTTATGCATAATTAAGGTTATAAAAGTCTAGGGAAATTTTAGTGGATATATGTATGAAATATAAACAACGTCTCTCATAAAAAACCATTAGCCCACCCACCCATTTCATAGTCACCCTTTAAGACTACATAGAGATATTGAAACTCAATAGGATGTTACAAGAGAGAATGTTTTAGTAAATGATAAATTTTTAAAATATTATGTATATAGCTACTATAGACACATTATAAAAATAATAAATTCAATTGGACTAAAATAAATATACTTGATATTTATTCCTTGGAAATAGTTCAGTATTAATGGAAACAAAAAATATTATTCTACCTTGACTCACTTGTTTTTTCCAATCTTTCTACAATGTTAGAAATTCAAAAAACCCCATATGGATACATAGGGCATACCTATTGCTTGAAAAGAAGTGATAGGTATGGAAAAAACACAAGTTTAACTCCATCCTTCCTCTTTATGTACCCATATCTAGTCCTCATTTTATCATGTGCCCTAACCCTAATAATATTATATAATTTTTTTTTTCAAAACATTATACCCATTAATACATGGAAATATATTGTGTATATTTTGACTAATATCAAAAACCACAATATGAACATATGTGTTAAGGTATTATTTACCATGCAAAACCCTCATTGAAATACTATATTGACCATGTATATATATCTAATTCATCAACCATATAACATAAAGTCATCATCCATGCTTTGATTTGAAATATACTTTCTTGATGGCATTATGTAAGCATGTGACACTAATAATAATTATTATAAATTCCATATGTGTTGGAATGTCATTTTGAGAAAAAACCATTACCCCTCTCATTTTTATTTATGTTTTGATGCCTTTTTGGAAAATTTTGCAATCTATATTTTACTCAATTTTCTTATTTTATCCTATCTACCCTTATCATTATCAAATATAAAACCTACCTCAATGATTTTTGTGGTAGGATTAAGGCATCCTTCTCTATGTCTACCTTTGTGTCGTCTAACCATCATCTTTCTTTGAATTATATATGGTTTTCCTAGAGATAATTTTTTATCTAAATCTCAAAATGATAATCAATAAAATGAAGTGAATTGTTCAAAATTTATAGTCAATAATTATAAAATTTTAAATTAAAAAATTATCTTATATTTTATATACTGGCCATATCTTTATTTTCATATATACTATTGGTGAACTAGAAGAAGTGAAAGAATATTGGTATCATATAGTAATTATGTATTGTTTTTGAAAAAAAAATCCTATTTTCAAGGCCTACCAAACTTGGATCAAATTTACTTTGGAAATTTACAACATCATGTTATGCATCAACTTTATAGATCTATTTTAACACTATAAAACAACATTTATTACAACCAACCAAATAAGTGAAGGTACATATGTTTATTTATTTACTTTTATTTATCTCAAATTTTACCTATGACTAACTTTTCCTATTATACCCTATGTACCCTTCTCAAAATTAAAAATAAAACTTACTTCAATGATCATTGTGGAGGGTCCAGGGTATCCCCTTATATGTTTTCCTTTATGTATTATTACCATTGTATCTATTTCTATTAAACATGGTTGTCCTAGAGATAAAAAATATCTGAGTCTAAATATAAAAATGAAATAAATGAATGGACTAATTTCCTATTTATAGCCTCCAATTCAAATATTTAAAAATTATTTATTAGATTCACTATATTGGATATATATTTATTTTTCATAGATCCTATCAATGAAGCACAAGAAGTTCAGGAATACTGGTGATACAATTAATTTTATGGTAGTAATAAAATATTTTTGTAATTAAATCAAATATTATATTATTTTTATAGGCTATTATATTCATTTAAGCATTACTTTAATACCTTATACCATCATGCTATGAATCAATTTTCTAGATCTATCTTAGCACTATAATTGAGTTTTACATTATAGTTATTACAACTCTTATTTTTAATCTTATGGTACTATGAAAATTTTCCAGATCACTATCCCATGTTACATAATTGTGATCATTAATGAGATTGAGATTTGAATGGGGCATATGTATACCTATTATGTTTTAAATCTAACATTTTATATTCATAGGGGTATTAAACACATTGATCTCCCTAAGTTTACATCCTAATGAGTATAATGGGATTGGGTAGGTTTGTTCATGGTGCTTTGTGAGAGTTTCCAAAATGATCATCTGCTATTATTTCCTCCATTAATTGCATGACACTATTTTTATTGTTATTGTATCATTCCCATTCTTCTATTCCAATAATATTCCTCCTATTTTCATGCCTATTCCTTATGTCATCAACTTGTTTGATGATGTCTTATAATGATATCCCTCTTTATTAACATCATCAACTAGGTCAACAAAGTTTTATGTCTATTGGACACTTTTCTATGTCATTGGTCAGGCCAATGATGCCAATCAAGTTTAAGTTGTGGATTTTAGGTTTTTGAGTCATATTAATATGATTCTCATTTGTCATTTCTTAAAATTAAATACATCCAATATTATCTAATCACACATATTAACCCACCTTATTAAGAAGAATAAGAATTAGGGATAAAGAGATTAGGCTTGGAGAACACTATTTTTTAGAAGGACTTGAAGATATGAAGAAGAGATGTTGAACCAATAAAGTAAACCTAGTAATTAGAGTCCATAAATAAATATAACTAAGCATTATTATTTCCATCTTGACTTCACATATTGTACCATATCTAAAAACTTGTTTCTTGAGACAAGGGGGAGATTAATGTATTGACAAGTCAACCCAAACCAAGTATCCTAACCTTATACTCTTTATTTTATTACTCTAGTGGTTACATTATATTAGTATGTTGTTGTCTTTCATGCTTAAACTAACTTATGATTTTTAGTATACTATTATATTTACATGATTTGTATCTTTATTTACGCCTGACACATGTTTAATTTATAATGGTACCCTTAAAATCCTTAGTTTATATACCTCATGGTTACCACTTAATATTATTATATTTATTTTTATTACCTTTGTTTATAACTCTTAATTACTGTCTAATGACACATTGGATCTACTTATGCCTACACTTTCTTTTGTGTGTAGATGAAGATGATTGGGATGTTTACAAGGAGTAAGATTAATTTGTAGATCATGTTACCCCCTAACATTAGGAAAAATGTTGGATAAAAACTTAATTATTTTTTTAGTTTTGTAACATCATTAACTAGATTCTAGTGATTTCATTCAACTTATCACATTCTAGTTCTAGAGAAGTTTTGAGGTTGTATTTTATTTTTCTTTTATTTTATAATTTTGTGGAATTCAAAGGAATATGATTTTTACTAACCACAATCATTCTTTTTTCAATATAAATAACATCATTGAGCAGTGTATTAACATTATTTGGTCTTATTTTTATTAGTAAAAAGGAAATTTTATAATCATGAGCATATTAATAAGTTTCCATAGTTGAAATTTAAATTGGATTTGCTACTATATGTGATCTACTAGAAATATCGATGAATATTTAATTTTTTTATAATACACTTTCTCTCCATTTTTCCTTACAAATTAGTTGAATTGTTGTGATTAGTATCTATTATCCCTTTTTTAATGCACAAAGTTTTGGAAGTTGTCACTAGGGCAATCATGTTCATGATGGAAATCTAAGATAAGACTTTGAACCAATTTTAGAACACCTTGAAAATATTATATGAATATATGCATGAAAATATCATCATGTATTATGCTCAAATTTCATGTAAACTCTTATAGAGTTGTCTACGTATTATTTGATATTAAATTGATTATTTCCATTAAAATAGGGAAAATCCTTTAAATAATCTTAGACATGTCATGTCAGATAATAGGAATCCATATTAAAACATAAATGGTAATAACCCATGTATTTTTGGTATACATCACTTGTGTATTTAGCTTGAATAAACTCAAATTTGTGGAGAGGTTACATAAAGTGTTAATAAATTTGAATAATTATTTTAGTTTTATATTCTTTGGAGAGGGTAGTAATGGAGACTAGAGATGGTCAAGGGTAATTTACTATTTTTTTTTTATCTTTGATATTTTTCAATGTCAAGATGCTATAGAAAGATATTCTTTATAACAACATATCTAGCAACTGGATTATTGAGGTCCAACATGTTCTATTTCCTCATCCACTTTGCTACCATTGGATATCTCTTTGAATATCTATGATTTCATTATATTCATAGTTTAGATAAGACCAATACAACATTATTGTAAATTTGGATTTGAAATAAGTGGATATTATATTATTAATGCCAAAAAAATATTGGTAGGATTAATGCTAATTGGGAATTATCTCTTGAAAACCTATTGATTAGGGGTGATAATTCATGCTTATATTTCACTCTCCAGGTGGAATATTTAGTAAATTTAATTCAATAATAAATAGTTTATTCACTGTCATAATATTTTGTAAATATTTTTTAAGAGATCAAAGAAACAATCCTCAACATTGACACTAAATTAAATGTTGTCACTTGAATTAGCATGTGAGCATAAGTTATACTTTTGGGCATTTGTAAAGGTCAAGGACCTTATTAGTTTAATTTAATTTACTATAGAGGTTTTAACTGTGAATATGAAATTTCAATGGGATTTATTTCTCATGTAATTTTATCTTTCAAAGTTTGGTTTATATCATTGTTTTTCACTATATATCATTTTTCTTCTTTAGATTTTATTTTGAGTTTAGATATGGAAACCATTCTCTATTGGGAAAAAAATTCATATTAGAATAATTTTTAAGGTATTTTATGTGGGTTAATGAAAAAATGTTTTATATTAAACTATATATCTTGATAAAGTTGATTCTAGAAAATTTTAATACATAAAAAACAAAGGAGTACTGAAAAACAATGTCCTATTTTGGAAAATTTAAAAGTTGAATAGGAAAAAAATATTTTTACCAACACAATATAGAATAATAAAAAATGACCCCAAAAAAAAATTTATTAATCAAAATTATATGTAATCTTTTTGTAATTATAATAAATTACCTCTAAAAGACATGAACCTCTAAATATTTGTATGGTTTTTTACTACAAATATTTCAATAAAAGTGAGGTGAATGAATATATAATCCTCTTTGTATTTATAAATTTTTAGGTTTTATCTTTTTTTTTTTTAATAAATGTGAAACAAAACTTAGATCTTGGGTGAGATTACTATGGAAATACATAATAAGGAAAACATGGGAAAATCCTAGGCTAAGTGTATACTAATATTAGGCTCTGACAAATCTTGTCATTTGGTTCTTATATATGTTTCCTTTATATAGTTTTACTTTAGGTTGTAGATTTGGTGCAGAATGTATGTTGTATATGACATGCATTTTGAGAATTGATGCAAATTTTTTTCTAACTTTAGTTAATTAAAACAATAAAGTAGGCATGTAAAATACCTATCCCATTTTAATCCTTGGACATAATCAAATATTTATTACTTGTTTGATATTGGAAAAATAAATTTTAAAATATTATTTACCTAGCATTTTGTGATATAAATTTCATTGCAAAATTATAAGAAAGTTAAAGACTTTAATATAAATGATTAAAAAAATTTGTTGACAAACACAAAATAGCTTTTAAAATTCAAACTTTTCCTAATAACCATGCATCGCTAGGATAATTTTACTTGGGAAAGTATGAAATAATTCCATCCCATTCTAGTTTTGAATGTAGTTAGATGCTTGTTAAATATTAAAAATGATTTAATAGAGAAACTATGAGGAGATGACTAAAATTAATGTTGTAGTTGATCTATCATGCATTTGGATTTGTGGCATTATGGTGAGATCTAATATCTGTAGAATTTTATTAAGAATAGGAAGCTTACACAAACTATCATAGCTAATACACATAGTCTTATATTTATTTTATGACCTCTTTAAATTCAAATACATTATGAGCCTTTAATATTATTCAAAATGGGGCAGTAAGATGAATTTAATTAGAATATAAAAATATCCTCTCATGTTTTGCAACTAATCAAGAGCAACATTGAGGATATAAGTGGTATTTTTGTAATTTGACACTTTCTTGGCATTTGTTTATAATTGATATGTAAATTGTATTTCATTATGAATGTTAAGGGTTGTCATCTCCCAAAAATATCCTCTCATGTTTTGCAACTAATCAAGAGCAACATTGAGGATATAAGTGGTATTTTTGTAATTTGACACTTTCTTGGCATTTGTTTATAATTGATATGTAAATTTTATTTGATTATGAATGTTAAGGGTTGTCATCTCATCAATAGAAATTCTATAAAATTCATATAGTAATTGGATTATAATGGGACCTATAATATAATCATGGTAGAAATTTAATTTTACCTCTAACATCTATTATAGGATATATTTCATAAAAAAAAAAAAATTATTTTACTTGAATGGTAAGCTTATTGGCATAATCCCATTTCACTATTGCATAATTAAATATATAATTTTGGTTCATTTTTATCTATAGGATACCCTTAGCATATATTTTATATTACCTAACGAAATTTTGTTTTCATTTTATGTGAGATCATTTTTAACATGACTAATTTGATTTAACAAATTAACATCATTCTTGATATTATTATTAAGGATATTATTTTAAATGTATATCATTTGAGTAATACCATTGACCTTATCATTATTCAAACTTATTATCACTCTAACTTGATCAAGATTATTTATTTTCCTAGTAGTTTCAACATAGTATTTGTATTCATGATTCTTTCTCATGATCCTATCATTAATTAGGAGGTAGGTCAGTTATATATCATATCCTTTTACTTTGTAATATTTCAACCATATTTAGTTTTATATATTATTTACCTAATGGATTAAAAAATCCATTCTAAATATATTTTGGGTAGTTATAATTTCAAATAGTCTATAAGTGGTGACTTTAATATAGGATAAAATTGGATATGGTGGAAGCCTTTGTTTATTTTTGGTTAGGGCCTTCATCTAGTATTCTTAGTGGTAGGTTTTTGAGTCTAATGATTGAATGGGAATTTTTTTAGGGCATACATAGTAGATATATGGGTGGGGGATAAAGAATTAAGGTAGTGGATGATGTCATCATAGATGAAGAAGGATTGGAGGGAATTATAAATGCATGACTAGTGAAATTTGTGCTAGAGGAAGAGTAAGGAGTGTCAATTATAATAATTAAAAAAGATGGCATTATTCCAACTATACTATTTTTTTGAAAAAAAGTGGTTATTTTTTAAAGGACACTATATCATGGAGAAAGGATGTTAAAAATGAGAAGGTAGGTAGTGGAGTATTTATCATGATGGTAGTGGTTGATATAATTTTAGGTGGTAGATTGGGTGGAGTAAACTATATCTTGGCACTTTTTTTAGTCAAACCTCCAATTGGATAATCTACCATTACTTTATTTATAAGTAGTATAATATTAATTATGCTATATGTATTTTCTCAATTAATAAATGGAAAAACCCTAGGATTGAAACAAAGATGTGTATAGGTCATGAAGGTTTGGATCTAATTTAAAACATAGTTGTGGGTTGGGAATATGAGTTAGATACTATTTATATTTGACCTAGGTATACTAAAATATGAATTATGTGCTAGATACATTTCTCTTGTTGTCCTAAAATTCCATAAGTGTATCCTTATTTTTAAAATAGGGATGCCTCTTTAATGTATTGGTGATGTAGGGAGAGATCCAATATTGGTACATAAGTGGATGTGATATCCAATTATAGATTATATTTTATGATTATGTAGCACCTCAATATTATACACATGGAAAACTTAGGCCCCAACTGTCCCTCTTAGTTCTACATGTGCCTTGATTTTTCAAGCCTCACATCTACTCTATCTAATGCTCCTTGGACTATCTAATAGTCTAACCAACCTTATATTGATGACATAAACATCCTATCTTTCCCAAAATGCTTACAATGTACTTATCTTACACCTCTATAGATTTTTAGCCTTTAGCTACTTTCATACTTCTTGGACACTAATGTCTAGGACATATAATAGTGTCAACATTATTGTCTTACCCTGATGTAAGTATCTAGTACCCTAAATTCATCCAATTTTCAAATGAAAAATATCATAATGGTTAGCCTAAGTGCTTTAATGTGAATTATCTCTTTATTAAGATTGGTATAAATACACTATAAACCCTCATTCATTCCTCACCTAAAAATCAAATCAAGGAGCACTCAAGAAGTACTCAAGTTATCAAAATCTTCCTATTCTACCCTATTCTAATATAATTCAAAGGAACAACCTAGATACAGGTCTAAAGTACTAAATGTGCAGCCATAAGGTCTTATTTTCCAAGTTACAAGTTAGGTCATTATTTTACGTATTTTACACATTGCATGATTCACACACAAGCCAACATGTAAGGGAGAAATACATGAGTATGAAGACACTTTTTGGAGTATTGGATATGTAGGCAATGTCCTTTGATAGTGTCATGACCCTAACTAACCTACATTTAATTCATTTTTACTAATATAGATTAGTTATGAACTATTCAAGACATATTTTGTTTACTTTACTATGGTGTTATAGTTCTATGAACTACATTGATACATTTTTATATAATTACGTATTACATTTAATTACAACATAATATATTTATACTTAATGTATATTGATCTATTATTTAGTTAGATTTATTATTTAAATGTTGTTATTGCATTTATTAGACATATATGTCTGAATACTTTCGATAGTCTATTTGTTGACTGCAAGGATAGGTACTTGAGCTAGGTTGCACTCATACCTGAGCAACAGGGAAACATGGATAAAAAAATAATGAATTATATTGTAAAGTTTGAGTTTACAATATTGTTGATTTAGTCATTATTTTTATATAATTTAAGTGTTGTGTGTTATAATTTTATGCTCGATTTAATTATTAGTTGATTTTAGTTAGTTTTTAATGTTTATGTAAACATCATTTTACTTGATGTTATTTATTTTGAGAATCATCACTTTAACATGTCATAATTAGTTTGGTGCCTATTGTCCTCTTATTGATATCATCATTTTTATCATTCTAGTTATTAAGTGATTCATTGAATCCATGATTAACAACTTAGATAAGGTATTCGATCACATGTTAATCTTATGTATTCTCAATAATTTTTATTGTTTGTCTTATTGCCTTGGTTATCTTGATGTCATTTGACTTAATGTTTAAAAATAACCATGTTACAGTTGTAGGTAATTATGGATAGGTCTTATCTATTCTATGTTTTAGGCTTGTGTATTAAGGTTTAAGAATTGAATGGACACTTGTTTTATTTATTCATTTGGCATGTTTGTGATAGATAAGTTTGGTTTTGGAATATGCATAGGTTGTTGGATGTTCAACCCACCTTTAGGGGATTGGTAATTATCTAGTGTGTTTTGTTATGTCATATGACTTTAGAGTCATGGTATTGGCTCGAGTTACCATGCAAAAATATCAAGATGTTTCTTTGGGTTTTTAGGTATTATTGGGTTAATTTGGACTCGATATTTTGTAAGAGATTTATGTTTTGTGGAAACTCTTCTAAATTTTTTGGCATGGTAGTCAAGGGGAATGTAATATAATTTTTTCATGAGGTTTTTTGAGAGCTTGAACTATAGTTTGAATCATTAATCCTGATGGCCATACAGGAGTTGAGTAGAGTTAATTCGGATTTGTTTTGGAATAAATTAATTGATTGGTTTTGTTTGATGTGTTGGGATTTTTGGTGTTTTTTTGTCATAGAAATTTGGGAGACTACAAGAGAAGAGAAAAATTATTTTATGGTCGACTTTCAGAATCCAAATAAGTAATGTTTTTAAATTTTGTTGTTTACTTTTTAAAGTGGGTTTTTTATGAAGAATAAGTTATGGTTTTATTCATAAGCACTGGCATTATTTTTGCCTATGTTATGCTATTTTTGGAATTAATACTAACTAGAGTCAAAGATTTTAGTTTTTTATTTGATTCTTGACAACCATAGATGGATCAACCATGGCTTTTGATGAATATATATAGTGTATTGTGCTTGATATTTACATTTATTTTGTTTTTGTATATGGATGTGTGTGGGTGTATACTCATTATGTATATATTTTTTCTTGATGGCTAGGTTTTGTACCACTGTGAAGTAATTTTTACAAGAAGAGGATATGAATTTATTTAGTGATTGTGTGTTTATTATATTTGATTTTATGACTCGAAACATTGGTTGGGTTTGTTATTTTATGAAGCCATTATTTGAATGAATACAACTGGGTTGTTTTTACTATGTTGGATATTTATTTTGATTTTATATTTAAAAAAACCTAACATGGATATAGTGAGGTTTATAAAATAATAAGGGAAGTTAGTTTATTGGTTATTTTGAACCCCAACCATGCATTAGGGGTAGTGATATAATGAGTCTCCATGGGGGATTGAAATGATTTGTAAGGTTCATGGAAAAATAATATTTTATTATCTATATTATATCTATATGATATGTTTGACTTTGGTTATTTTATTAGGTCATTATTGGGTTTAATCAAGTTTTTAGAAATCATGTTGGAATTAGTGCCATAAATATAGCAATGATGTTGGAAATTATTTTAGTTCATTATTAAGTTGAATTATTTTTAAAAAATTAAATAATTAATTATTTTTATGTGTTATGAGTGTGTTAATCATTATAGTTGATAAATAATCTTTTACTATTTTTGGTAAAGTTTATTTGGGTCAAAAATGAGACCTATAGCTTTACATAAGATTTTGATGTATTAAATTTTAATTGGATTGAAATGTTGTCTTATTTTTATGAATTAAATTTTAACTTATTAATATTTATTTAGTATGTGAAGATGACTAAAAAATAAATTATGGAATAAGGATTTATGAGACATATTATATTCTAAAATAAAAATGGCCCATAACTTAAGAAGCTCAAAAAGTGAGCTGTAATCATAATAAGATACCAAGTTAATGGATCTTGTTGGATTGGTTTATTTGGTTCATTTTCTATTTATTGATCATTTTTTAAAATGTTGTCAAGCTTAGTTCATTTTTTTATCCTTTCTCAACCATTTCTCTATTGCCTTGATCCATATCCAACTGATGGTTGGTGTTATATCCTAATTTCACCCTATGTTTTATAACCTTTGAATCTATGGATTAATATGGTTAGCATATGATTATTATTGTTTTGATTTGAAATTTATAACATATATTAGTTATGAGATAGTGATATTTTTATTAGTTTACATGATGTGAGAACTATACTTTCTTATTATATACATTATGGACGTATATTTATTAGTTTTGCATCATTAGTTGATATATATGATGACTCAAACTAACTACCTATTTATTATGATTTAGATATAATATTGATCCTTCCCTTAGAGCATGATGAAAGGAGAGAATCATCAGAGAGGATGGAGTAGATGGCATGATTGGGGGGATGATAGAGGAACTGCTAGTAACCCAACTCACACACTATAGTAGAATAACTTGTTAACTCTTTTATTTGATCTAGTTAGCTAGTTGGTGTGGTTTTGAGTTCTTAAGTATTTTTCTAGTGAGAATATTTTAGTTTGTGCATTTAAATGAGTTATTTCATTATTATACATCCTATAGTGATATTTGAATGATAATTCCTTCATGATTGTTGTGTTTGTGAGATGTTATTACCTAGACAATTAGTAATTTGTATGAATTAATGTATATTTTTAAAAGATAGTTTATGAATTGAGACTAATATTTTTAGCATATTTGACAAACAAATTTATAGTTATAACATCAAAATTTTTGGAATATAGGTTTATCCATGGATATTATGTTAACATATGATATATCATCTAGTTTAGTCAAAAAATGTGGTAATGGCTTAGGCAATCCTCATTTCAAACTCATAGCTTAGACTTTTGGTAAGTTGGAATAATAATTCCCTAAGTAGACTATACTATATAATGTTAGAGTTCATAAATAACAAACTACTTCTAAATGGACTTGAAAAGTATTAATTATCATTGGCATTGTTAATTATTGGTGTGATTATTTAGTTATTGCATGAAGTCAACTTTTGAGTGTATTGGTTTGGTTTTTGGAAATGATTATTTAATTAGAAGATTTGAAGGATAAGGGTTTTTCATAACCTAAATTAGATTCAGGATGAAATTGGTTATATCAATCTTTTTGGTGGATATGGACTATATGTAAATTATGGCAATTGACTATAACTTAGGAGTTATGTTGCTTTGAATTCAATAAGCACTACTCTACCTAGAAATTTCTCTACCATTGATTGGTGGAAGAGCATTTATTAAAAAAGGTATTGTGGTAGTAGGGTAGGGTAGGAAGGTTTTAAAGAAGAAAGTTCTAGAATTCTTAGAGAGATGGTGGATAGAGATAGAAGGAAGTAGGTAAAATTTGAGAGAAGTTTAAAAAGTAGGAAATAAAAGACAAGTACTTTACTCAAGAAAATAAATTTATAAAGGTTGGTGTTGTACTTATATTTTAGGGTGAAATGTTTTTATGGAAATAAATAATAGGTTTTACATTTTTATTTAATTTGAAAATAAAAAGAAAAAGGATTTGAGTGGAGAGATCTATGGATGGCTTATCCATCCACAAATCCCTACACCCAGACTTGATAAACCCTAAATATAGACCAATATTGTAGGTCTCTACCCTTTTTACATTCATGATCATGATTTTTAAAACCCGATTCAATTTAGAAACACTGTGAATTGAATATGTGGTATTTTCTTGAACATAATTTTGGGGCTTATAAAATAATAAAATGGTTTTCATATTAACCATTGAGCTACCCTATGGATAAAGGGATTATGGTAGGCCTTAACTAATAATATATGTTAGAAATTGGTGTGTGTAAATATATATATGTATGTATCTATATATATATGAATATATATATGTGTGTAGACACACACACATACATGTGTGTGTGTGTGTGTGTGTGTGTGTGTGTGTGTGTGTGTGTGTGTGTGTGTGTGTGTGTGTGTGTGTGTGTGTGTAAATGTATAGTCATAAACTATACTCTTTGAGCCAAGTCTTATTATTTTAGTCTTCTATAGTTGACAAGCCAAGTACTGGCTATGCATTAGATTTTGATGATATTTATTTTGTTGAAGAATATTTATCTTTTTGGATGGAATCTTAAAACCTTAATTAAAATTTAGGATCCTAAATTAAATGATATTTTACATATTAGTATTCTATCTTAAATATAATTAAGCTATATTTTATATAAATATGGACTATGCACTTGTTTTGTTTATAATATTTGTATATGGACTGAGTAATGAGAATAGTATACCTTTGATTGTATAATTATTTTCAAATGAAGATCATTTGAACACTAGTTATAAACTTGAGATGTATCAAAAGGATATTAATATATTCACTAGTATCTAAGAGCCTAGTTTTTTAATCATTCAAAAACTTGATTTGATGGACTATGTAATTAGTAACCTACTAGCTATTTGAGAAAGATTTGTTATGTACTAAGATTTTAGAGTAACTACAAATTAAAAAGGATTTGATATATTATTCTTGTTTTTTTCATTTTAAAACCTAACATTATTTGGTTGAGTGCATATTCATGATTTAGTATGGATGTGAAAATATAAAATAGTGGCCTAAGTGTTTATGCATTTTTAAAATATTGGAAGGAGATCCTAGAGTGATAGTAATTCTGGATTAATTTGATATGTTAGATGAATACATAAAAACCTATACTTAGTTGAATAAAACAAGTATAATGGATTCTATTTGAGTATGGAGTTTACATTTTAAAGTATGTTTCAATATTTGATCTTTTGATAAACCGTATATATATATATATATATATATATATTACAAGAAGTATATATGGGTATACTTTAAGATCATTTTGAGGTAAACTAAATTTTTATAGTATGACTAAATATGTATGGATGACTATGGAAAAACTTGCAAACAAAATATCAAATTAAGTGCATTGGTTTATTGTTTAACTTATTAAAGGTAGATTATTATTATTATTTTGGCATACATGCTATTTTATTTGGAGAATACAAATATAAACTTGGTTGTGATTAGGGCCAAAAGTAGTTGTTTTGATTAAGTAGTAAGCTACCTATGATAAATGAATAAATTGGGATTCTTGTGTGAATCATACCTGGATGGTATGATCTTATATGGATTTTATTTTTTTATATTTATTATCTATGTAATAATAGCATGTTATGTGATTTTCATATATAGTTTATGGACAAAATTAATGATTATGATTATTTCCATACTTAGCATGTTTTCACTTCTGCTAATAGGAATAGTTTGATTAAATCGTGTGTGTGTGTGTGTGTGTGTGTGTGTGTGTGTGTGTGTGTGTGTGTGTGTGTTATATATATATATATATATATATATATATATATATATATATATATATAGACACACACACACGCACACACACACACTTCATTGGTGATGTTAAGTAAGTAGTGAGATGGATTTCACTAGCCTAGATAACACCACCAATGTTGGATGCAGGTAATCCAATCAAGTGGTGTGTATGAAATTGACTAATCTATATGATTGTAAATCAATTAAAAAATTTGGCCAAAGTAATGTTAGGTAGACATCATCATTTCATATGTTTGATTTATTGTTTGTGTGATATAATTTAGAATGTATTTTCTTTATGATACACATCATGTAGTGGAAATCTTATAGCACACAGGGTACTAGCATGTCTCTACCGATTCTCACACCATCACTATCTACCCATCCATTAAGGGAGGGCCATTCCATGATGGGGTATTGTGTAGGGGATCAATGGTTCATGGTTTGTGTTTAGAATTTCTTAAATGATGTTCTCCCTCCCCACTATAGTACTTACTTAGAGACTACATTTGAGATTATCAGAGATACATGAGTTGGTTTGACTCGAGATCTAGGGAACTTGGTATCTATTTATTCTATTAAGGATAAATGCATAATGGAAATGTAATTGCATTATTTTGTTATAATTGAATAATAGTATTTATGTTATTGGACTAATCATGTCTAGATGTTAATGTGATTGCTTTCCTTGTAATTATGATATGTTATGTTGAATTTAGTGTTAGAATTTGGAACTATTATTATTTTAAATTTTTGATAGTTTAATATGATAGGAAATTTGTTTTAAATAAAATTATGTATTCTATATAGATAATGAATGTTGAGTATTTAATAATTTAAAAAAATACTTTATTCTTGAATTTTAATCCATGTGGGGTTGTAACATGTGGTATCAGAGCTTAGGCTCAAAATCTAGGACTTAATGATTCTACTAACATTTTCATATTCTTATAATTAGAGAGAAAGAAGAATGGTGTAAACAATAGCATCAGGGGAGGGTCCTTCGAATGTCAATGACAATAACCCTCTAAATTATACTAACCTAATTATGATCGAGCATTCAACAAAGTTGGATTATATTCTTGCATCCATGAATGACACTAGGGATCGAATAATAACCCTGGAATAGGAAGCTAATGACCAAGGAAAAAAAGAACATTAGGAAGATCCTATTGAGCATTCAATTGAGCAAAAAAACTAGTAGGATGTGAGAGCTCAGGTAGTTATAAAGTTTTCTAGAGACATGAAAAAGGTGAGTCTACCTAAGTTTGATGAAACTATTCTAGGTGATGGAGATAAATCATGGATGATACAGAGAGAGAAGTATTTCAAGATTTGAAACTCCTTTAAAGTCACCAAAGTAGTTTGGGGAGCCTACTAGTTGGCTAGTGAGGTAGTTATTTGGTGGGCCAGCAAGAAGTTGGAAATAAACCTTAACTCAACCACCACAACTTGAGAGTAGTTTATGACATTTTTTAGGTCATGATGGCTTCCACAACTTTATTTTGATCATAATCTCATAGATTTTTAGAATCTAAATAATGGATACTTATCGTTGAATAAGTACTAGGAGTAATTCTCTAAACTTCTAAAGTATGTACCTCAGTACCAGGAAAATGAGAGGTTCAAAATTTGAAATTTTATCATGGGATTAAATGTACCTCAGTACCAAGAAAATGAGAGGTTCAAAATTAGAAATTTTATCATGGGATTAAAACCCTAGATCAGTGATGAGGTAGATGTTCATGGACCTTCTACCATGGACTAGGTCTTCAAGAAGGTAGTTAAGCAAGAGCAAAAGTTAAAGTCTCTTGCACATGGTAGGGAAAAATTCAAGTAAGTTTTTGGAAGTTCTAAGTTGACTTTCAAGAAGAAGAACTGGAAGTAGAGGAGTGGATACTCTAAGGGAGATTTCAAGAACCAAAATTCTAAATTTAAAAGTGGATCTAGAAATAAGAAACTAGCAATGGTTTCAAAGGTAGTTTTAAGGTAAATCCATATAATAATAAGAAGGGTCCATTTGAAGGCTATTTCAATTGTGGAGGAGACCATTATGCTCATGAACTCACTTAAGACAAATCAAAGAACAAAGGTCCTAATCCTCAACAAGGCAAATTTCAATAGCATATTCATACAACAATTGCTAATTAGCAAGCCAAATTTTAAGCATCACCCATAGAGTTGTTAGGCATTTTGTTTGAACATCTAGTATTTATTTTGATAGATATAAGGGATATTGAATGTTTTATATCTTATAAAACTCTTAGCAATTTTTCTAGAAAATATGGATATATGGAAAATGAATGGTCAGTATAGTATGGAAATGACTCAAAAGTCATGATTGATAAGTGTCTAGTTGAATCAAAGCTTAGGTTTCCTAAATTCACAACTGAATTAGATTTATATGTTGCACCACTAGGGTCATATGATGTAATCATAAGAGTCGACTAGCTTGCTAAACACAAGGCCAAGGTTGACTACACTTGAAAAAGGTTAAGTTTCTTGATGATTTTGGAAATTAGACACAAATTTAGGGTGAAAAGAGAGGGTTGAGGATCAGGAAAATGTATGCAATGCAACTTAGGAAGGCTTAAGGAAAAGTATGTCAATCATTTATCATCAATATAAATGAAATGGAAGAACCTAAGGATCCATCTCTTTAAAATTAACCATTTATTAGATATTTTAATGATGTTTTTCTAGAAGAATTACCAAGTTTACCTCCTAAATGTGAGTTTGATTTCTCTATCGACTTCATACTTGGATTAGAAGCATAGTCTAAGGCACTTTATATAATGACAACCACTAAGTTGGTTGAATTGAAGGCTCAACTCTAGGAATTGTTGTCTAAGGGATTAATTATGCATAGTGTGTCACCTTGGGTACACTAATTATATTTTTTAAGAAGGATGATACTCTTGAAATTTGCATTGATTAACAAAATTTGAACAAGGTAACTATTAAAAATAGGTATCTGCTACCTTGTATCTATGACCTTTTTGATCAAATGTAAGGGGTAATGGTATTTTATAAGATAGATCTTAGAGAAGGATATCATCAATTGAGTATTTAAGAAGATGATATTTTAAAAATAGCTTTAAGAACTCATTATGGGAATTATGAATTCAGGGGGTTACCCTTTAAGTTGACTAACACACCAACAACATTCATGAATCTTATGAACAATGTGTTCATAGATTATCTAGATCATTTTTTTTGTTCTTCTTAGATGACATATTAATATATTATAAGAATAAGGAGGAACATCATTAGCATCTAGAACTAGTTCTATAATGGTTATGAAAGCACAATCTATTTGGCAAGTTATTTAAGTTCAAATTTTTATAGGAGAGAGTGCAATATCTAGGGCACATTATTTCTATAGATGGTGTTTATGTAGATCTAGCTAAGATAATAGACATTATGGAGTGGTCAACACTGAGGAATGTGCTCAAGGTAAGGAATTTTATGGGATTAGTAAGCTATTATAGTAAGTTAATTCTATTTTTTTTCCAAGATAGCTAATCTAATTACCTCTTTTAAATGGAAGAACCAAATAATTGTCTAGTCAGATAAGTGTGAAGTGTTAGAGGTACAATCACTGAGAGGTGGGGGTGAATTAGTGATGTAAGATATTTCAAACTTCAATTGAAATCCTTCATAAAATATTAATAAATGACCACAAGTATTCATAAATCATACAATATTCATAATAATGGATAATAAAGATGATGCAAGATCACACACACAATATAATATCTACGTGGGAAACCCTCTTGGGGAATAAAACCCACTCTTAAGCCTACAAACATAAGGACTACTTATCCTCTAATATGATCACAAGTAAGAGAAATTTATTGAAGAACCCATTTCACAAGGAAAAACCAACCCTATGTATGAACAAGCACCCACACAACACCTTATTAAATCAACAACTCTAGATGTTTGATTATAGATCAATCTGATTGGAGAAACAATGTTTAACACCTCTCTATCAACTCATCACATACTCTCAAAATTTATCATATAAGAAAAGCATCCAAAAACACTTTTGTATCTATCTAGTCTTCTTCACTCACCTTAGTCTACTCTATATTTTAGTCCATCCATTGAGCACACTCACTTTGATTTCTTTCCTTTGCCTCTATGTTTTGCTCTCTCAACTCATGCACATCAAGTCTAGAAATCATTACCTTGGTCTCCACTATATATAACATCTTCATGAATATCAACTTATAGGTCAGATAAAAAAAATTCTTAACCCATAAGACATCTATCATGCTAAGACATATCTCAAATTTATTCTCACAGGTTGACCATAGCATCCATGGGTCATACTTAAGTAGCTACACCTTTCAATTAGTCCTTAGTAGACCTTATAGGTCTCATGGAGACCTATTAACCTTTTATAAATTTTATTAGCAAATAAATGAATAAAATATCACTTTAAAGTATATGGTTCCACTCCTTATGATCTCTAAGGCATTTTCAAGTCATTACTCTCACCAAAACACTCTTCTACTAAAGCACAATTTGATCAAATAACATTTTATACATTGTGGTACCATGAAAAAACAAAAATTCAAATTTAAAGCTCCATTAATTTAACTATATAAACATTTAAACCTTATAAATAGATTAAATGGATGCATCTTGAAGTTATTTATAACTTTGCTTCTTACTACATCAAGAAATTTATTCTGGATCAAAAGATATAGCTCAAATAATAAGCACTAGTTTTTCCTCACAAATTTAATTATTCAAATTCCAATGGTCATTGAGAAAATGTTAAACATTAGACACTTTTACCTCATCTTATTCTCCCTAGAAACTTTGAAAAAATATGCACCATTCATCTCCTTATATCATCCTAGTCTTTATCTCACAATGCTTATCATTGATCTAACATCCTCTCTTCTATGATCGTACCACTTGGTAGATTTGTGTGCCTTTTGTGCACATTTAATTTTTGACTCAATGCACTCCTTTGATCTCCATATATATGAGAAATTCTATGCCATTGATGTAATATTAAATTAATGATATTGAGACACTTTTCATAAGTGCATGCCTTATGAGCATCCTTTAACAATTTGACTGTACTCATGTCATTAATCTCTATCTAACAAGATCACATGATCCATTAGATCCTTATCTATTTAGATAAATTTCTCATTGTTAGATATTTGATCTGATTAATGCTCATCATATATCTTTGATAAAGTAAATTTGGCTATGGGAACTTAGTAAATTCTTTTTAAGAATCCAACTTTGCACCTTAATAATGTTTGGTGCGCTCCATGTCTAGACATAAAATTAAAACCATATGATATCCTCACATAGGGTAATGCATCCATGTATCAAAAAATATTGAAACCTTCACACATGTGAGATATAACATCATCAATATACTCACTTAGCTTTATCTATCAAGATGACTACTTTAGTTTAAACATGCATATGACTATTCAGATGAATTTTGTTCACTTTCATAAGCACTCTAAGCACTAATAACACCCAAAAGGGTCTATAAAACACGTTCATACCATAAATATCATCCATCATATACCTTAATAATACAAACACTAAAGAACCATGAATGAACACTGAAGCTCATTGAATCACACTTTGTCATTACCATTCTAGCACACATGAAACCTCATCAACATCTTTGGTTACCTTGGAGACATCATTGAAAAACCTAAAAAAATCTCCCCCTTTGTCATTGATGTCAAAAACTAATACAAATATTATGTTCATATTCTATCTCTCTCTTCAAGTACTTTCTCCCCCTTTGCCACAATGACATAGTGGGCTCATCTTCTAATCGTGAGGACCTGTAAATACTTCAAGAACTAAAAATAGGAAAGGACCACCTCTGAGATATGATAAAAAATCCCCCAACATTGTGCATACCTCTTCTTAATTTGAGCTTCTTAAACATGCTTCAAAACTATACTCTTCTTTGATAATACTCTATTCTATGAAGACAAAACATATAAGAGCAACAAAAACTGCTTGAACTTACCTTAACAATATTAAGAGAAACTTTCTCTTACATTATACACATCTCTTCAAGCTCTCAAAATATCTAAGTTAGCCCCTTAAAAATCCATGATTCACCTCAATCATGATATCTAAAGCATTTTACTATAGACTATTGGATCAAGCATTTTACTATAGACTATAGACTATAGACTATTAGATGAACTAGTTGCTTTGCATCAACCAAGAACCTTCTATTGATTTGTAGTTAAGGAGATGACTCCCAATATTTGTCTTAGATACTCAATTTTTTCTTTTTTTAATGGTTTAGTCATAATGTCTACAATTTATTCTTTTGTAGGCACATATTCCAACTTAACATATTGATTGCTGACTTATACTCTCAATAAATGATATCTCATAGGAATATGTTTAGTTTTTGATTGTATTATAAGATTCTTTGAGATATTAATTGCACTAGTATTGTCATAGTAGATGGGACAAGCTTATTTTTGCCTTGCCTTATAGTTTTCCAAGGTTTACTTCATCCATATAACTTGAGTGCAACATGAAGCAACAACTATATACTTAGCTTCTATAGTGGATGGGGATACTGAGGCTTACTTCTTACTTAGCTAAGATACTAGCCATTCACCCAAGAAGAAAACACCACCACTGGTACTTTTCCTATCATCCACTCAACCATCCCAATATGCATCAATGTATGTTTTTAGAGTGAATTATTTACTCCTGGGATATCGTAAACCATATTATATGGTTCCCTTAAGGTATTTTAAGATTATTTTGACTGATTTCAAGTGAGATTCTCTAGGATCAGCTTGAAACCTACCAACAAGACCTACTACTTACATGATATTAGGTCTAGAGATAGTGGAGTACAATAGACTTCCAATCATGGATCTATACAAGGTTTGATTAACCTTTGGTGAGTCATCTTGCTTACTCAACTTGAAACATGTAATCATTGATGTATTCATTGGCTTACAATCCATCATATCAAATTTCCTTAGCATATGATTGTTGTATTTAGCTTGTGAAATGAATATCCCTACATCTAGCTAGTTAATTTGAAATCCTAAAAAGAATGAAATGTCCCCCAACACAGACAACTCAAATTTAGTATTCATAACATTTGCAAATTATTTACTCATATTATCATTGTTAGAACCAAATATTATGTCATCAAAATAAATAACTATAAGTAATTTATGACTAGATTCAATCTTAATGTAAAAATTGCTATTAGTTACCCCTATTTTGAAACCTTGACTCAAAAGATACTTGTCTAGTATATCATACCAAGCTCTAAGATCTTGTTTAAGACCACATAAATCCTTCTTCAATTTGCACGCATAGTCTTGATCACTTGATAAGAGGAATACTTTAGGTAACTCAATGTATACTTCCTCATTTAAGTTTCCTTTTAAAAAGGTAAATTCAACATCCATTTGGTATAGCTTAAAGTCTTTGAAACTAGCATATGCCAAAAAGAGTTTAATTACTTCCATCCTTGCCACTAGAGCAAAAGTCTCATCAAAATATCTTCCTTCAATTTGAGCATATCCTTTACACACTAGTCTATCTTTATTTTTTGTGACCTCTCATTTCTCATTCATCTTATTTCTGAAGAGCCACTTAATGCTTATCACATTGTTGGTTTTTGGTTGAGGAGCTAGATCCCATGTTTCATTCTTTACTATTTGATCAAGTTATTCATACATATCACATGTCCAAATTTAATCTTTGCTAGCTTCAAATAAATTTTTGGGTTTAACCAATGATAATAAGATAGTGTTTTGTTGATTATGATTAATCAACATTCTTCTTCTAGTTTGCAACCTTGCATTTATATTACCAGTCACCTGGAAGGTAGGATGATCCTTTTGTATTCTCTTAGATAGATATTTAGTTTCAAGTTTTGATTTTTCCTCTTTATCTTCATTATTTGTTTGAATAGATAACTCATCCTTGTTAGAAATAAAATTCTAAATAGTATCATTTACTTGTAAGTTTGACTTCTTGACTCTATTTGTCTCATCTATACTCACATTTGAGCTTTCAACAGCCTTGTGAAGTCTATTATTAAAGCATATACAGGTAAATATGATAGAAGTGTAGCCTAATAAGATTCCCTCATTAGATCTTGAATAAAATTTTCTAATATTTTCTCCATCCCTTTTGATATAACATGTACTCCTAAATATTCTAAAATGTTTGACATTAATAGATCTATTATTCCATAGCTCATATGAAGTCTTATCACCATTTAATCTAATTTGGTACCTATTAAGAATGTAAATTGAAGTGTTTACTTCCTCTTCCCAATAACCATCTGATATTTTAGCATCTTGAAGCATAATTCTACTCATTTCATGAAGAGTTCTATTTTATTTTCAACAACACCATTATATTGTGGTGTTCTAGCAATAGAATATTGTCTTCTTATCCCATGTTCTTCATAGAATTCATCAAATTCATGAGACCAAAACTCACCTCCTATATCTGATCTTACACACTTAATTTTGGATTCCTTTTCATTTTCCACAAGTGATTTGAATGTAGTAAATCTTGCAAAAGCTTCAGATCTCTCTTTAAGATTGCATATCCAAGTCATCCTAGTGAAACCATTAATGAGAAGCATGAAATAGTTGTTACCTTGAATGCATTGAGTTCTCATAGGTCCACATAGATTATTATGGATCAATTATAATGGCCCTATAGTGGGATGTTCCTTGGATTTGTATCTCTTCTTGATTTGTTTCCCATGAACACATGCTTTGTAGAGAGAATAACGAATTTTGGTAATTTTTGGCATATGTATTACTAACCCCTTTGAATTGATCCTTACCATATTTTCAAAATTGATATGTCTAAGTATTTTATGCCAAATACAACTTTCATATAATTGACTCATGAAACATTCCTCCTTCTTGGGTTCATGGAAGATATATAGGTTATTTTATGCTTTATGAATGTTTGCAATTATTTTTCCAGACTTTGCCCTTTTAACTTAACATTCCTCATCATGAAATGTTAGAATATTTTATTTCTAACACATTTGACTCACACTTAAAATATTATGTTTTAGAGCTTCTACATTTAATACATTATCATTTCTAGTATGACCATTGTCAAGAGTCATAGTACCTTTACTAATAATATTAGCAAATTTATTATCACCAAATCTAACTGAACCTAGATTGGTCTTTTTGAGAGAGATAAACTTGATTTTGTCTCCTGTCATATGACTCAAACACCCACTATATATTTAAAACTTCTTGTTCTCATCTTCTTGAGTGTGAAAATTTGTATGAATAAATATTGATTCTTCCTTAGGTGCACTATAAAAGTGTTATTTCTTCTCTTCTTTCTTAGGATTATTTTTATTTAACCATTTGATGGTGTCAATGACTTATATTTATTTTTTACAAAAGGATATTTTTCAATCCTTATAAATATAAACTTTTTAATTTCAGTTGTATTAAATCATTCTTCTTGAAGTGAACTCAACTTGCCTTACCTAACTTGGACAAAATCTTGCAATGTGTCCTATGTCATAATAACTGAAGCACTCAAATTTGTTCATGCCAAGCCTCATGAAATTTTGTTGTTTAATATGATTTATCCTCATTTTTCCAACATCTTCAGTTCAAGATTGATTATGGACTCTCCAAGTTTGTTTATCTTTGTTCACATTAGTCTTCACATTATCTTGAGTTGCAATCGTTTGTTTTTCTTTATAACTAAATCCAATTATCTTACTAAAATGATTTTGATTAATTAGAATATTATCTAGATCACTTGACCTCTTTTCAAACATAAAAAATGACTTCATCTTACTTGATGCCTTTTCTAACTTACCTTTCAATGACTCATTTTTAATTACATACCTTGAACACTCATCTTCTTTAGCTTTCAAACTATAGATAGAAATTATAATTGACTATACCTTTATGATCCTTGGATTCACCATCCATTATAACCTAATACATACTAAATATTTCCACATAGTCCTTCTTATGTAACTTAAACTTCTTGGTCTTCTTTTTCTCAATATTCATATCTTCAAGGGCATTCAACAACTTAGTCTCATAGTCCTTGCCTTCTTTATTATTTTTAATACTACAAGTAGAATCCTTTTGATATGATAAAACTCCTTCCCAATCCATTTAAAGTACTTCATCTTCAATAAAACCATCATCTTCATTATAAAATTCATATTACTATCTTCACTCTCATCTGATGAACTATAATTTTTATTGGTGTAGAGAATATTTTTATCATTATACCTCTTGAATCCTTTCTTCCTCTTATCATACTTGAATGTCTTATTTCCTTCATCTTGGTCTTCATTATGTTCTTCATCATCATAATTATTATGATTATGAGGGAACATAATGGAAAAGTGTCCTACCTCTCCGAAATTGAGGCATTTGAAGGGTAGTTTACCCTTATACTTGTCTGAACCTATTTTCAATTTCTTTTTAAATAAATAAATTAGTTCATCTTCATAAATATCATCATACTTGAATTCCTTACCTTGAGTTATCTTCTTATTTGGATTCATTCCTATCTTTAATGTTGCTTCCTTTCTTGGTGGTTTGTCCTCATTAACTCTCATCTTATAGGCAATAAGGATGCCATGCAGTTCATCCATCTTCAACTAAGTGAGATCATGACTTTCTTCTACAATATTTTTTTTTGAATCAAACTTGAGTGTAAGAGTCCTTAATACCTTATATACTACAATAGCTTCATCAACCACCTCTCCAAGACCTTTTATCTTGTCTACTACCTCATAAATCCTTAGAAGATAGGATTCCACAATATCTTATTTCTTCATTCTGAGAAATTCAAATTACCTTTGATAGGTCTAAAATTTAGCTAGTTTTACTTTTTATTCTCCTTCATAGATAATATATAATTTTCCCCTAATTTACTTGGTAGACTTGAAATGGGTCACTTTGGTGAGCTCAGCCTTGGATAGACCACAAAAAATAACATTCATTTCTTTAGAATTATTCTAAATCAACTTTTTGTCAATAATATTAATTAGAGGAATAGTTGGTGTAGTATAACCATCTGTGATAGACTACCAAGTATCAAACCCTAGAGGCATGATGTATGTCCTCATCCTTACACTCTAGAAAGCATAATTTTAGAAACTTAACAATGGTGGTTGCTTTGTAGAGAAACCCTACTTCTATTAAATTAAAATATTGTACTTTAGATCACCTTCAAGTGGTTAAACTTATAATGAAGGTCTTTATCTGATACCAATTATTGGATATACAATCATTGAGAGGTGGGGTGAATTAGTGATTGAAGATATTTTTCAAAATTCAATTTCAATCTTTTCAAAATTCTTAATCAATGACCATAAGAATTCATAAAACATACAAGATATTCATAATAATGAATAAGAAACATGATGTAAGATCACACACTAACATAAGATCTATATGGTAAACTCTCTTGGAGAATAAAACCCACTCTCAAGCTTGAAAACACATAGATTACTTGTCCTATAAGATGAACACAAACATGAGACCTTTTAGTGAAGCACCCACTTCACAAGGAGTACCCACCCCTAAGTATAAATAAGAACCCACTTGTTCTAGATGTTAAGCAACCACACAACACCTTATTAAATCAACAACTCTAGAACTTTGATTTAAAATTAATTAGATTGGAAAAATAATATTTAACACCTCTCTATCAACTTATCACATACTCTCAAACTTGCTCATATAAATAATGCATCTAAACACCCTTTTGGATCTCTCTACTCTTCTTCGCTCATCCTCAATCTAATTTTTACTTAAATATATCTATTGAGTGCACTCACTCTAATTTATTTCCTTCACCTCTATATTTTTCTCTCTCAACTCATGCACATCAAGTCTATAAACCATTACCTTGGTCTCCACTATCTATAGAGTCTTCATGCGTATCAACATATAGGTTAGCCAAAAAACTTGCCTTAACCCTTAAGACATCTATCATGATAAGACATAGCTCAAATTCATTCCCATTGGTCAACCATAGCTTTTATGGGTCATATTTAAGAAACTATGCCTTTTAATTAGGCCTTAGTAGCCCTTATAGGTCTCATGGAGACCCATTAGTAATAAAATAAATGAACAAAAGATAAGTTTAAAGTACATGGGTCCACTCCATATTATATTTAATACATATTCAAGTCATTACTCCTACAAAAACACTCTTCTACTAAAGAACAATTTGCTCTAATAACATTTTGTACACTATTGCACTATGAAAAAACAAATAGTCAAATTTTAAGCTCCATAACTTTGAATATACAAACATTAAGACCTTATAATAGATTAACTAGATGTTTCTTGAAGTCCTCTACAAATTTTATTTGTACTGTATCAAGAAATTCATCTTGGATTAAAATATATAGCTCAAATACTAATTATTGGTTTTCCATCATAAATTTTATTATTCAAATTCTAACAGTCACTAAACAAATGTTAAACATCAGGAACTTTGACCTCATTTCATGATCTTAGAAACTTTGACCAAATAGATACCATCAATTTCCTTATATCATCTTGGTCTTTATCTTACAATACTCACTGTTGATCTACAATCCTCTCTTATGTGATCATGCCACTTGGAAGCTCTACGTGCCTTCTACACACATTGAATTTTTGACTCAATGAAATTCATTTATCTCCATTTGTATGATCACTTACATGTCATTGATCTACTATAAACTAAATGAAATTGAAGCATTTTTCATAAGTATGTGCTTTTTGAGCATCCTTTGACAATTTAACTGCACTCATGTCATTGATCTCTATCTAACAAGATCATGCACTCTGTTGGATCCTTATCCAATTAGATAAATTACTTGTTGTTATATCTTTAATCTAATTAATGCTCACCATAGATCTTTGATAAATCAAATTTGGCTAAGTATGAGAATTTAGTAAATTTTGTTTGAGAAGCTAACTTTGTACCTTAATAATTTTTGCTACACTCCATGTCTAGACCTAGAATTTGAACCATATGATATCCTCACATAGGGGAATATATCCATGTATCAAACTACTCTTGAAACTTTTACACATGTGAGATATAACATCATCAATCTGCTCATTCAAATTTATTTGTCAAGATGACTACTTGAGCTTAGACATTCATATGACTATTTAGATGAATTTTGTTCACTTGCATAAGCACTCATAACACCCCATAGGGTATTTTCAACATGTCCATACCATCAATATCATTGATTAAATGCTTTACTAATATAAACACTAAAGAACCATGTAGGAACATTAAAGCTCATTTAAGTGCACTTTGTCATTATCAATATAGCACACATAACACCTCATCAACATCTTTGGTTACATTAGAGACATCATTGCAAAAAATCCAACATGAATTATCTTTTCAATAATTTAAAAGAAGACTTATTTCAGCACTAGTGTTGAGAGTTCCTTATCCCAATGATCAATTTTTAGTGATCATAGATGTGTTAGGAGAGAGACTAAGATGATTCCTAATGCAAGATGGTGTAGTAGTGGATTTTGAATAAATAAATATAAAAAACTATGAGGTGAATTATACCCCTCATGATCTTGAACTTGCTATAATTATTCATGCTTTATAATTATGGTGACATTATTTGTTAGGAAAACTATTTGAGCTCAAGACTGATAACTTGGGACTTAAATACATTTTCACCCAACAAAATTTGAATGCTTGTTAGAGACAATGGTTGGAGTTTCTTTCTGACTATGAATTTTATATCCATTTCATAAAAGGTAAAGAGCATAAAGTAACTTATTCTTTGAGTTGTAGAAGGTATATAGAAACTATAGCTACTATCAGAAGTAGTTTGAGGGATCATGTGATTGAGTTCTCACATGGAGATGAATACTATGACCATGTTAGAAAAAAATTATTTGGGAATTCTTAGAATCCTTAGTATAAAAAATTCAAATTTGAGAGTGATGGTCTTCTATGTTATAATGGAAGGATGTATGTGCTAGATCAAGAGAATCTATAGAGTACAATATTAAAGGAGTTACACAATGCCCCATATTCAATACATCCAGGAGAAACTAAGCTCATGGTAGAGATAAAAGCTTTGTATTTATAGAAAGGAATCAAGAAAGATATGGTAGATTTTGTGTCACCTTATCTAAAATGTTAATGAGTGAAATCTGAACATGTCCACCTAGCTAGATTGTTATATCCACATGATATACTAGAGTGGAATTGGAAGGTGATCAGTATGAAATTTGTCCAAGGTTTACCAATGTCATGTATCATGCATAATATGATCTTGGTAGTTGTTGATAAACTAACCAAGGTGGCTCATTTCATACTAGGTAATTTGATAGATGATTTACCTACCCTTGTGAAGAGGTTCGTAAAGGAATTTTATAGGTTGCATGTATTCCCAAAGAAGATCATTTTAGATCATGATCTAAATATGACTTTTAGGTTTTGGGTGACTCTAAACTTATCTTTGGGTATGCAACTAAATTTTAGTAGTACATATCATCCAGATACTAATGGTCAAACTGATCAAGTTAATCAAGTGTTAGAAGATATTCTTCATATGTATTACATGGATCCTCAATACAAATGGGAAAATTATCTTCCATTGGTTGAGTTTGCATACAGTAACTCATAGCAATTAGCTTTGAGGATGGTAACATTTGAGGAATTATATGGAAGAAGGTGTAGGACACCAATCAGTTGAGATAAGTTAGAGGATAGGGTGGTCTTTGGGCCTGAGATGCTTTCATAAATAAAAAATCAAGTTAGTTTAATTAGGAAAATATTAGATGAGGCCAATGATAGATAAAAGAGTTACACTATTATGAAGAATATAGATAGGTGGATTCCTATTGGTTATAAAGTGTTCTTGTGGATAAAGTCATAAAAGAGATTGATTAAATTCAAGAAGTTAGTGAAACTATCACCAAGTTATGTGGGACCCTTTGAAGTGTTAGAAGTAGTCAATCTTATAGTGTATAGGCTTACATTTCCACCATCCCTAGCTCTATTACATATTTTTTCCATGTATCTTATCTTAAAAAGTATATAGTTAATCCTTCACATGTTTTGGATTGGAATTATTTGTAGGTTATTGATCTTGAGATGGTCATGGTAGAACCAATCAAAGTAATTGACACTTGAAAACTTCATTTGCATAATAGATAAGTGTTATAGTGTAAGGTCTTTTGGGACCAAGAATTTGAGGACAATGATAATTGGGAAGACTATGATGAGCTCTATAGGTTGTTTATAAATTTATTTACATGATTGTATACTTAATACTATGTTCTTATTCTAATAAATTCTATTTGTTATTTAGAACTATTGTTTGAATAAGTGTCATCAAGATGATGACCAATTTTAGGAGGGGAGGATGTTACATCCTGATTTCACCCTATGTTTGATAACCTTTGAATCCATAGATAATATGGTTAGAATCTAATTATTATTGACTTGATTTGATCTTTATAACATAGAATAGTTATGAGATAATTATATGCTAATTAGTTTACATGATGTGACACTTGTACATTCTTATTTTTTACATTGTGGATGTATATTTGTTAGTTTTGCATCATTAGTTGATATATATGAAGACTCAAACTAGCTACCTAATTATTTTGAAGTGGATGCAGGATTGATCCTTCTCTTAAAACATGATAGAGGGAAAGTATCATCAAAGAGGATAGAGTAGATGGGATTATTGGAAGGATGATAGAGGAACCGCTAGTAACCCAACTCACACACCATAGTAGAATAACTTGTTAACTCTTTTGTTTCATCTGGTTAGCTATTTGGTATGGTTTTGAGTGCTTAAGTATTTTTATAGTGATCATATTTTATTTTATGCATTTAAATGAGTGATTTCATTATTTGATAACCTACAGTTAGATTTTAATGATAATTGGTTTATGATTGTTGTGATTGTTGTGTTTGTGCAATGTTCTTACTTAGAAAATAAGTAATCTATATGACTTAATTCATGTTTTTAAAGGATATTTAATGACATTGAGACTAATATTTAAATCAAATTTGATAAACAAATTCATAATTATTACATCAAAATTTTTGGAATATAGGTTTAGCAATGGTTGTTATGTGAACATATGATATATTATCTAGTTTGGTCAAAAAGTTGGTAATGGCTTAGACAATCCTCATTTCAAACTCATAACATAGACTTATGCTAAGTTGGTATACTAATTCCTTAAATAAACTATCTTGGCTAATGTTATAGTGCATAGATAAAAACCTAGTTCTAAATGGACTTAAAAAGTATTAGTTATCATTGGCATTGTTAATGATTGGAATGATTATATAGTTATTACAGGAAGTTAACTTTCAAGCATATTGGTTTGGTTTATGGAAATAATTATTTAATTGGAAGCTTTGAAGGATACAGGTTTTTTCTAACATAAATTAGACTCAAAATGTCATTTTTTATCCTAAGATTTTGGGTGGATATGGAATACATGTAAGTTATGGAAATTGACTATAACTTAGGAGTTATATTGCTTCAAACTCAACATGTACTACTCTGTCTAGTAATTTCTCCACCACTGATTGGTTGAATAGAATTACATGAAAAAGGGATTGTGGTAGCAGAGTAGTATAGGAAGGTTTTAAAGAATTAATCTCTAGAATCTTTAGAGAGATGGGTGGATGAATATAGAAGGAAGTAGGTAGAATTTGAGAGAAGTTTACGAAGTAGGAAAGAAAATACAAGTAGTTTCCTTAGGCAAATAACTTTATATAGGTTGGTGTTGTACTTATGTTGGAAGGTGAAATGTTTTTATGGAAATAGATATTGGGTTTTACATTCTTCTTTGATTTGAATATAAAAAGAAAAAGGGTTTGA